>JAJLZA010000003.1:0-600000 GCA_030571925.1 Yamadazyma epiphylla
CAAGTTTCACCGTAACAAGTAATAGTATCAGTTGGAATATCTGGACCTGAAGTAGTAGTGGTTGTAATAACTTGTGGATGACATACACCATCAGTACAAACAGTAGTTAAGGTAGTACCTGTTTGACAAGTTTCACCAGTACACGTGACAGTGGAAGTGTCAGTACTTGGTTCAATTGAACTTGGAGTAATAGCAGTGGTGGTAATAACCCATGGATCACAGACACTTCCGGTACAGATTGTAGTTTCTGTAGTACCAGTTTGACAAGTAACACCAATACAAGTAGCAGTTGAAGTCCGGGTAGTTGGACCTGGTGGCACAGATGAATCAGTGGTCTCAGTAGTGATATGGATTGTTTCACAAATAGTTCCAGAACAAATAGTAGAATCAGTAGTACCAGTTTGACAAGTAGCACCAGTACAAGTAACAGTAGAGGTCTTAGTTGGACCTGGTGGCACAGATGAATCAGTGGTTTCAGTAGTGATATGGTATGGTTCACAAATACTTCCTGAACAAATGGTAGTATCAGTAGTACCAGTTTTACACGTAGCACCAGTACAGGTGACAGTAGAGGTTTTAGTTGGAACTGGTGGGTTTGAAGAACTTGGACTTGGTTCATTTGAAGAACTTGGACTTGGTTCATTTGAAGAACTTGGGCTTGGTTCATTTGAAGAACTTGGGCTTGGTTCATTTGAAGAACTTGGGCTTGGTTCATTTGAAGAACTTGGGCTTGGTTCGTTGGATGAACTTGGGCTTGGTTCATTTGAAGAACTTGGACTTGGTTCGTTGGATGAACTTGGACTTGGGCTTGGACTTGGGCTTGGACTTGGGCTTGGACTTGGGCTTGGACTTGGGCTTGGACTTGGGCTTGGACTTGGACTTGGGCTTGGACTTGGACTTGGACTTGGGCTTGGACTTGGACTTGGACTTGGACTTGGGCTTGGACTTGGACTTGGGCTTGGACTTGGGCTTGGACTTGGACTTGGACTTGGGCTTGGGCTTGGACTTGGTTCAGTAGAGGAACTTGGGACTACAGTTTCAGTAGTAATAACCCAAGGTTGACATTCACCACCAACAGTACAAATAGTGGTCTCAGTGGTACCAGTTTGACAAGTAATACCTGTACAGGTTACAGTTGAAGTCTTAGTTGGAATTGGTGGATTAGAAGAACTTGGTACAGATAAACTTGAATTACTCCATGATGAGTAACTTGAAGAAGGAAGGATAGGTAAAGTAGTAGTAGTAATTACTTCTTCGGTACATACAGTACCATCGCATTCAGTAGTTGTTGTAACACCGGTTTTACAGCTTACACCAAAACATGTAATAGTAGAAGTAATACTTTCTATTCTTGAACTTGGAGTTGATGAATCAGATGATGAAGGAATAACAGTTTCTGTGGTAATTACACTGGTCTTACAGTTATCACCAGTTGCACCAACAATACAAGTAGTCTCAGTGGTTACACCGGTTTCACAAGTAGCACCAGTACAAGTAACTGTGATGGTTGGAATTGTACCACTTGATGAAGGAATACTCGATGAAGAAGGAATACTCGATGAAGAAGGAATACTCGATGAAGAAGGAATACTTGATGAAGAAGGAATACTTGATGAAGAAGGAGTACTTGATGAAGAAGGAGTACTTGATGAAGAAGGAATACTTGATGAAGAAGGAATACTTGATGAAGAAGGAATACTAGATGATGATGATTCACTAGATGATGATAATTCACTAGATGATGATGATTCACTAGATGATGATGATTCACTAGATGAAGATGATTCACTAGTAGACGAAGGAGTGGGTGTTGGTGTATCAATTTCAACAGTCACATCGCCATCAGGGCCTGTGGTAGTATGTGTGGTAGTGAACGTACCAGTCCAACCAGTTGTAATTGTTGTCACAGCATTACATTCATTCGTGTAGTCAAAATTATAATATAATGGCATTTCATCAGGTTGGATTCCTGACGGATATGTTACGTTTAATGAAAGACTATATGGACCTCCATGGTTGAAAAGAAGAATTTTTAAAGGATAGAAGAACCCACCCTCAAGGCCATATGAAGAACTGTTAGCATTTGGCCAGTCACTGACCAAATCATAGTCTGCAGAGGCCTGCTGCGTATCTCCACAACAAGAGAAGGCAGCAGTACCCAAAACGAAAGCACTTGTATCATCGGCATTTATAGAAAATGTATATACTCCTGTTTCTTCGGCGTAAAAGTAACCAGTAAGTTTTATTCCAAAGACACCAACGTTCATTACCCTTCCGTAGATTTCCCCTGGGATAAACTCTTCATGCGGCTGTTCTACAAATGGAATATCAATATCAGTAATGTTGTGCCTATAATCGTCAGGAATAGCAGAATCGATCATGTTTCTCACACCAGCATAATCCCAACTATAATAAGGGACGTCGTCAACGAAAGCAGCTCTTAAACCTGGAGTTGTATTGATTGGTTGACAACCACGAACAGATAATACTTTTGTGACTAATAAACTCGTCACAGTAATGAAAGTAGTTATTTTCATTTTTGTAGTACGAATTAAAGGATTATTTCATTTATATTTATAATCATATTCCTCCAGTGTTGATTCTTTGAGTAATCAAAACTATAGAATTAGGGACTTTCCGAGTTGAGTTAAAGCATCGACTAGTTTAGATACTTGAAATACTAAACGGTATCTTTTCCCATCACTTCCAATTATGAACATGAAGTTTTTGTCGAACTACCATAACCAGAAAAAGCTTTGAACAGCTCATAAAAAAAATTTAACACAAAGTGGCTAAATGGTAGATATAAATATGTAAAAAATATTAAAAAAAAAAAACAACTCCTTCCGATCGAACCTACTAGGTAAGGTCAATATACATCTTGCATATACTTACTTGAAATAGCAATCCTTTGTGTTCATGATGAAACACTATTTAGCATGTAATCTAACTGGTTTTGTAAAACGTTCTGACTTCGTGTTCTTCAGTTGATCTTAAATAGGATAAAATGCGTTTTTGGAATCACTAGTTAAAAATGTCCACGGGAATTCAATGCAAATGGTTGCCATAATATAAGACAAGAAAAACAAAACCCAGTCTTGTGCTGCCTTGCTCCGATAGCCCCGTGTGAAACGATTGTTCTATTTTTCCTATTTTAAACATTCAAAAAGGGCATCGTACTTTTGAGGAAGCTTTATCTTGGAGGTTTCTAAATTAGGAAATATTCCAAAGCAGAAAGTCTTTTGATAGTTTGATATGACAACACGTAAGAACACATCATCAGGTAAAAACCCCCTATTCTTATACCGTACAATCTAAATATATCGGACTTCTAATAACTTTTTTTTCGTAACCAGACAAGTTAGCGTAATATATACCTTTCCCTATCAATTTAATTATAAATGAAATATTTTGTTGGATGCAAGTACTTTAAGAGCTCAATTACAGATTAATGAAAATGTTTCTTAAGAACTATGAGCTGGCATCTACGATCTTGGTGCTTACTTGCATATAGGAAAAGACAAGAAATTTATTTTGTTGAATCTATTAGGTGTATAAAACATGGACTCATACTGTTTGCTGCATACAAAAAAAAAAAATAAAAAACAAAGCCTCCATAATAGCCACTGTTTATTAATTGTTTATTCAGACAATAGTTTTTATTTTTTTTTTTTTAATAGGTGTTTTTTTTTTTATTCTACGTAAATAGACTTATAAATCGGAATTATAGAAATAACACGGTAAAAAGGCGACCAACGGGAACACGAACAGAATGCCACGTATAAAATTTTGCTGTTTACTTTAACGTGAGTTACGAAATTGTTCATCCCACATATTAGAAATAGTTAAGGGTTCAGATAACGTTTTAATGATCTTGAAGATTACTATAGATTATTACTTAGCTATTGAATTAAATGAAGATCATATAACCTCCATATAACATATTTAAGAATTGACTAATTTACAGAAGCCTAAGAATTTTTCTCTATTAATTATCTATAAGCCACATGTAGATATTCTTTTATGTGAATATCACAACTGCTCTAATAAACAAGCTTGCAAAAGGTTCAGACGTAAAAAAAATATTTATAATGCTTAATCTACATCATGTAAACGATAAAGCAATGTTCAATAAAATGCATTTTAAATAGTATAAAAATCTATAGAAATATATAAACTTTATTAAGCTATACTTAAATACATAAATTAAATGTTCATGCTTATACTAATTTTGCACCCATTTTCAGCGACTCCAAAACCATTCCCATAACCCAAACCAACCCCAATTCCCACCAATATCAACACAGCCTTTCCTAAACCTTAATCCCGACACCCCACACAAAACCACCAATATTCCACAAACCATATTACCCTTCACAGCTTCAACTCATTCTTCCAAAGGTTACCACGTCACGTGCGCAAAAGGATCAAATGTGAAACTCAAATCCCGCAGGAGGTGCAATTCGCGATATTCATCAACCATGGCCGATTATAAGAGACCAATGCATACGGTGCCTAGCACCAGAAGTAATCCCGAAGATGCTTTAGCCACAATGGGAATGAGAATCAGAAAAGCAGTTGCTGAAGGTTATCAAAATCAACCAAAGCAAGAAATTTATCCAAACCATATAGATATGAACTCCAACAATATAATCCCCAACGAATCTAGAAGAATGCCCTTACCAAACCATTTAAGTGATGTTCCTTCATTAACCAATCAATATTCAACCATGGAATCAAACTTATCCGAATGGGAAGGAAGACAAGCCAATATTCAAACGATACCTTTGGATTCTAAGAAGAGAAGACTTCACGATGAAGAATTTTCTGACTCTAAGTATGGCCAACTTAGTTTTAATGACGACTTTTAGTTTATGTTTATGTTTATGTTTGTATTAATATATGTTTAAAATAGTTCTAGTAGGCTTACCACCGGTGTGGGTAAGCGAGACTTTAGCCTGTGTGGGCCAGAAGCGACTCTATCTAATTTTAGATGCGCGTGAACAACTAAGTTTTTAAAGCCCATCCCTTGATTTTATTAATAGCCATGGCCCGACTACTAAGTAAAAGCACCTCAGCCTTCAAAAACCTTACTTTGGAGGCAAGATTATTACAGATATTTCGGTTTTTCGTCAATATAACTTCGTTGATTGTGGTACTTATCTGCATCATCGCTCCTAAATTCAATATCGATTTTTACATGGCTCGTATTAACTGTTCCCATCTTGATGTTTCCTATGGGATTTATGAATCGTTAAGAAACTCCGTTTATGATTCCTACAGTTATGCAGACCAACAACCCACAGATGATAAAGTAAATGATTTATTCCCAATCGATTCATCATTAACCAATTCTGAGATTTCCATTCTTACCAAATACGCTCAAGAACAAGTTGAAAATGCTCCTCAATATCTCGTGGGAACCCTTTGGACTTGGTGTATTGGTAACTATAATACCACCGCATATAATGGAATGGATGGGACTACTCATTATAGAAAGCATGATAATAGTATTAAGTGCTCAGTCATAAAAAACCAGGATTACCTTTTTGATTATAGAGCTACCTTGGAAAGTAGTAATATGGATGGTGTATTGGCCTATGCATTCCAAAGCTCACAATATGCAGATGAACATTATAGAAAAGAAACTCAAAAGAGATTACATACTTATAGAGCAGTTCCTGTTACTTTAATACTTAATTGTGCATTATCAACAATTATCTTATTGTTCCAATTCATACTTTATAGTAATCGTGGTGAACATAAAGATTTATCGGGATTGCCGTCATTTCTATTTCATATTATAACTATTGTAACCGTAGTTTCATTTATTTGTATAGCTATAAGTTCATGTGCGGCAACTGGATTATTATTACAACTTAAATCAGACATTCTGGCAAATTTAAGTTCTTTTGGTATTAGTCTTCAACTTGGTAAAGTCTGGTTTACTTTACTATGGTTTTCATTTCTGACTAGTTTTATGTTGATGATTTCATGGATAATTCCAACTTGGTGTGCAAATCCTCCAGATGATAACCAAGAAAGAAGTTATTATAGATCTGGAGATTTCAGATCAAGAACATTTACAAGACAATCATTAAATAAAGAGATTCAAAAAAATCCCAGAGATAAACTTTTATATGAATCTGATAGTAGTGATGATGAAATGAACGACACTAATGAAGAAACAAGAGATATGACTGATTTGACTTATGATGATTCATTTACTCCCAAACCTTTCGGTACAGACTCTAATAAAATCTTTGATTATAAAGATAAGGAAGAGAGTAAATTAAGAAAATTGGGTGAAAGCTTATCAAGACATTCATCTGTTAGACATTTAAACAGTAAATTGCATAAAAAACAACCTTTACACTTAAATACTGTCCAGGAAATGACCAAAGAGGAAGCACATCATGCTATTTATACCGATCATGCTGCATACTCTCCATTACCTCATCATTATAAGGTTGAAACTTTTGAAGGGTATGGACAAACTAAGCGTAATAATAGTACATCAACTTCGGGTTCCAATAAGTATACATTTGATGATGATTCGTATTTTGATCCTTATGTAGGCAAATAAACATTATAGACGTTGTTTAAATATCTCTTGTGCGTGGTGTTCTGGTGTGTCTTGGTTATATCCTTTCTGATCAGCCTCACGCACTTATGGATAACTTACAGATAAAAGACAGACTATGGCTGGGTGCAATAAATATAGTTATAACGTACAAAAACACTCAATTCCTTTCACGACTGTATAGACATTCCTATCTTCCCTTTTTGTACGAGTCAATGATCAAATATTTCCAAAATTTCCATGAATTAAATGATAGTATATGGCTTGAAGACTCGGGTATTCCTATCAGATGGAACGTCCCTATAGGTGCTTTATACGATTTCTTTCATTCGTTAAAGAAAGAAGAAGATCCTATCTGGCGCTTACAGTTGAATTGTGGTGAGTATCCAGTAGACTCTATTATTCCCTTTATCTACAAGCATCCAGATGAATCAACCAATTTTGAAAAATCCATACTGGAAATCCTATTCAATCTGTTGAAACAAAGCAACTTTGTACTCTGTGGAAACTCTAAACTTATGATGAATCTAAGCAAAGACGATTCTGATGAACTATTTGATTCAATTAAGACACATAATCTAGTTGAGTATGACCATATATGTAGTAAGCTAATGCCATCAACTTATACGAAGATACCTGTGAAGTTCTTTGTCACGAATTCAAACATCACGGTCCATTTGCCAGTAGACGGAACCAGTACTCTTGAAGAATTGGTAACTCGCTATTTCCCTCATAAAGTAACTACAATTATACATGGAATAGACGCCCAGGCCATGATGAAAGAAGAGATTAAATCTATATGGAAAACCTTCAAATACCTTGATAATTATTTATATATTATTGTACATATTCAATGAATGACATGACTTTAATTTGGATCCAAGGTGAAAACAGCTTGTAACCAATTTCTATACATCTTTAATTGTTTCTTTCTATTAACCAATAACCGTCTATCGGTGGCTATTTTCTCTTCTGAAAACTTTCCTGGCCCACAAAAGATATCCCTGAGTTCTTCTTCAGTGAAGAAATAAACTCTAGTACCATCACCTCTAATATAAAAATTATCATCCAATAATCTATTTTTCTTGAATCTAACTTGTGCTAAATCATATCTACCATAATCTCTAAATAAGATTTTACCACCGGGTTTCAAAACTTTTAAAAGATTTTTGACTGCTTGTTCCCATTGATCGGGACTTAATGCCAGAAATATGAATACCATTATCACCACATCAACCGAATTTGGTTCCATATCAGCAGGAATTTCCCCTTTTTCATTGGCCAAATCCCATACTGATGAATATGCAACTCCCTTTTCGTGGTTTATCTTAAAAGAATCATTTTTAAGAATGAGATCAACTGCTACTTTTGAATAATCACAACCAAAAATTTTCAAGTTTTCATTCTTATTTTGGTCTAAAATAGGGAAAAATGTATTCCCAGCACCACAACCAATTTCAAGGATGGTAGTTGGTTCTTGGTAATCTTCATTAGTTAACTTATACAATAATGGGAACTCGATTTGTAACCATTTTCTATCTTTAAAAAAGTTTTCTTGATTATTTTTATAAAAAATGTCCCAATATTTGGCAGGATTTGAATTATAAAGCTTCTTTTCGAAATCTTTAACTGGATGTTCGTACTGTTTCTTGATCATTTCTTGTGCTTGTTGTATTTGTTCATCTCCCCATTCAACATGATCCCAGGCATTATGGTTAAAAACGTCTTCTTCACTGGTAAGATATCTTTGGCCAAAAGTAAAGGGGGAGTCCTTTCCAATTCTTGTATCAGATTCCAAAGGTTTGTCACCTATTCTCACGTCAAGTGAAGGTTTAGCAGGATTTGAGTCGGCTGTCATCGGTGAAAAAGTCATCGCGAAGAGATGGCCTAGATAGGCCGAGAAGTAGATACACACCAGAGAAGCAGAGAGAAGTAGAAACACCATAGAGAAGGTACAAACATAATCACTAGAGCATCAAATATAATGATAATTAGTTATTATTCTATATAATACACCGAGCCTAATTATCCATAAAATGTACATCACCACTAAGATCTTGTAATCTTTTAGCTGCTTGTTCAGCAGTAATATCTCTTTGAGCTTCACCCAACATTTCAAATCCAACACAGAACTTCTTAACTGTGGCAGATCTTAATAATGGTGGATAGAAATGCATATGAAACCAAGAATTGTTCTTATCATCCTCAGATGCATCAAATGGAGCTTGGTGAATACCCATAGAGTATGGGAAAAAAGTATTAAAAAGATTATCGTATTTAGTGGTTAAAATCTTAAGTATAGCAGCTAAATCACTCTTATGTTTATCAGTGAAATCTTCAAAAGATCTTAAATGGTCTCTAGCAACAACTAAAGTTTCAAAAGGCCATAATGCCCAATATGGAACCACCACAATAAATGAATCATTAACAGCAACCAATCTTTCCTTTTCTTCGAGTTCTAATTTGACATAGTCTCCTAATAAGTGAGAATGGGTGTCTTTGTGATAATCATTCATGTTTTGTAATTCACTTGAAACTTCTGTTGGTACCACATCAAGGGCCCAAGCTTGTCCGTGAGGATGTGGGTTAGAACATCCCATAGCAGCTCCTTTGTTTTCAAATATTTGTAAATATTTGTATGGTGCATTCTTTTCAGTTCTATCATTCTTGAGATCAAGATATAAATGTTGCCATAAATCAACAACTTTCGTTATAGCATTAACGTCCATCATTGGTAAACTTAAACCATGATTTGGTGAGAAACAAATAACAAAACATTTACCTTTAACTCCTTGAGTTTTCATTAATTTTGATTTGGCAGACTTTGAATCTGTTTCATCTTGAATGTAATCTGGTTGATCTAATTTAACTGCAGGGTAATCATTTAAAAAGTAGAAAGTACCATCATATTTTGGATTAGCATCACCAGTAGCTCTAATATTACCAGGACAAAGGTAACATTTTTCATCAAATTCTGGTAATTTGGTCTTTTTAGCTTCTTCTCTAGCACCTTGCCAAGGTCTTTTACTTCTGTGAGGTGAACATAACACCCAAGTATCAGTAAGAGGATTATGTCTTCTATGAGAGTGATCAGAAAAATCAAAACTTTGAGTCATTGTAGCTCTATGAGGATATTTATACTCTGTTTGCAATAAACTTTGAAGTTCTTGTTTCATCTCAAAACTAGGGGGATGACGTTAATTTATATAGTTTTTTTTGTGTAAAGGAAAACTGTAGGAGTGACTTTTTTTAAGTATGACAATGCCTTATCCGAAGTTTTTTCGCGGTGAATAACATAATACGTGTTCCTGGAAACAGAGGTTTTTCCGGTTTAGGAAATGGCTTCCGAAGGGAAAATTGAGTGGCTTGAGATTTTTGAGTTCCGGTCAAAGGCACTTTTCGGCAAAACATGTCTGCATCCATTTTAAACAGGGGTTTTGCATTGCAACGTTGCATTTTGGGCCATATTTCTCATACATTTTGCTTATTTTGCTCATCGCTTTTTATTGACATCATAATAAATAATCCGCCCGGATTTTTTTATTTTATTTTTTAATTAATTTTCGGGTTAATTAATTGCTTTTATTCCTTTAAATATAGTAACGTTGCGTTTTTTCCTGAAATTTAATAATTAATGAACTTCTCATCACACGTTTTAATTACTGGTGGTGCAGGATTCGTGGGATCAAATATCACTAACCATTTGGTTAATAAGTATCCACATGTCAGCTTCACGTGTATTGATAAATTAAATTATGCTTCAAATATTGATTATCTAAGTGTATTAGATAAGCCTAATTTTAAGTTTATTCAATTAGATTTAGTTGATTTCGATGCCTTATGGGATGTTTATAAGATTAATAGCTTTACTGATATCATAAATCTAGCCGCTGAATCTTGTGTAGACAGATCATTTGTTGATCCTCTATATTTTACCAAGAACAACATCTTAAGTACTCAGAACTTACTTGAATGTGTAAGATTGAAAAATTCCCCCACAAGATTTTTACATATTTCAACAGATGAGGTTTATGGAGAGCAAAGTATCCAAGTAAATGAAACAAATAGACTAACTCCAACCAATCCTTATTCCGCTTCTAAAGCAGCGGTAGATATCATTATTCAAGCTTATAAATATTCTTATAATATTCCTGTAATTATCATCAGAGCCAATAATATCTTTGGTCCCAATCAATTCCCCGAAAAAATCATACCCGTAGCAATCAATAGTCTTAAAAAGAGGCAGAAAATCCCATTACATGGCACAGGTAACAATAAAAGACATTACTTATATATTGATGATTTTATAGATGCAGTAGAATTACTTTGGAATAAAAAATCTATAAACAATGACGTTTTTAATGTAGGAACGCCATATGAACTTGATAATTATTCATTAGCAAAGTTAATTGTCCATTTATATGATCCAACCTTAAACCCAGATGATCATATAGATTACGTTACAGATAGAAACTACAATGATTACAACTATTCGATAGACTATTCTAAACTTACAAACTTGGGCTGGGAACCAAAAATCGACTTAGAGACGGGCATAAAAAAGTTACTCTATGATTCTTGACTCAATAGTTGCTTGACCTTGGTGTCAAATAATGGGTTTTTGATGGGCATATCCAAAGAATAAAAAGGATCTTTCATTACATAATCGGTGTATAGAATGTAAATACTTTGGAACGATTCGTTGGTGATTTCTAGTTCGGTGTTTAGTTTCCCTTTGGAGAAGGTTTTGACTGTACGAGGTGATGTTATAAGGATAAACTTTAATCCGGTCAACGTCTGGAACATGTACAAATTGAAGAGCTCTGTTTCTATACTTTGTAATCCTGATTTGTTCTTGTTGGCACTTTGGGACTTATTTGTTTTATAGGTGGAATTAGTTATCTGTTCTTTATGGTCTTTACTTATAGAGCCTGTGAATTTGGCGGTGATGGCATGGACCCCGTGCAACGTCCCCGCCAAAATAAGGTAGTCGTTCGCCGTAAGCTTGTTGAGCCCGGGGTTTATGTCGTTTTGGTATATCAATCCTCCGGCTTTGTTTAGTATATATAACGAGTATACTTTCATCAATGGTGGTGGTAAGAATGAAACTGGCGCGAAGTAAAAAAAAAGCTTCCCCACCAGGACTCGAACCTGGAATCTTCTGGTTCCAGAAGTGGTTACAAAATCGTAGCCAGACGCCTTGACCATTGGGCCATGAGGAACGAAGCACTAGATTTTGACCAAAATTGCATGTTGATGATATAAGCATAGATTGGGTATTATATTAGAATTATGTAGTAGATAGGGCTAGTAATAGGTGTATAGACATAATGAAATTATATTAACTAAAGAAAACTATATTTAACTTTTGATCCGTAAGTTTCGCCTTTTTTGACGGTGACTTGGTTAGCCCATTCTTTATGATTAATGGCATTAACAAATCTACCATTTTCAATACAGAAACCAGCTCTTGGTTCGAATCCTTCGGTGTTGATTCCAATACCAGTGTAGAATTGGAATGATGGGTCGGTGGTGTGAACGACAAATTTAATATCAGATTTTGGATGAGTAGCTTCAAAGACTTGTTTTAATTCATCTTTTCTGGTATCAATACCACTACCTTTTTCATTAACGATGAAACAGTAATCAAAGGTACAATCTCCATTAATTTCAGTAGGTTTGGTGATATCAGTATGTGCTGGTACAATTTTACCGGTAGGTAATAAAGAATCATTGACTTCCAATTGATTTGAAGTGACAGCTTTAACAATAGTACCATCAGTTGATGGAGTACCTGAGATGTTAAAATAAGAATGATTAGTTAAGTTGATGACAGTAGCATCAGCTTTAGAAGTTTCTAAATGAGTTCCAATGAATTCAATTCCAACAGAGTTGGAGTCAATAGTATACTTAATAACTACTTCAACATCACCTGGGAATCCATTATTACCATCTTTATCAAGGTATGTGAATTGTACATTGAATGTATCTTCATTCTTTTGAACAACAGGTCCAAAGAAGGTTTGCTTATCGTAACCTTCTAAACCACCGTGTAAGGTGTTAGCACCTTCATTTTTTTCCAATTGGTAAGTAGTTCCATTTAATTCAAATTTCCCTCCACCAATTCTGTTAGCAACTCTACCAACAGTAGTACCGAAAAATGGATTGGTTTTATCAATGTAACGTTTTGGATCAGAAAATCCACAAACAACAGATTTACCGTTTTTAATAATATCTTGAATAATGGCACCTCTATTGGCTAAGTTTACCTTGAAATCACCATTTTCAAATTTATGTAATCTGTTAGAATAATCGGATTTATTTTCATTGAAAACTTCCCATTTATAACCATCAATGTTGAAACCAAATGGATTTTCAGTGGTCCATTTCCATAAATCTCTACAAGCTTCTTCAATAGTTAAAGTAGCTTCCCATTTTAATTCACTGTTAGCTCTGGTAGGATTAGCAGTTAAATTCAACACATCTCCATCTCTTCTTGGTGCAACTTCATATGGTAATTCTCTACCAACAGCTTTACAGAAAGCATGGTAAACATCAAAAACAGTAGACCCTTTACCAGTACCCAAGTTCCATTCTCTGAATAAACCAGAAGATTCTTGTAAATTGTTCAAATAATTTAATGCAGCAATGTGACCTTTGGCTAAATCAACAACATGAATATAATCTCTGATAGGAGTACCATCATGAGAATCATAATCATTACCAAAAACAGATAATTTTTCTCTTCTACCAATAGCTACTTGAGCTAAGTATGGTAATAAATTATTTGGAATACCTAATGGATCTTCACCTAATAATCCAGAAGGATGTGCTCCAATTGGATTGAAGTATCTTAAAATAGCGGATCTCCAAGAATTATCAGCATTGTAGATATCTTTCAAGATGTTTTCAATCATATACTTTGTTTTACCATATGGGTTGGTTGGATCATTTGGACAATGTTCAGGAATTGGAATCATATTTTCAAATCTGGTTGCATCTCCATAAACAGTGGCAGATGATGAAAAGACAATAGTCTTAACATCATTTTTACCCATAACTTCTAACAAGCTGATAGTACCATTGATATTATTATCGTAATAAGCTAACGGAATTTTAGTACTTTCACCAACAGCTTTTAAAGCAGCAAAATGAATAACACCTTGAATTGGGTAAGCTTTAAACACCTTATCTAAATCTTCGGAGTTTCTTAAATCAACATTGAAGAAAGGAACATGTTGTTTAACAATATATTCGATTCTAGCGACTGCATCATAACTTGAATTACATAAATTGTCAACAATGACTACTTTATAACCATTGTTAATTAATTCGATAACAGTGTGAGATCCAATATAACCGGCACCACCAGTGACTAAAATATATCCAGACATTTTAATTTAAGATTTTTTTTTTAGGAAATGGAAACTGTATAAATACACCAATTGTAACGTTACTTGAAAAATTCTCGCATTTTCAGTCGGATCCTGATAAAAGAGGGGATTTGTTACGAACCCCAGCCCCACCCCAATATTTCAGTCCGAGATTTGTTATGGTCGGAATGACCGTTTACGCTTCTCGGATTATCACCTAATAAAGTCGCAAAAATCGGGGAAATTTTTCAGAAATCGGGGAAATTTTCACTATTCGGAGAAAATTATATAAACTCAGTATAATCCAAAAATTACATCAATAATAAATAATGTCACTTGTACCGATATTTAAAGATTTATCATTCTACCCTGATTCCGAATCGGCTAAGAAAAGATTCGACTCTATTTTAGCTCTGTTTAATCAATTTGGTAAACCTGACTTTATCGCCAGAGCGCCTGGTAGAGTTAATATTGTAGGTGATCATATTGATTATTCCTATTTTTCAAGTTTCCCTATGGCTATTGAAACAGATGTTGTTGCTGTTGCTTCCAAAAGAGACGATTTAGTTATCAATTTAAAAAATACTAATGCCAAATATGAAGCTTCTCAATTTGAATTACCAGAAAAAGATGTTTTAACTATTGATAAAACTGTTTTCAGTTGGGCTAATTATGTTAAATGTGGGTTTTTGGTTGCACAAAAATACTTGCTTGAAAAAAATTTGGTTGAAAAATTCCATGGTTTAAATGTTTTAGTTGATGGTACTGTCCCAACTGGAGGTGGTTTATCTTCATCTGCTGCTATTAGTGTTTGTTCAGCTTTATTATTCTTGAGAGCTCACGGATTAACTGAAATTAGCAGATCTGATTTAACTGAAATCACTGTTGTTAGTGAACATTACTTAGGTGTTAATACTGGAGGTATGGATCAATGTTCCTCAGTTTACGGTGAAAAAGATAAGGCTTTATTAATTCATTATAAACCTAAATTATATGGTGAATTATTTGCATTCCCAAAAGTTAAACCTCATGACATGGTAATTTTAATTTCAAATTCTTTAGTAGAGGCTAATAAATTTGAAACTGCACCAATTAATTATAACTTACGTGTGGTTGAAATTTCTTCCGGTGCAGATCTTTTAGCTAAGAGATTAGGCTTAACTATACCACAAGATTCTAACTTAGGTACTGGTTCTTATAAAGGAGTCATTGATGCCTATTGTGAAACCTTAGGTTGGCCAAAATGGGATGGACATGATGTTCAATTAGGTATTAAAATGTTATCTAAGGGTCTTGAACTTGTTGAAGAGCACTTCACCGAAGAAGAAAAGTCAGGATTTACAACCGAACATATTGCTAAAGAATTAGGCCTTAGTGTTGAACAATATACTGAAAAATACTTGACTAAATTCCCAGTTAGATACGAAAAATTAAAGATTTACTTAAGAGCAAAGCACGTTTATTTCGATGCTTTAAATGTTTTTAAATTAATTGAACTCATGCTTAAACCAACCGACACTTTTATGAAAGATTTCGGTGCCATTTTAAACGATTCTCATTATGGTTCGATGCACTATATGCAAAACAGTAGAGAAGAAGTAGATGAAGTATGCCAAATCGGGTTAGCTAATGGTGCTTATGGTTGTAGAGTCACTGGTGCTGGTTTTGGTGGTTCAGTGGTTCATATTACAACTGCTGATAAAATTGATGAATTATATGATGCTTTAAAGACCAAATATTATAACGTTCATTTTCCTAATTTAACGGAAGATGAATTAAAAGCGGCTTTAACGATCACAAAACCTTCTGCGGGTGCTTCTTTAATCGAACTCTGATTATTTGGCCCTGGACCCGCCTCATTTCGGTCCTATACTTCCTGAAAAAGGCTCAGGACCTTATCTGACTTCTAAAAAGAAATACGGGAAATATAAAATCCGAATCGCACAAGGCTGTATCGCCTGAGTGAGTCGCTTTCTCCCGACTGTTCATTATATAGAAAGTATAGAAAATAAATCGTCTTATGTTGTTTGGATTGCTATACACTCTGTACCATGCTTTTACGAATATCACCTTAACCTTTTATCATCGTACGATGGTGATCAGCTCTTTAACAAATCATCTCATAAAATCATCTCACTTCGTTAAATCCCGGAAAAGCTTAATCGAGTCACCCGATAAAAATCATCCAATAATCAAAAAAATTGTATAAAACAAGAAAAATGTCCTGAATAATTCCAATAAACAAAATGGTACTTCACGTTCTACCTATAATAGAAGATAATATTTCAAAGCCTTTCATTCCTCCATTAAAATATAATACCGATAAAGCATTAAATGGATTTTACCTTACTCCATCATTACAAATGATCAAGAAAATTGGTGCAGGAACGTACGGTTTGATTTATTTAGTTAAAGATATAAAGACTAATAAAGATTACGCTGCAAAGATCATACTTAAAGAAACATCATCCAATATTCATCAAAAGGATATTGAAAGTTATAAAAAATATATTCAAGAAAGAATTTACTTTGAATTTTTAAATAAGAATAACCAATTTGAGGATTTAGACTTGGATCTTATAATGCAAAAAGGTTCTAAGATTCCTTATTTGAAAGAGACTGCTATCCATTTACGTGTACATAATCATCCAAATGTAGTCACTATTCATAAGGTATTAAATTTTTCTATTGGTATAGTAACTATAATGGATTACTACGAGCAAGGTGATTTATTTGTAAATATAGTTGATAATGCAATTTTTTCAAAAAATCAATTGATGATGAAAAATTGTATACTTCAATTGATCAATGTATTAAAATATCTTGAATTGCAAAATATTTATCACTGTGACTTAAAACCGGAAAATATTATGGTTAAATATAATCCGAACTACACGCGGAAAAATTCTACCCCGATAGTAGACTATAACGAGATAACGATAGCATTAATTGATTTTGGATTATCAATGGAACAAGATGTGATTTGCTGTAATTCATGTAGAGGATCACTGTTTTATATGTCACCCGAAAGAGTAGTTAATTATACCAAAAATGAATTTATTAGAAAGAGAATAGATTTATCGGTTTATGAAGTTAAAGATGATTTAATGTATTTCCCTACTTTGAAAGGTGATATTTGGTCTTTAGGAGTTTTATTAATTAACATAACATGTGGAAGAAACCCATGGCCAAATAGCTCAATTGTATCAAATAACAATGATGTTTTCCAAACATACATTAATAATGATAAATCCGTTTTAAAAAGAATTTTGCCGATTTCCAACCAATTCAATCAATTACTAAATAAAATTTTTCATTTAAATCCAAATGAAAGAATTGACTTAAAGCCGTTGGCTTATGAAATAATGAACATAGATTTTTTTAATGATAGACTTCCAACACCTCCTGAATCACCACATTTGGAAGGGAAATGATGTAAAGAGTAACTTTTCCGTAGATCTAGTGGGGTTAAATAATAGGGTTAAATAATACGTCAGGTTTAGAGGGGTTAAAATACAACGTTATATTTTATGAATACACGAATTAATTAAGACACACAATCTCTCCACATTTTGTTTTCTAATTGCCGTTTCTCCGACTCCACAAAAAAGAAACCCAAAGTTAAAAACTTAGTCACGAAATGAATTTTAATTTAAATGTCCAAAAAAAATAATTAGTCATTTACTCCGGATTTTGATTGATCATCTAAACAATACAAATTCGTAAAATAAGGATTGAATAAGTGGAGTGAGTAATGCAACATGACATTATATTTACTTATGCCGTACGACAAAGGCGACATTCTCGGATTTTTTTTTTTCCCCAACTGGGGATTTTGAAAAAAAGCGGGACACTGTTTGTAGCCCCGGGGTAACAGCTGGCGTTTTTAAGAAAATCTTGCTAGATTTTTTCCGATGGGCTGAAGATCTAGACAATGGTTTGTTCCGTACTCTTAACGAATGGGGTCAAAGTGGGATTCATTTTACTGATAGAAATCACGTCTTTATGTTTATATTATTCCGTTATTAGATTTTCTTTTTAAACCATGTTTTTATCCCCCATAAAAAAATTTTTCGGGTAAACAAACATGTCACCTCATGAAATTAATACATCACTAGGTCGTGTACCCGGTGGCCAAATTTCCCCATTGGTCGAAATTTCTGGCTCCACTCCATCATTCCTGTTTATATACAGTATGTCGTATTCGTATGGAGAAGCATTATGGGGCAGCCGAAAATTATAAATATCCGCCGAATTCCTTGGTGAAAAATTTTCCTATTACTTTAATTACTTAATAATGGGTTACGAAACTAAATTAACCAACAGTGGTTTAAAAGTTAAAAATGCTTTAGATAAAACCCCAAATCTTACTAATGTTTTCCTTATTGCAATGATTTCTTGTGTTTCAGGTCTTTTGTTCGGTGTTGATATTAGTTCTGTTTCTGCTTTTATCGGTTTAACTGAATACCAAAACTTTTTCGACCATCCTAGTGCTACCATTCAAGGTTTTATTACTGCTTCTATGTCTTTAGGTTCTTTCTTTGGTTCTTTAGGTTCTTCATTTGTCAGTGAACCATTTGGTAGAAGAGCTTCTTTATTAACCTGTGCTTTCCTTTGGATTGTTGGTAGTGCTATTCAATCATCTGTTCAAAACAGAGCTCAATTAATTATCGGTAGATTGATTTCCGGTATTGGTGTTGGTTTTGGTTCAGCTGTTGCTCCAGTTTACGGTTCAGAATTAGCTCCAAGAAGAATCAGAGGTTTAATTGGTGGTTTATTCCAATTCTCTGTTACTTTAGGTATCTTGATTATGTTCTATGTTTCTTACGGTTGTTCTAAGATCAATGGTGTTGCTTCTTTCAGATTAGCTTGGGGTTTACAAATTGTTCCAGGTTTAATTTTATTTGCTGGATGTTTCTTTATTCCAGAATCTCCAAGATGGTTAGCTAAACAAGGTCTTTGGGATGAAACTGAAGCTATTGTTGCTTCTATTCAAGCTAAAGGTAACAGAGAAGACCCAGATGTTTTAATTGAAATCTCCGAAATTAAAGAACAACTTTTAATTGAAGAACATGCTAAAGAATTTACTTATGCTCAATTATTCTCTAAGAAATATTTACCAAGAACTGTTACTGCTATTTTTGCTCAAATCTGGCAACAATTAACTGGTATGAACGTTATGATGTACTATATCGTTTATATTTTCAATATGGCTGGTTATGATGGTGATGCTAATTTAGTTGCTTCATCTATTCAATATGTTTTAAACACTGTTATCACTGTTCCATCATTATACTTTTTAGATAAATTCGGTAGAAGACCAGTTTTATTATTTGGTGCAGCTGCTATGATGACTTTCCAATTTGGTGTTGGTGGTCTTTTAATGTCTTACTCTGAATCAGTTCCTGTAGAAGACAGAGTTTCTGAATCTGTTACTATCAGAATCCCAGATGAACATAAATCTGCTGCTAAAGGTGTCATTGCTTGTTGTTATTTATTCGTCTGTTCTTTTGCCAGTTCCTGGGGTGTTACCATTTGGTTATACTGTTCTGAAGTTTGGGGTGATGTTGCTTCTCGTCAAAGAGGTGCTGCTTTATCTACTGCTGCTAACTGGATCTTTAACTTTGCTATTGCTATGTTCACTCCAAGTGCTTTCAAAAACATTAATGCTAGAACTTATCTTATTTATGCTTCATTCTGTTTTGCTATGTTTATTCATGTTTTCTTCTTCTTCCCAGAAACTGCTAGATTCAGATTGGAAGAAATTGATGAACTTTGGAATGAAGGTGTCCCAGCTTGGAGATCATCCACTTGGGAACCAAAAGTTCCTATTTTATCTGATGCTCAATTAGCTGAAAAGATGAAATACGAACATAAAGAAAATGAATCTGAATTAATTAAATCAGACAACAACTCCGAAGATGCTGCTGAACAAGTTTAGTGTGTAATGTAATTTAATACCTTTTTGTACAAAATTTAAATCAAATTATTTATTATCGTTTATCTCATCCGCCTCTTTTGAGCCTACCTCATCGAAACCTAAACTCAATTCTTTAATTCATAGTTTAATTTTATGATAACTTAATTTAACTTATCTGTGGTCGTGTACTTCACCAATTGACATCAATTATTTTAAACCAGAGAAGCATATTACGTATGCAAGGTCTAACTTTGAGGGTGTCAGATTTGGAATACTGTTTCGGCCCAAAGGCATAGAGAGCCAAAATATTTATAAAAACTTAGAGTGGGGAAATAAAAGTGAAGTCTGGTTATAATAAATGTTAGTTCGTAGTTTAATGTATAAGTTTTATCCTATAATGTGAATTTTGCAATTACCAATTTTTTTTCTCAGCCTCATCAGCGAACTTTTGGGCCATGTTCTTGTCTTTGCACGACCATGTCAAATCAAATAACATTAAACTCTAGTTTAAATCTACATAAAAAGTATATTTCAATTTAAAATTTTAAATACAGATAAGCCCGATTTACAATGATTATTGCTGTTTGTTTGCTTTCTATAAAACCATTTTTTTTTGAAAACCTGCTGATATTTTAGTCAGCGTAAAGTATCGCTTTTTAAGGTTATAACCTTATCGCGACTGAAAAATTGATAAAAATTTCATGTTAAACGACCTTGACCTTATCCTTTCCAAGGTCAGTACCATAGCTGGATGCTTATCCTTTACAATATGGCTATTTGCACAGCTCCCCCAAGTCATAGAAAACCATTTGAACCAATCAGTCGAAGGTGTGAGCATATTATTTTTAAGTACATGGATAGCGGGCGACGTGACAAATTTATTAGGTTGTTTCTTAACTAATGCTTTACCATTTCAAACATTAATTGCAGGTTATTACTGTTTTATCGATGTGATATTAAGTTTCCAATTTTGGTATTATACCAGAGTATACCCATACCATAAGACTCCTCATAATTTATTACAAAGTCCTAATATGCAACGACATAGTCCTGATAATCTTAGATTAAAGAAATCTCCTAAACATAAAGAAAGAGCAAGTTTTGTTAATAGAGTCTTAAGTGCTGGTTTTATGGCTGCAAATGTAAAAACGTCTACCGCTTTACCTATTTCAACAGTTATCATAGAGGAAGCAGGTAATTATGATAATTTAATGGGTAAGATATTTGCATGGTCTTGTTCTATTCTTTATTTAAGTTCAAGAGCTCCACAAATCTACACCAATTTTAAGAAAAAGAGCACTACTGGTATTTCACCATTCTTATTTATATTTGCACTATTAGGTAATGTGTTTTATACTATTTCAATTATTTGTGATCTTTATGTATTATTTGTTCGTGAAGATCCCAGAAGATATCATATATTCCAAGACCAATTACCATTTATAATTGGTAGTGGTGGAACAGTAATATTTGATTGTATAATATTAGCTCAATTTTCTATATATAAACCCAAAAAGGAACGAAGACCGGAGTCTATATATGCTTTCCAACAACCTGATTGGTATACACTTAATTACCAAGACGAGCATAATGAAAATGCCTCATTATTTACTAATGATGAAACTGTCAGATCACCACCACCTCATCATTACATATCTGGCAGTTATAAATCTACACCTAAATATTCGCCATTTAAAAATATTATGTCCCCTAGAAAGGTAGAATCAAATTCTTCACTAATGTCTACACAATCTGCTACGATAACTACTGCATTAATACCTTCAATAGTTAATAGTTATTCATCTGTTGGTAAGAAAATGTCTGATGATAATAAAACACCATTTCTGCCCTCTGATTTTTTAAGTGATGGCTTCTATCAACCAATAGAGAATTCACTGTTTACTTTGAATAATTAGCATTAAAATTAAATATACATATTTAGTACTATATAAATCTATTTTTCTTTTGAAATTCTCCAAGCAGAATTTGGTAAACTTTGTAAATATTCAACTTTTCTTTTAACCCACATTAAAATCATTATCCCACAAATTATACAAAAGAAATTCATGTAATAATATCCATCACGAGTAATTTCAATTGTTCCATTATCCAACTTACATTGTTCTTTAATTTTATCAGAAGTTATAATTTGTTGAATTGAGCCTTTAATACAATATTGTACGGTTAATTTATCAATCATATAAAAGATTATTAATCTTGGCCAGGTACCACCATAATTAGACAAAGTATTTAAAGTTGTCATATAAGTACCACCAATTGAAGGGTCTGCAATCTTTGTATGAAATGCACATAATGAAACAAATTGAATAGTTGACATAAACGATCCTAATAAGTGTTGTAAAATAATTACCAAGAAATATCCCATACTAATATTACCATCTTTAGGAAAGAATAATACTACAAATTGGGCTAAAAAGGCAGCAAATAATCTACCAGCAAATCCAATTAACCAAGGCTTTAAAGGTTTTGAACCTGTTGACCATCTACCAGCGTAATAACCAAATACCATTTCAAATGGGAAATCAATTAAAACAGTTATTGATAAATCTTCTTTACTTAAACCTTTTTCAAGTAATTTTAAATTAGTTGCTGCTTCATTAACTTGAAATCCAAATTTCGAAATTAATAATATTACAACAAATGTTTGAACATTTGGTAATTTTAATACTTCATACATTGACAAATAAACATTTGAAGAATTTCTCATTATATTTGTTAATTTATTTGAAGATTTATTATAAATGGTTTCCAATTTACTCATTTCATCAGATAATTTAGCTTGATTTTGTTTAGCAAGATGTGGAGGATCTTCAGGAACCAATAAAACGCAAGCAGTTACAATTAAATAAACCCACCCCCAAAACTTCAAGTATCCACCTAATGTAAATAAACCTTGATCTAAAGGTTCAGATCGAAGATATTTATTAGCAAAATCAGGTGAACTTAACGCTAAGAAAATGGTGAAAGACAGGAAATAACCAGTATTAATCCCAATTGTTTGAGCTGTAGATGCATAAGATAAACTTTCTTTTGAAAGACAAGTTAAAGCCCAGCCATCCACTGCAATATCTTGAGTAGCGCAAAATAATACTAGTAAGAAAAAGTAGAAAGTTATGGTAGGTAAAGAATTTTTTGGATCTTCAATCAAATCATTCATTATCAGGCCCAAATATATTAACGTAATTCCACTAACAGTTTGGATGGGAATGATCCAAGATCTTCTTCTACCAAGTTTTGGTGAGTATATCGAATCAACAATTGGGGACCATAATAACTTTAGGGAATATGGGTATGCTGCCAAGGAGAACACACCAACTTGTGAATAAGATAATTTTGTCTTTAATATGAAAGGAATTGAACCGAATGCTAAACCAACAGGAACACCTTGTAAAAGATACAATATTACCAATAATATGAAAGCAGGTCTATCAATTGGGGCCAAAGAATTGGAAGATTTTTGAGGTTTTGGAACAAACACATTCAGTTTCTCTTCAATGTCTTGATGAGTTACCGGCAATAACTCATTTGCTTCTGGATCAACCGTAGAAGTTCGTTTATGAACTTTATATGACATGGAAGTTATTCGCGATTTAAGATTTTTCAGGTGAAATCTATAGAGGTTATATTAGAAATAACACGATTACGTTCATTTTAATTCTATATAGAAAGGTGAGTTTATACAATGATTCAGATCATATGAAGTTTGATTATAAACTTAAAACTTTTCTAGCAGCTCTAAGAACTGTTGGAGTATCTGGGAATGCAAAATCTTCTAATTCTTTAGCATATGGAGTTGGAACTTCACAACCAGTAACTCTTTCAACTGGAGCATCTAAGTAATCAAAAGCTTCAGATTCCATGATTTGAGCAATAATTTCAGAACCAACACCAAAAGCTGGATAACCAGCTTCAACAGTAACTAAATGATTAGTCTTTTTAACAGATTTAATTAAAGCAGGAACATCTAATGGTTTAATAGATCTTAAATTAAGAACTTCAGCTTTAACACCATAATCTTTAGCTAAAATTTCAGCAGCTTCAACACAAAATTTAACATTTCTAGTATGAGCAACTAAAGTAATATCAGTACCTTCAATTTCAACTTTAGCTTTACCAATTGGTAAAACAAAATCAGAACTTAAAGCTTCTTCAGACATTTCAAAACTTTCACCATAAGCAATTTCATTTTCTAAGAAAATAACAGGATTTGGATCTCTAATAGCTGCTTTAATTAATCCTTTATAATCTTCAGCAGAATATGGAGAAACAACCTTTAACCCTGGAATTGAACCGTACCATGCAGCATAATCTTGAGAA
Source organism: Yamadazyma epiphylla (assembly GCA_030571925.1). Taxonomy (NCBI): domain Eukaryota; kingdom Fungi; phylum Ascomycota; class Pichiomycetes; order Serinales; family Debaryomycetaceae; genus Yamadazyma; species Yamadazyma epiphylla. The sequence continues at coordinate 24,215 of JAJLZA010000003.1, forward strand.
TGTTGAGCGGCAACACCTGCTGCTGCACCATTTGGACCTCTGAATGTAATATTACATGGTTGTTTACCACCAGACATATAAAGAGTTTTAGCAGCCGAGTTAATAATTTGATCAATTGCTTGCATTGCAAAATTAAATGTCATGAATTCACAAACTGGTTTTAAACCCGCCAATGAAGCACCAACAGCTAAACCAGTAAACCCCATTTCGGTAATTGGAGTATCAATAATTCTTCTTTCACCAAATCTATCTAATAAACCTCTGGTAACTTTATAAGCACCATTATATTGGGCGACTTCTTCACCTAAAATGAAAACATCATCATCACGATCTAATTCTTCTGCAAGACCAGAGTTCAATGCGTCTCTAACGGTCATAGTCTTTGGGCCAGAGCCTGAGGAAGCTGATCTAACCCCGGTCATTCTTAAGGCTTGGGCGACACCGGCTTGTTTTAAGGAATTGGATTTGACAGCTTGGGCTGCTAATGCTGCGGTCTTAGCAACGGTGCTAATGTTCTTGTGGACCATGGTTTTTAGTGTAAAAAAGTGGTTGGATTGTTACAAGAAATTAATAATTTTCCACTCCGGACAGATGAGGACCGTATCAATTTCGCGCGATCGGTCATTTAGTTCCGAGTTTTGTCTAGGGGAAATGTCGCGTTATTTGGGTGAGATTTTGTCGCGGTGGGTGGATTACGGGTGGTTGAGGTGCCGACATGTTGAGTTGAGGACTAACCGCCGGGGGAGGGAGTTCGGCGGTTAAGGTGGATTAATTGGTGAGGGTTTTTCCGAAGGATTCGAGTGACAGAAGGTGGGAGGATGGGTTAATTGGGCAGATTTAGGTGCTGGAATAGAACGGCGGGTGTTTGGTGGCATCATAGGGAGTGCAGGCGAAGGGGTGGTGGTGGTGTGGTGGTTTGACAGGCTGTCACGACAATGTCGCGATATTGCAAACGATGTAGATAAGACCCTATCGTTTAGCGTAGGGCAGATAAGACGGTTATGTAGGTAGAGATATACGGTTTAATAGAAGTATACACCACGTCGCTCATTATGCAAACACACGCTCCCCTTACTTGTCCCATTGGTATCCTCGTACGGCTCCACTAAGGTCACACTACTACTCTCTACCAGCACCATGTTAACTAAACTACGTACCATTACATCTAAACTATACCACATCTCACCACCTTAAACCAATACCAACACAAGCAAATACTACATTCCCACCACTCCCCACCCTCTTCCTACGCTGTCCAACACCGTTCCCCCCAGGTCCAACATTATTATCAGCTGTGAGGGGCATCGCCCCGGGTGTCTTCGGCGCGACTTTTTCATATAAATAGCCAGTGGAAAATTATCAAAAGTAATCATGATTAAAATTATCAAACCCAGATCTTTAAGGTCAATACCTAGATACAATCTCTTCACCTCGAGATTCAAATCCAATTTCCATAGACCTGATAAAGCAGGATCTCACGATGCTGCCGATGCCGCCGATGCGACTGCTACTATCTTAGCTGATCAGAACGATATACAGAAGATGCCCAACAAGGCAACTTGGCTAGAAGCTTTAAGAGAAAGAGAAAAACAATTAAAAGAAGGAAAGGTTTTGGATAGTTATTCGTATGTCTCTACAGTTACCACCGAAGTTGGTGAAAGAACCAGAGCTGATTCATTCACCTACTTGACGTTACCATTTAAAGATGATAAATGGTTATGTGATTCCTATATCAATGCGCCAGGAAGATTAAGAGCAGGTCAATTGTTTCAAGATTTGGACGCTTTGGCAGGAAGAATTGCTTATAGACACTGTTCTCCAGCAGAACCTGTCAATGTTACTGCATCGGTTGATCGTATTTATATGGTTAAAAAAGTCGATGAGATCTACAAATTCAATTTCGTTTTGGCTGGGTCTGTCACTTGGACCGGTAGATCTTCTATGGAAATCACCGTTAGAGGGTTTGCTTTTGAAAATGAAGTTCCACAAGATATAACTGAAGAGACTTTACCACATGAAAATATCTTTCTTAGCGCTAATTTCACATTTGTTGCAAGAGACCCACAAACTCATAAATCCTTTGCTATCAACAGATTATTACCTGTCAGCCAACAAGAATGGATGGATTATAGAAGAGCTGAATCAAGAAATAATTGGAAAAAATTGGCTGCAAAAAATCATAAAATGATCGAACCATCATCTGAAGAAACAAGATTAATCCATGAATTGTGGAAAGCATCTAAAGATTATGAAAAAGTGCCTGTTAAACCAAAAAGCTTAAGATTTATGGAAGACTCTAAAATGACTTCAACTTTATTTATGCAACCACAATACAGAAACAGACATTCATATATGATTTTTGGTGGTTATCTTTTAAGACAATCATTTGAATTAGCATATTGTGCAGCTGCCGAATTTTCAAGTGCTGGTCCAAGATTTGTTTCTTTAGATTCTACCACTTTTAAACAACCAGTACCAGTTGGATCGATTTTAACTATGAATTCCACAGTAGTTTATACTGAACATATTCATGAATCACCAGTTGATACCGATGCTGATACTCCATTTAACTTTAAATTACCAGCAAAGAATAAGTTGTCATTAAATCCAGATGCATTTTTATCTGAGCCAGGTACTTTAATTCAAGTTAAAGTTGATACTTATATTAAAGCAATTGATAGCACTGAATCTAAAGAATCAGGGTCATTTATTTATTCATTCTTTGTACCAAAGAATGGACAAGGTGAAAATGATCCAGGTTATTGCTCAATTGTTCCTCAAACATATTCGGAAATGATGGAATATATTGAAGGTAGAAGAAGAGCTGAAGATACTGCCAATTATGTTGAAACTTTACCAAAATCAAAAGATTTATAATATTTTAATGTACGTATTTATTAATTATATATTACAGAATATTAGAGAGACAAAAAGATTATTTAATTTTGTTCGTTATCATTAATCACTATCATCTTGAATTTGAACACTTTCACCTTCATAAGTGTAATGTAAATTATGTGCAGATTCTCTTAAACTACTTCTTCTAGTAAAATCAACTAATTTAGCCTTTTTTCCTAATGAAGTGGTTGATATTCTTGCTGGATTATCTGATGGATATTCAGATGTTTGGGATAGTATAGAATTATTAGATAATGACATATTAATTTGTTGACCATTATTTATGAATTTGTAAGTATTATTTGGATCAACTTGTTTATAACCAGTAGTTTCTGGTAAATATTCAGCGGAATCATCTCTTGTTTGTTCCATCAAGACTCCTAAATTAGCTGATGGTGATCTTGATAATTTTCTAAGACTTGGTGAAGAATCAACTATATTACCTTCACTATCTAACCTTTGAAAATTACCAGAATCATCTCTTAATAAGGCATTTAATGAATTATTACTTATGAATTGTCCTGATCCAAATGATGATTGATTACTATTTCTAGCCATAGAATCATCAACTAATCTTACAGAAAATAATTGGTCAGTATTAACAGTACTTAAAGAAGCATCTGATTTTCTAACATTACCAGATTTTGTTAAACCTGATGATTTAGTCTTTGCAATATCAGAATTATCATTTACTCTCCATGATTTAATTGGTCTTTCTTGACCGGCATCGGCATCAAAATATCTTGAATCATCACTATCTTCAACATGAGTTATTGATGATGAGGTACTGGCTTGATCAATGTTTTTCTTTTCTAATTTGCTAGCATTAGCAGCAGCAGTATTATTAGGGGTTCCATTGACAACACCAAAGCCTGGTCCACTGATTTCTTCTTCTTCTAAAGTGGTATCACCACTAGTAGATTTTTCTTCATCATCTTCAGATTTATTCTTTCTTCTTTTGATACAACAACAACATAATAATAATGCAGCAATTAATAAGAGTAATGATGGAATACCAACACCTAAACCAATAGCTAATTTTTTACGAAGATCACTGTTATCTTTCTTTTGACCATCATTATTAGAATCATCATCAGAATCATCATCTACAGCTTCGGAAGTAGCACCAGAAGTTTCACTAGAGCTTGAAGTACTTGAAGATGAAGAGGAAGAAGATGATTTGGTCTTTTTAACGTCAATTCCTTTGATTTGGAAACTTTTAGTTTCATCATCAAAATTTGAAGATGCAGCTAATTTAACAGATAAATTATCAAATTTTTTTGGTACTTGACCAGTAAAAGTTTTATTTTTATCATGATAAGTTAACCAATCAGCATCATAAGAAGCATCAACAGAAGTATCTTCACTATCAGTAAAGAAAGAATCCAATAATTGATATTTAAAGAATTTACCTCTAGTGGCATTAACAGATGGTAAATCTTTAACAGTAAATACAGATCCAATTGCATCAAACAGATATGGTAAATCAACATTATTATTATAAATATCTGCAATAGTGATGGTGAAATTATCAAAAGTTGAATCATCAGGGAAATTACCCGTTAAGGTATAATTATCAGTATTCAATTTAACATAATCTGGTAATCCATTACCTTCAACAGTAGAAATATTTTCTTTTGAAATTACCGTACCATCCAAGAAAACGTTGGAAAGAATTGGGATTTCAATATTGAAATCATTTCCTAAAGTACCATTAATTTTAATAGTTTCATTGATATTAGTACTTAATTGATGTCCTCCAACAACAATTTTGAAGAAACCTTCAGCACCAGCATATCCAAGGTAATCAGTACCAATAAAACTAAAACCATATTCAAAAGATGGAGCATTAGTACTAATTACATGAGGAACAGTTCCAGTGAAAGATAAATCATCAGAGTTGAAGTCAATCCAGTTTGGCAAGGAAGATCTATCAGCAGATCTTCCATAATAACCAACCACAGATCTTTCAGAATCAGATTTAGTTTTGAATACATCTTTATCAAATTTAATATTGATTTGATCACCTTCCTTGACCACTAAACCATCTTCTCCATTAGTTTGTCCATATTGGGAGATCTCAACAAACATAACATTACTTGAAGACAATTCGATCCCGGTGTCATTTGAAACCATCATAGAATAAGTTTCAGTTAAACTGTTGTCAGCATCAGTTCCAGATAATTGGATTTGGAATTCGCCAACATCTTCATCTGTAGGTTTACCGGAGAAAGTTCTTGAGGCCGAGTCAAAGGATAACCACAGTGGTAAGTCATTGGCATCATAAACCACATCACCAAGCGATGATTTATAGGTGGTGTTGGCCATAGTAAACACATAATCTTCATTTACTCTGGCAACAGTTGGAAGTTGTTCATTGAAGGGGAATCCGATGGAGATTTGACATAATGAGGTAGTTAATTGTAACCCGAATATTAATATATAAAGCATATTCATGATTTGTGATAATGATAATAGCTTTAAACGCTAATTCGATGGGATGGGATTACTTCAAGATAGTTAAAAATTTTTTTTCTAATGGCTGCAAGGAGTATATAAGATTATGAAACCTAAAGAGAATGCATACGACACGTCCATGGCGCATCTAAACAAAAATCCCCCCTGTAGATGCGGTAGTGTTTATGTTTCAGTAGCCGAAAATGCGTCTTGCGACGTGTAGCGTGTCTTGGACTTACGCGTTGCAGGTGTTGGTTAGCCATTGTTTTACATTGTGTTAGGGGCTCCTTGTATTGTTTCGAGGTAAGTACGAGTGGTGTACAATCGTGGCAGTCTAATAGACGATGTTGTCTATATGGGACGCGTTATGTCTGGGGTTACGTGTATGGTGTAAGCTCGTGAGAGAGAGGAATGTAATTTGGGTGAGCGGGTGCAGATTTAGGTTTAGAATGGCGTTTCTAGCGGGGCCTGATTTAGACGGGCATTTGGGTTAGACCGATGATTGGGGGCAGGGAATTAGGACTGTCGATAGGTTTTGGGGCTGCCAAAGGGGCTGCTGATGACTCTGGGGTATGTGTAGATTTACACTCCAGATCTGGTGCACTTCCTAATCGAGCACTTCCTCATCGAGACGATTCCCACATTGGGTCACTTTTGAGCCTCATTAATATATTAAGCTATATATATCTATCGTATGTCTAGAGCGTTTTTCTTGTTTGCTTATGGGCCAAGTATCTCGGTATGAGGTACATGGCTGATATACAATAACCAAACAAGAGCCCTACAAGTTTCTCTAAAATGGAGTGGAAGTAGACGTTGGTCATAAGCAACATAAACCACCATAATCCAATCAACAGAATCACGAGAATTGTAGGATTTTTTAATATATAATTGCCAATGGCCTGAGCTTTGGATTTGTTGGTTCCAGAAGGGGCAGTTTGGCTCTTTACATCGCTGAAAAGTTGTTTGAAATCTCTGATAAATTGCCCCCAAGATCCCCAGAACTCTTTTACTTCAAAGAACATATACAAAGAGCTGTGGATAAGAAGGAAAACATGCCCCGAAGGATCATGCCCTCCTTCCCATTTACCTTTAAGTTTCCTACAAATCTTAGAACTTATAGCCACAGATTCATAAGCATTACCCACAGGAATGAACTTAGATGCAAGGTGTAAAAGCCTCGATTCATCTTCAACATAACACTTCCCTCCTGTCAAAACAAACACTTTGTCCATGATGGGCAAACCAAAACACCATTGGGTGAAAAGAATCCACCATACGGTAGAAACAAAGTAATTGAAAAGAGCCTTCTTCAACACCTCTACTTTCCTGGTTTTAAGCTGTGGATGTTCTGTAATGAATAAACAAACGTAAAAGACAGTTATGACTAGCGTGGTCCACAACCAGCCTCTCTTAACAAATAATTGGTTAAAGATATTGTTCTTATCGTTGTAGTAGTTATATACTTCTTCTTTTTGCGATGTGAAATGGATAATCTTTCCCACCACGAAATTTATAATAAATGATCCCAAGAATAATAATTCTTGAACATTGAAATGCAATTTGGACGTCATAAGTTTGGATGTCTCGTTAATCTTGTTGATGTGTTGTTCATAAACCTTTTCATTCATGATGGTTCTGGACAAAAAAATGATCGCGAACTGGGTGGTTGCTTTACGACATTGATAAATCCATACTTATATCGTTATTGGTCCCATTTTCAGACGGTTGGACGGGCTCTGAAGGTGGAACTGAAGATGTATTACTTGGCTTGCCATCACCATTTTCTGCAATTGTTTCTGGTAATTCAAACGGTTTTTCTTGTTCTTTATCACCATTAGTGTCTGGTTCAATGGCATTGGAACCTCCAGATGTCTCTTCACCTTGCCATCTTTTGACCATATCATTCATAACATCGTTCATAAACCCGGTGTTGATGATGCTTTGACGGAACTTTTCGGTCTGAAGTAAGGTTAAAATATGCAAACAGTTGGGGTATACCAAGTACTTTGAGTATTTAGGGTCTTTCCAATAGTTAAGGTATTGTAAGTAATTAAGAAATTCTTCATTATTAAGATAATTATTTTGTGCCAAATAGTTTAAGTATGGGATGTTGGCCAAAGATTGAACAAATTCAAGTTCAATTTCCCATCTTGTTGGTAATTCATCACCAGTTATTTCACCAGTTGTTTCCGACATCGATAATTTTCAACCAACTTTTGCAGGTCGCGATTTTTTCATCTTTAACTATGAGTAAACAAATTGCATTGGAGAGAGAATTAGATCAACTTCAGAAGTTGAACGATGTGGTGGGGAACATTTTGGGATCCTTAGAGTCGTCTAAGAAAGGCATACGGTCAACGAACGAATCTGCTGAACATTCGACGAGATTATTGGAATTGTGGGGTCGAATATTATCCAAGACTAGCGATATGAAGCAACAAATCACTGATATATCGTGGAAAAGTGACCAAGAATTAGATAATGAAATCCAAAACAAGCTTGAAATTGAAAAACAATTAGAAGCCAGACTTCGAGAATTGCAGCAAGAAAACGAAAGTTTGATCACCAAGACAAACACGACCGATACGAAAAGGAAGAGAAAGTACTAGGATTAGTAGCAGAAATGAGAGAGAAAGCACAGGGAAAACGTCTTTAGAATCATCTAATTTATAAATATACAATAACATAAAAGATTGACTTTGCTAGGGTTTGTATCACCTCTAGATCACTTTAAAATACTAGTGATTAAATCATTAGCATCAACAGAGTCTCCCTCTTTAATTAAAATATCACCAACTTTACCAGAAACTGGAGCAGAAATAACCATTTCCATTTTCATTGCACTTAAAACGGCAATTGGATCACCCTTTTTAACTTCAGTACCAGATTTAGTTCTAATTTCAATGACAACACCAGCCATTGGAGAACCAATTTCATTTGGTTGAGAAGCTTTTGGTCTAGTTTTAGTTTCAACTGAAACGGTTTTATCATCAACAGTTACTGATCTCATTTCACCATTTAATTCAAAGAAAACTTCTCTAGTACCAGTTTGTTGAGAAATTTCACCAACTGCTAATAATTTAATAATTAAAGTTTTACCCTTTTCAATTTCTACATCAATTTCTTCACCAATTTTACATGGTTTTAAGAAATATCTAGTTGGTAAAACTGATAAATCACCATATTTATCAACTTGTTTTCTAAAAGCTTCAAAAACTTTTGGATACATGATATAAGATGCAATATCACAATCAGTAATATTACCACCAAATTTACTAACTAATTCTTCTTTAACTTTATCAAAATCAATTGGTTTTAAATTTAATCCTGGTCTACCTTCTAATTTTATTCTTTTAGTACCTAATACATTAGTTCTTAAAGGTTCTGGGAATCCACCATATGGTGTACCCATTAAACCTTCCATAAAATCTAATACAGAATCAGGGAAATCTAATTCACCAGCTAATTTTTGAACATCTTCTTCAGTTAAATTATTTGAAACCATAAATTGAGCTAAATCTCCAACAACTTTTGAAGTAGGAGTAACTTTAACAATATCTCCTAATAATTTATTAGCAGTTTTATAAGCTTCTTTAGTTTGTAACCATCTTGATCCTAAACCTAATTGAGAAGCTTGGAAAATTAAATTAGTTAATTGACCACCAGGAATTTCATGTTGATAAACTTCAGGATCTGGTCCTTTTAAGTCAGCTTCAAAACATGAATATAATAATCTCATTTGTGACCAATAATGATCTAATTCAGTTACTAATGAAGATTCTAAACCAGTATTAATATCTCCTTCTAATGATGCTAAAATAGCATTAATTGAAGGTTGAGATGTCATACCAGACATAGAATTAGATGCTGCATCAACAACATCTGCACCAGCTTTAGCACATGCAACCATACTTGCAACACCAGTACCAGCAGAATCATGAGTATGAACATGGATTGGTAAGTTAGGATATTTCTTTCTAATAGCTCCAATTAAAAGAGTGGCAGCTTTTGGTTTTAAAGTACCTGCCATATCTTTAATACCTAAAATATGAGTACCCATTTTAACTATTTCATCAACCATATTTAAGTAATAATCTAAATTATATTTCTTACCAGTTTGTAACATATCACCTGAATAACAAACAGTGGCTTCAATTACACCACCAGCCTTTTTAACAGCTTCAACACCAACTTGTAATTGTTCTAAATCATTAAGGGCATCGAAAACTCTAAAAATATCAACACCATTTTCTTTAGCTTGTTCAACAAATTGTTCAATGGCATTATCTGGTAATGAACTATAAGCAACACCATTTGCACCTCTTAATAACATTTGAAATGGAATATTTGGTACCAATTTTCTTAATTTTCTTAATCTTGCCCATGGATCTTCATATAAAAATCTCATAGCAACATCAAATGTAGCACCACCCCAACATTCTAAAGCAAAGCATCCATTTAATGCAACTGCAGTAGTTGGAGCAATATTTAATAAATCAATAGTTCTTAATCTAGTAGCTAATAAAGATTGATGAGCATCTCTCCAAGTAGTATCCATAATTAAAGTACCATCAAATTGACGAACTTTTTTACTAAAACCTTCAGGACCTTCTTCTAATAAAACATTTCTCCAACCTTTTGGAATTACAGTTTCATTAATTTCAATTAATTCACCAGATTTTGGATCATGTAAACTTGGTATTAATGCTTCAGTATCTAATTTTGGTAAACCAATTTGTCCTTTAATTGAAGAACCATTAACAGTTAAATCAGCTAAATAACTTAATAATTTGGTGGCTCTATTTTGAGAACTAATCATTTGGAATAATGATGGAGTATCATCAATAAATGTAGTCCAACATTGTCCATTAATAAAAGTTTCATTAGTTAATAAAGCTAATAAAAATGGAATATTAGTTTTAACACCTCTAATTCTAAATTCAATTAAAGCTCTTAACATTTTTCTTCTAGCAATTTCATAAGTTGAACCAGTACATGAACATTTAACTAACATACTATCATAATGAGGTGAAATAACTGAACCAGCAAATCCATTACCACCATCTAATCTAACACCATTACCACCAGCTGATCTATAAACTTCAATTTTACCAGTATCTGGTTGGAAATTTTTGGAAGGATCTTCAGTAGTAATTCTACATTGAATTGCAAAACCTCTGGTGGTGATTTTATCTTGTAATAAACCCAATTGTTGTAATGAAGCACCAGCAGCAATTTGGATTTGAGCGGCTACAATATCAACACCAGTGATTTCTTCAGTGATGGTATGTTCAACTTGAATTCTTGGATTAATTTCAATAAAATAATGTCTATTTTGTTCATCAACTAAAAATTCAGCAGTACCTGCATTTTTATAATTAACACTTTTAGCTAATTTAACAGCATCAGTTAAAATTGCATCTCTAACATTCTTTGGTAAGTTCTTAGCAGGGGCAATTTCAACGACTTTTTGATGTCTTCTTTGAACTGAACAATCTCTTTCAAATAAATGAATTACATTACCATAATTATCACCTAATAATTGCACTTCAATATGTTTTGGTTTGTCTAAAAATCTTTCAATAAAACAAGTACCATTACCAAAAGAGGTTTTAGCTTCAGAAACGGCTCTTTGGAAAGCATCTTCAATATTATCACCTTCTCTAACCACTCTCATACCTCTACCACCACCACCAAAAGCAGCCTTAATAATAACTGGGAAACCATATTTGTCAACAAAAGCTTTAGCTTCTTCAACAGTTTCAATTGGTCCGGGAGTACCTGGTACCACTGGAACATCATTCTTAATAGCCAAGTTTCTAGCACTAACTTTATCACCAACCTCATCAATAGTCTTGTAACTTGGACCAATCCAAACGATTCCAGCCTCTTCAACCTTCCTAGCAAATTCACTGTTTTCAGATAAAAACCCATACCCTGGATGAATCATATTGACTCCATGTTCTTTGGCAATTTTGATAATTTCATCAATTTGTAAGTAAGCTTGAACAGGAGAATATTGTCCTTTTTTACCAATCATATACGACTCATCGGCTTTTAATCTTGAAGCAGATAATCTATCTTCATAACTATAGATGGAAACAGTAGATAACGATAATTCATGGGCAGTTCTGAAAATTCTAATAGGGATTTCCCCACGATTAGCTACCAAAATCTTTGATAAGGAAGACCCCATAACCGAAGAATTTCTTCTCATTTGGTTGATGTGTCCACTATCAGAAGATGAAACCGCTAAAGATGACATATTATAACCTGGTAATTTTGAAAAATTTCAATGGGGTGAGTGCCTATTTAAATAATTTCTTTGCTCACTGAGAACCTTGAGGTAGTGGATCCTGCATAATGGTCCCCCATAGATCCCAGAGTCCGAAGAAATTATTCGGGCAGAACATGAAGCGAAGTTTTACAATAATGGCGGTGGATGATCGCATTAATGGAACTAACCTTGGGCTGGTGAAGATACATGCCGGGGATGTGGAACCTGGCGATATTCGGGTTATTGATTTGGTTGAAGATGGAGGTGGGAATTGAGTCATCTGCGACCGAGGGCTCTAACCATACAGGATATCCATGGATATGTGCTTGGCTAGGAAGTGATATAGGAGGTTAGAGATAATAGAGAGAGGCAGAGACATGGTGGGCGAGATATAACCGCCATCTACAGTTGTATAGTTTGAACCTGGTGTTGTTCCCATAGTCAAAGCACCAATACTACCGGTTCAGGACTTGAGTCATGGTACACTTATTATAGACGCTAGTCGGAGTAAAATCTCCGATGACTCTTGCACATGAGCTCTCTAAGGCATCAAAACGGCTTATTTTACGCTTGAGGTCTGCAAAATATCACGTGCGGTGATCCAATGCGATCAGGCCATATATACATGAAGTGATAATCTACCATACATTAGCAAACCGATTGCAAGAACACCCCTAAACACGACCCATACGTCGTATTCCTTTTACGGTGTTAAAGCACCATGCTCACGGTGTTAACTGCCATTCCCACGGTGTTAACACCTCACTTAACCCCGTAACAAGATCAATTTTTTTTTCTTTCCCGCCTCGGTCTTATATATCCGTACCACTTACGGCCCGTTTTGCACAGCTTTATCGAGCCAATCTGATGAATGCATTGTGGCACCATATTTCAAACGGTTGATATATAAGAAGCAAAGTCCCATGAAAAATATTACTTATGTTTACCAGATCTTTCTCTACTTTAAGCAGACTTCAATTTAAAAAAGACTCAGTTCAATTAATTAAAAGCACCAATAAGTTGGACAGATTCAAGCCAATTCAAGGTAATACTTTTAGATCTTTTAAAGAGTATAGATTAAAGGCGGTTCAACAAAGTCCTTTAAGAAAAGAGATTTTTAAGAAGTTGAAACAGGATAAGATGATTTAGGCGGTGATCGTTGTAAATCAGCGGTGATTGTTGTATTTTAGTGGTGCCGGTTGGTGCCGGTTGGTGCGGGCTGGCGGCAGCTGGTGCGAGCTCGTAGTAGGTATAAGATTGCGGTTAATTTGCGATGCAGCTAGTTCGAGTTCGCATATGCAATTGCAGCTGGTGCGAGAGGGCGCTAGCTGGCGGGCGATATCTGCGACCATGCGGTGCTACGTATGCAACACCCCACAATAACCAGTGCCCAGGTGGTACCTAGTATGGACGGTTCCTTATAGATTACGTGATATGAATATAAATCAAACAAATGTCATGCATTCTCTACCCCTGACGTAACCCATTCAATTCTACTTGAGCCGTACAATGCACCGTATGCACCGTAAAATGCACCGTACAACCCATGCTTCCAACTACACCAAAGTGTGGTACCCACAATTTTTTATCGCGAATCACGTGAACTCATCTAATCGTTAGTGAATTATATTAAAGTTACACCAAATCTGTCAATTATTATTTTAACAACAATGGAAAGTGATCAAGATAAAACAAACAAGGCCTTGTTGGACCAACTAGTTTACATAGATAACTTTATATCGGAAGATAATAACTTGAATTTCGATTTAAGTGCATTTGCAGACGATTCCTTTATATTTGCAGATGAAGAGAAGCCAAATAAACCATTTGATGATGATGAAAACAACGTTTTTAATCAAGATTTAAGTCATTTGAACAATTTGCCTCGGTTTCCTGTTCCTCCTGGTGCCAAAACTTCCTTACAAGAGGCGGGACTTAATCAAAACCAAATCGATTTATTATCAGCTTTAATTGCTCAATACCAGCTGGTGCAGCAGCCAAGTTCCAAGCTGTTTCCTGGAGAAGAGTACGATCCGGCGCTCAGCAATGGCCATGCACACAGCAGCTCTAGTTTATCTAATGGGAGCCATATATCTAATGGGAACCATATATCTAATGGGAACCATATATCTAATGGGGACCATGTCCCAGAGATAACCAACCACTCACAATCTTTACCACTCAGTACCAGTTTATCGCCTACACAATTCCAAAATAATCCACCTTCTAGGTCTGGAGGCATGGACATATTCTACCACAGTACGGCGAATTCGAATGATTTTTCAGATCTGGCAGGTCCATCTGATTCTGGAGTGAGAACCATGGATAGCGATCTTGATAAGCGTAGAAGAAACACGGCGGCTTCAGCCAGATTCCGAATCAAGAAGAAGCTTAAAGAGAAGCAAATGGAGGACAAAATCGCCAATTTGCAAGACTTGATAAAGAACTTCGAGGCCAAGATACAGACGATCGAGCTCGAGAACAAGCTACTCAAGAACTTGATAATAGAGAAGGGGACGGAGAAGACAGACTACGAGTTGAAGAAGTTCAAAGAGAAGATATTGAACGAGCACGACGGCAGAGAGAGCTAGAGAGATAACATAATGGTATCTTATATGGTCCTATATCCTATACAGTCTTATACGCCCATATCATATGGTAATTCTATATTCTATAATACATTCTATCATAATATCGTAAATCATTCGTTGGAATTTCTCCTAAACTTAAACTTCTTAAACAAACTCTGGTTCTGCTTCTTCTTCATCTCAATGTCGGATTGCGGTGATGGTAATTTGGTTATATTCGACTTATGACAAGTACCGTTATGAATTGGAGACTTGGGATAATCAATGATCCCAGCACTTGGTCTACGGCCCCCAGGTAAGTTCAGCGATGAACTATTCCTTCTTGAAGTACTTACATCTATAAAACTATTTCTTCGAGAACTCGAACTCTGACTGCCTCTTCTATCAGAGTTTCGACGTTCATTAGCGGTAACCGAATTTCTTCGAGAAACCGAATTGGTCGAATGCATGGTTTGTTTCTTATAATGATTAATAAACTGGTGATAATTATCTAATAATAATTCATTAATGATCTTATATGCCTTCTTTAAAGCATCTCCATTGGGTAAAGTCTTCAGCAATAAATTCAGTTTGATTTGATACGGCAAGTTGATTTCTTTGGACGAATCATCCAATAAATATAATTTAATTATATGGTTCCAAAATTTGTACTTATCATTGTCTTTAGAGAGCTTATTGAATTTGTTAATATCGATTAAAAATTCAAAATTTTCCAAACAATGGATTGATGTTAAATACTTTATAAAGTTGTTTCGATTATAAATTGGATGACTTGACTTATCAAATAACAAATCTTGTAAACTAGGTATTGACATTTATCAATATTTTTAGTTAATGTGGATCTGTAACCTTTTATATCAACAGGAAAATCATAATCATTGACTAAATGGGCTTTTATTCTCGTACTGCATACAATCTGCCCACACCAGTAGTAGATTACCTTTGTTACGTAATGGATTTGGATTGAAGGGGTCTCGAGTTTCGGTTAATTATAAGAGGGTATGTGGTAGAGAATTGGCGGGGGTGCTATTTAAGGTGATCCAAAATGATATTTGGCTTGTAATTATCAATTATGTACGTCGGGTCAGCCCCTCTGTCACTTGCTGTTTCATCGATGTTTCATCGAACCGTTGTTCAATTATTGCGCAAACCGTTGTGATAGTTTGTATGCAGGCGTGGTTTGGGGGCTGGTTATAAATGTGGGCATTAGATTATTCCTAATTAGGGATTTGGTCATTTATTTTAAAATCATTACCTTGATAACAATAGCTTAATCAAAAGTGGAGTTTGAAGAGGAGTAGTGATTTGATCGATGAAGTTTTTGTGGGGATGCGATTATGGACGTGTGAGAAGGTTAATTAGAGGGGATAGTGATAGTAGTTAATAGCATATGTGTATAGTAATTGATAGTATTTAGTAGTAATATAGATTCGGCTATCAACCGTTGTGGTAGCCCGTTCGGATATTTTTTACCATGTCGTGGTGGAACTTTTACCGAGTTGGCCGTTTTTTACTGCCGGCCGCGCAATTGGTGCCGTGCAAGGTTATTATTGACGGTGCTCGACGTAAGGTAACGCCAGTGATCTAACGTTTATCCACGGACTTACAATGCAATACGTGTAATTCTGTAAGATGGATAGGTGTCCTTTACGTGTGCAGATAAGCGATAGATAGGTGGAGAGGGGGAAGAGTCTACAGATGGAGGAGTCAGGAGGTGGAAGAGTCGAGAGAAGAGTAAGAGGAAGGTTAGACGAGAAGGCTGGGGGTAGGCGTAGCGCGTGGTCTGACACCGAGCCTGGTGTTTCAGCACCGACCGATTCTGACACCGATTCTGACACGATCGTCCTGGCCCACATTGTGGCATCGACTGATGTACCACCCAAATACTCCACGTACACCCACTTGCCACGGTTATGTTACCTAGGTTAAGACACGTAACCACGTCTCGTTGACACGGTGGCCGCATTCGTCACCGCATTGGTATTTTAACCGCATTGTATTACCACCGCATCGGTGTTACATCGGGCCCGCATGGTGTTGCATCGGTCCCGCATTGGCGCTAGTCCTGCAACTTACCTTACACCACATCATCTCACATCCACATGTCGTTGATACCTTCAATTACACCCGTACATCCCTCCTTAATCTCTCCCTCCATAATTCACATCCCTCATTAACAAATTCGTCCTCTTCAATTCTCACCAACCTCCCAACAAGGCTTTAACCAATCAATCTTCAATGCGTGTATTACTACTTAGTCGATTGCGATTCCCATTGTTAGTTTAAACTTCAACTCGATTGCTATCCTAACTTAAGCTTTCTACTCATTATGAATTTTAGCATTTCTTGAAATGAAATGATAAATTATAATCCCAACCATGGAAATAATACCAAATGTAATGGCTATTCTATTTAATTGATCGTCTGTAATCATGGTAAAGTTTTTCAAATTCGCGAACTACTATGACTCCACTAGAACGATATCTCTATGAAGCTTTGATAAAATCTCCGAGATTTAACGGTTATGTGCAGAGAATATATAATCGAATTAATGGGATTAGGGTTGAACATACAATGGAGTTGCGGGACTACAAACCGACTTTTGGTCATAAAATAAATGCTTTTAGGATAGTGTGGGCGAATGAGATGAAAAATACCTTCAAGTTCTGGTAGCTTGAGGATGGTGTTGCATTAATATATATTAGAAACTACATACTTTGTTTAAATCAGCTCTAGTTCTAGCTCTTCAACTAGCTCTTCAACTAGCTCTTCAGCTCTTCAACTAGCTCTTCAACTAGCTCTTCATCAAGATCCTTATCCAGCTCCAGCTAGCTCCAGCTCCAGCTCCAGCTCTTTATCCACTCACTTCATCTTCCTCAATGCCCGCTTCTTAGCTAGCGAAACATCATTCTCCAACGCTACAATAATATCATTGGCAGTACCATATTTGAACGAATTGCTAACAATATCGTCATCGTATTTTTTTACTGAATACGAGGGAACAACATTTTTCAACACTTTTTTCAAATCAAATGATATTAAATATTGTCCACACGAGGTGATTATATGAGTTGCTTTTGATCCTACTCCAGTATTAAAAAAGGCTCTAGTAAAATCAAGGGTTTTCTTACCGGTGGCATTCAATATAAATTGTGTATGTTCCGGTTGAAGTGTCAATCTTTTAGGAATTGGCTTTTTATCTTTATTAAACGATTTTTCAAATCCTAAAAATCCTTCATTTCTTTGATCTTTACCAATTTTTAAATCGCTTAATAAAAGATAATTTTTACAGGTAGCTAATAACCATCTACCATCATTGGAAACATCTAATGCAAGTATTGGATCTCCTAATGATGGTAATAATGTCTTAGAATTCTTACCAAGTTTATCATATAATCCAATATCACCTTTTTCTGATGCAACTGCAATATATCCATTTTCAGTGGTTGCAATATTATTGAAAAGACGCTTTTGAGAATAGATCTTTCGATCGGATGTGACAACTACATCTTCCACTCTTGGATCCATACGATACATACTATTAGATCCAACTCCCATGAACGTTTGTTCACCAGTCAATTGATCATATTTTTGATTAGGTGTAAAATCAATGACTCCTGATGCATTACCAACATCCCATGTATCAACTATCGTACCTCTTGTTAAATCCATTCTGTACAATTTTTGATTGTCTGAATCTCGCAAAACAAGTTTAGAATCCAAATCTTGTAACATCATTTTTTCAGGTAACATTGATTCACCAGAAGCAGTTTTTAAATTTGAAATTGTAGTCATAAACTCCAAAGAATCATCTGAATTCTTGAAAACACCAATATTATTACCTCTTACAACATATGATCTATCATTAGCGTACCCTACACGAAGATTACTATTGTGATTATCATTATCAAAATCTTTAGATACTCCACCAATGGTGGATTTACCTTTACCATGAAAAGTGTCATCATCATCATCGTCGTCATCATCATCATAAGTTATCTTTAATTTACGACCACCATACATTTCCTCCTCTTCCTCTTCTTCTTCTTCTTCATCAGATTCGTCTGCTGATGCGGTTTTATATTCATCATCAGAGTCATCATCAATATTCATTGCGCCAAACGATTGTGCTATATAATCATAATCAGCCTTCTCATTATCCTTCCATGGTTTCTTATTAATAGACTCATAAGTACTTTGTAAGAAATACCCTTTGAAAGAAGTGAATTCAGTCAAATCTTTAAACCTAAGTAACCATGTATGAGATATAACCTTTGACTCAAGAACAGAAGTATGTGTATAATAGAAACATTCAAATTCAAAATTGAAAGCAGGATTCATTCCAGAATCTATAACAGTTTCAAATTGAATGTTTTTACCATTATCAATAACCAAAGTAAATTTCCATTGGGGATATTTGACAATTTTAAATCTGATTTCCTTATCAATTAACTGGAAATAAGATTCATTGACAGAGTTAAAAACCCGAAACTCGGCTTTACTACTATAAACATCTTCACCATCTTCACCAAGTTCTTCTTTGAATACAAAAGTATCGTCTACATAATCCTTCAAGTCTAGTTTTGCATCCAGCTCATCACCCAGATCGTCTAATTGTTCCACCAGAGTAGACCCATTCTTAAGCTGTTCATATAAATCCTTCTTAACATCTTCAATGGTAACAGCATCGTCAGTCAACTCAAACTCTTTCAATTCCTCAAGAGTCAAATTAGTCGATGGTTGATGATATTTCAGCTCATATAAGCACTTGAATAATGACAATTTAAACTGTGAAACGTCGTTTCTCTTTACATCTTCATCAATAATAAACTCAAATTTATCGTCAGCATCACCATTAAGATCATTCCAACAAAGAGAATGATCCCCGTCTTTATTAATAAACTTAAATCTCAAGTCTTCTAAGATGATAAAGCTCCATTCATCTTTGGATTTACTACTCAAATCGATGGAATTGGTGACATTGGAGCTTTCTTCGTCGCTGTCTTCAAATTCGTTTTCATTGGATTCCATAATTTCACCTTCTTGATACACTTTGGAGATACTTAATTGATAGTAGTATGGTCGTGTTGTTTGATTAATACTGATAAAGGCGTCGTTATAAAGGCATTCGAGGGAACCTTTTGGAGAATTGGGTGCTCTGGTCAAGAAGAGCTTCCCCTTTGGTATCAGGGCCACTTCATCTGTGGGACTGCTGCCGATGAACTTCCTTAGAAAATTCATTGTGTGATGGTTTCCTCCTTGAGACGAGTTAAAGGTGAGGATATCTATCGGTAAGGGCACGCTGATAATTTATTGAAATGCCATCGCAGTGATTTTTCAAGCTGATTTTTCATGATGATACGGTCGTTTATACGGAGTATTTCCAAGACCACGAAGCCTTTGGGGGTATTGAAGAAGAAGATCCAACAAGAAGAAGTTGCAGTCAAGGAAAACTTGCCGGAATGGAAAAAAAGAGACAGTTCTCATAGAATTAGGTATGGTACTTGGAATCCTACCAGGAAGCTTAACCGTCAGAAACTTCAAGATATACGGAACATGGCAGAGATGCTTCCCAACGCACGAACGGTTGATTTGGCCAATATGTTCAAAATCTCGCCCGAAGCTATACGTAGGATCTTGAAATCGAAGTGGGTGCCTAAAGAACATGAAGAAGAGAAGTTATTAGAGAGAGTAGCCAGACGGAAAGAGAAGAGAGAGCAACAAGCCGAAGATGACGCCCAAAAGACGAGATTACAGACATTGAGGCTCCAGTCGGTGAAGATGTTGACGTACCAACGAAAGGGCCGGGATACGTTCAAGAAGAGGCCTCGACGTCAGTATAAGTCTATAGCCGATATGATTGATTGAGCATGAAGGTGCACCTGTAAATAGTTAACGAATGATGGATTTGTGTTTCTGGTCTCTATGCTTGTCCTCCATAATTTCCATTATGCTTTATCCATACCTTATCCTCTACCTTGTCCTATCATCTTGTCCTATTAACTTGCCCCATCCTCTACCCTACTATGGCTGCAAATTCATCCCCACTATATGCAGACCCGCAGTACATTTCTCCAACTTCTCAATCACCTCTTCATATGTCAGTCCCCAGACTAGCCATCCCCGAGTCTGCGTTCGATGCCGCTGGCTATACCACCGTCCAAAGACGCTCAAGACTATTCAGCTACTTGCTCAAATTAACAAACGGATCCGCAGCCCTTTTGGTTGTTATATACATCGTCAGCTACCTCGGTATAAAACCATTGATGGAACTCACTTGCTCCAGAAGACTCGAACTATTAGAAAAGTATAGAGGTAAATTAAGAGACTTCTACCTTAATCTTGTCAGTAAAGTCGACCACATCCCCGTGATAGGCATCCAAAAAGACAAAAAAGTCGTCGCCGATGCTATTCTTCAAACCGATAAATCATCACTTCGAGCAAATTCCAGCCTTACCCCAGAAGAATCTTTAGAAGAACTCAACAAAACAGATAAATTGAGTCATGTGAAGATGTTGGCCAAGTTACAGAAATTGAATACTGTTCTTGGTGAATGTACGTCGTTTCTGATTGGTGAGATGCCCCATTACCAGACCTCCAGAGACACCATAAAAGAGTTCCAAGACGTTTCTGATACAAAGTTGTTTAATTACGATGAATTATATTCAATAGAGTTGAAAGACGGTGAAACAACCCGCAAGAGAAACCTCGTTGTGGATGTGAAAAATGATATTAGAAGCATTAAAGGTTTATATATGAGTGGTAAAGCGTAGTAATGTATGTACGGTTTTGAAGAGTGCTTGCTCTTCTCTCTTCTGTCTTCTCTGATCTTCACCTTCTTCCTCTCTGTTCGTTTCCACTTCTCATTGCTTCAAACATCTCCCAAACGCCAACACCTCTCCAGCTTATCTACCCATTTCAGACCCTCGCAAAATCGCGTAATGGCACCTAGCGTATCGGACGACGAAGACCTTAAACACTCAGAACTCACCTCCGAAGTCGACCTCGAAGACGAAGAAGAAGACGAATTGGATTCAGCAGGATCCGAAAATGATGATTTAGATGATGACGACATCGATGCTGAGCTTGAAGCCATGGTCAAACAAGATGATGATGACGATGATGAAATCCAGAGCATAAGTGACGAAGACAACTATAAACTTGAAGACCCCGATGAAATCGACGAAGATTTGGAACTCAGAGATGAAGATGCTGAAGAGCAAGAAGTCCCCAAACCAAGGCAAAGAGTGTATCTGAAACCACGTGAGACTCGTAAGAGACAATTGAACTACTATAATGAAGACGACGACGACGACGAAGCAGAAGATGAAGACGACGACTCAGAACTCGTTTCCACCGATGCTACACCACAACCAACAAAGGCCAAAGCAAATGAACTTGATCCTGACTTGATTCTTACCGACGAAGAAACTGAATATAATCCCCAAAATCACGCCAACAGGTTAACTGAAAGACAAAGAAGAGCCCAAGAAGTCGGGTTTACCGAATTGAGTAATGATCGGAAGAAAAAACGAACAGAAACAGAAGAGGAAGCAGCGTTAAGAAAAGCAGAAAATGCCAGAAGAAGAAACGACTATAAGAACAAACAGCTTGAAGAAGAAAAGCAGGACACTTTGAACAAATTACTTAAAAGAAGAGCCACCAAAATAAGAGAAGTTCAAACGCCAGACGGTAAAGAAGAAGACCGCACGGTGCTGAAGCCAAGACGACCACAGTTGGTACACCCAGGTCTCATTAGGTACGTCGATGGGTTACAGGAGAGTAAATTAGCCGTTAGCGAGAAGGTTTCTTTATAGATATACGCTTAGTGTGTTGCCTGGTGCAATTTGTCTCTATTCTATTGTCTTTATTACCTCTATTGCTTCTGATCTTGCCTCTCCTCCCTATCTTGTCTCTTCTCTGCCTCCTCTTTGCCTCCTCTCTACCTTCTCTCTGCAATCTTCCTGCTTCAATCTTGTAATCGGAAATGTCCATGGTGCCCGCACTACGCAAATTTTTCCCTGTGCAATCTCACTAGATTCTGGATTAAGGAATTAAGTTACTGGACTAACTTAGTATTTATTGTTTACACAGTCATCATCTGCATTCAAACTAATAACTATACATCCTTATAAGAACAGATTCTTTGTTCAACACTCAAACTATTCCCCAACCCCTCGCACTAGTTTAGTTGACCCTTAGATCCTGAAATTTACCTTGACCATATTTTTCACTCACGACAATGATGAATGTGGGCCCTAATTTCAATCCAATGATACAACAACAATCACTTCCACAACACTCGCCGCCTCAGTCGTCACAACCGCCTCCACAACGAGTTCTTCAGCAACAATTCTTGGCCAATAGTCCCAATATGCAATTCCCAGGGCCTCCAAATGGTATAACTCCTCAATATTTGGCCCAGCAACAACCACAACAAATGGGCGGGCCTAATCAAGGTCAACGGCCCGGTATGCATCGAGCTGCTACCATGCAACAAATCAATACCAACGGCCAAAAACCGGGTGCTCAAGGTCAGTTTAATGGTAATATGCAACCTCCAAATTCGGCACCTTTACCAGGTTCTGGTAATCATTCAGCTGGTGATTCAGCTGGTCATACACCACAAATGCCAAACCAACCACCACCTCATGGTCCTCAAAATGGAGGTGCTCCATTTCAACAACAAATGAAAAATATGGGGCCTGGTGGTCCACCTCAAAACCCTCATATGCCCCAACATCGAATGAATTTACCACAAAAGTTCCCTAATGGACTTGGTGGTAATGGGGCAAATGGCGGTGTTAATGGTGCTGGAATGATGCCAAATGGAGGTGCAGGCATGAATGGGAATATCCCAAGACCTCCTATGGGTGGTAAGCCTATGGGTGGACCTCAAGAACAATTTCAAAATGAATTAAATATCAAAATTTTTAAACGAAACCTTGGTAATGCGGCGGTAGTTAGACTTCTTGATATAATAGAACAAATTTCTCTGGAATCAAGAGAAAACCTTCATAATTTAGATTATTGGCAGCGAATAATTCAAACATTTTTCACCCCAACGTCTATTTTAAGAATCACTTTTCAAAATGCAGAATCGAGAGATTCTAAAGATAAAGATCATCAATTTAATTTAAATCAAATGAATAAACCTTTTGAATTGACCCCACCAACCGCTTCAAGATTTTTTAGTAATTTAATGAAAAATAGTAGCGTTCAAAAATTTACTTTAGGTTTGCCTGGTGTAAAATTCCAAGTTATGAATAACGGTGCTATCTTGGTGGTTTCCAAGATTCATATGGGTTATTTTTATAATGATGGATCTATTGCAAATGTTCATGGAGGTTGTAGGATTTTAATGAATAGAGATTTTAGTATTGAATCAATAGATTCAAGAATTACTAATTATCAAAGTTCTGTAACTTTTAATAACCTTGATCAATTACTTGGAACAATAATGACAAAAGATGTTGGAGATTTCAAGAAACAACTCTTAAATGAATTGAATCTGAATTCTTTAGCCTCAAAATTGTCTTTAACTTCAGGTATTGATAATAGTTCAATGAGAATCATGCAAGTTGGTGATATAATGTCAAATCTTAAATCCTTGATGGGATTTTCCATGATTAATAATGTTAATTCACCAATAAAGGCCCTTGAACTATTTGTCACGGCTAATAATCATCATCAGGCTCAAATGTTTAAACAGCAACAAGCCATGCAAGCCCAAGCGCAAATGCAAAATCAACAAGGTCAAGCCCAAGCACAAGGTCAGGCACAAGCACAATCTCAATCTCAATCTCAATCTCAGACCCAAAACCAAGCAAACACTCTGGGTTCACATTCAAACCCCCATTCTACCTCTCAGACTCCTATAATGGGGTCTGCTCCAGGTCCTGCTCAAGTGCAGATGCAGAAAGTAAATGGAGGAACCTCTTCACCATCACCACATTCGATGGAAGATGGTGGCAAGTTTAAAAAGAGAAAGATGAGCACGTCTATCTCTGGAGCTTCTCCAATGATGTCTGAAAACAGAAAGAGAAGAAAGTAATGGAGTTGTAATAAGATTTGAAGTGGTATATAAATTCGGTAGGGACACGTCGGGAATTGGAATTTTTAGATGCATCGCAGGTATATGATTCTATGTATAGTAAAATAAACGCGTTAGGTTTAACGATGGATAGCAACGTATATGAGGAGAGTGATGTTATTGATATCACATCTGAAGGTTCTCTGGGTGCTGATGCTACGGCAGGTATACAAGAAACGCACTATTCACAGCCAAATCCAAGGACAAGCCCCAACACAAGCCCGCAATTAGTCCCGCTGCTAGATACTCCAGTAGATGATCCACAACCATCCCTGCCACAGACCTCTCCACGTAAACCTCTAGAAACAACCAATGACAACTCTGGATCCCCAAGCTCTCAATTCGACTCCAAAAGCCCGAAAAATCCTGACGATACATTAAATGATGATACCAATGATACTGATGATGAAACTACCTCAGACGATACAGACTTCAATGTCGAATGGAATAAACCTTTGCCCGAAATCCTAAGGCCAAACACGCTTCAGAATTATATTGGCCAAACACATCTCATGAACGATGTCAATGGGTCCATCAAGAACTTCATTAAACTCCAATACTTACCTTCAATGATTCTACATGGACCTCCTGGTGTAGGGAAGACCACTCTTGCCAAAATCTTAGCTAATGAAGCACAGTATGTATTTATTGAGTTATCTGCTACCGATAGCACAATCAATGATTTACGTCAAATCCTGAACCTTGTATATAAGGAAAACTCCAAGAGAGAAAACTCTTTAAAAGACTTTCTTTCAGTGGTGGTATTCATTGATGAAGTTCATAGATTTAACACCAGACAACAAGATTTTCTCTTACCTTTAATAGAAACAGGCCAATTTACGTTTATTGGTGCCACCACTGTTGATCCTACGACCAGAATACGTAAGGCTATTCTTTCAAGATGTCAAGTATTTGAATTAAAACAATTAACGCATCAAGAGCTTGAATTAATTCTTCATAAATCAATAGTCTATGCCAATATTCAAAGACGGTTGATCTTCAAATACGAACCTATAGAGCTCAATGATTACTGTATTGAATATTTAATTAAACAATGTAGAGGAGATACCAGAAAGCTTATTAATATAGTTTCACTAATATCTACGAATTTTCCGGAACCTTATTCTGGTAACAAGTTATTGCAATTAAACTTCTTCCCTATACGTAAATTAGTTGAAGGATTTGTGTCCCTGTCCAAAGTTAAAAATTCTAAAACAGTTTATAAACAACTATTTAATAGCTTACATGCAATCCAAGGGGGGTTACCTGCATACGACCGCCCCTTAATATCCGTCAAGCGTGATTTGAATCAATTTTGCATCACTATTAAGTATACCTCTCCTAATAAAATTAATGATAATAATGATAATTTTTATCGAAATGACGAAAATTATTATATTCTACCGAAAGACAATTATATAAATTATAATTTTGCAAAACAAATGGAATTTTCTGATAATGAATTTGAAAAAGAATCGAATGTTTTAAGCGATGAGGAGCTGGATTATGCATTGATTAAGCCTGGAAACCCAAGATTCCGTTGTGTTACTTGTATTAAACTTTTATTAACTCTATTAAAAAATAATGAAGAGCCCTTGATTATTGCCAAAAATTTGCTTTTGTTTGGATTAATAAATGTTAATGATGATTCCCAACTAGTTAAAACCATGTCATTAATAAAGAGTTTACGTAAGATTCAAGTTAATCCGATTAAATCATTAGCAAATTTGGTTGAGAGACTTTCTAAATTACCCAAAAAGAAGCCTTCATTGAAGTTGAAAATTATGAAACAATATTTCAAATCTAGAAGAAAACAAACAAAAGTCTCAACACCTGAAGTTGAATACGATGATGAGTTGGTTCAACAGTTATTATCTGCGCCTGTAAGACAACCTGCTGAATCAACTTACTTTTATCGAATCGAATCGCTTGACATTCAAGATGGTGAAATCAATCTTGGTGAACTGCCGTTTGAGAGTACAAGAGTTTCATCACACATAGAACTTGAATCAGACCCCAGTTTTGTACTACTCACTGATTCAGATTAAGGTTACTTTTCCGTTAGTCTATTTTTTTAGTGTTTTTTTTTTTATTTTTTTTTGTGCTGAACTTAAAGGCACAAATATACTAACCTTAACATGCATACTTCTGGAAGCTTAGAAAGCACTAATACCGTTAGGAGTCAATGTATTAGAGCAATGAACTATGGTTTGAAAAACTTGACCACCGTTTTAATTGTGGTCATTTTAGTCTTATTCAAATCAAGAAATACGTTGATTCATTTCATGAACAAAATCATATTGATTTCCCTTTATATATTAGAAATATTGATACAAACAGTCTCAATGATTCTAGAAATTGTTTATAGACTAACAAATATTGATTCAATTTATATAGTTCAAGAGGATAGCAACATTTCCTTGAATTTTACCAGCATTCACAAATTATATTGGAAAGGTACATTAATGACAATTATCCAATTACCATCTTCATCAAACCCTTCTGTCCATTATAGTTATTTGAAAGTTAAATCAAACAGTTGTGAAATAGTTGATTTATCTAAAAATGAATTAATTGCAACAGATTTAATATCAGATGTTTCATCAGAAACTCAAAGAGATCGCATTACAAAATATAAGAAAAGATTAAGTAGTTTTATACAATAATATACTATGACATTAATATAACAGTAAAAAGAAAGCTTATCTTCTATAATAATTCATTAGTCGTTCCCAAAAAATGTTCATTTTTAATTAACCTAGTTCAGTAATTTAGTACTTTTGTTTTAAAGTAGTTACACCTTTAAAAATAAAGAACTATATGCTTAAGCACCTTCTTCACCTTCAACTTCATCTTCCTTTTCATGTTCATGATCATGATCATGATCATGATCTTCATCTCCTTCACCTCCTAAAGCAGCAAACATATTAGTAGTACTTTGTAACAGATCAGTACGTTTTGAATTTTCTCTAGGAGATAAAGTTTCAAGTCTATTTGATTGAGATCTTGAAACTGATTGGAAACCTTTTGCATCTTTTGTTGGGGCAATCTTTGAACTTGATTCAACTCTTTTTGGTTGTGATCCCCAATTGGAACCAGATCTTGAACTATTTGATCTTGAATCATTAAGTTTATTCTTTCTTCTTCTTTCTAATGCAGCCTTTTCATCTTCTAATTTTTTAATTTCTGCATCATCATGAATTTCTTTGATAGTTTTTGGACCAGTTTCACCTTTATTTGATACCCAATTATTCTGTCTTAATTCCTTCAAATCTAATAACATGAATTTTATTCTTGAAGGTAATTTAACATTATCTAAAATTGCTTGAATATTATCAAAAACACTTTGCATAATTGCTTTTTGTCTTTCACCTTGTTCGAATTTTGGTCCAATAGCGGTAACTAATTGAGCTAAACTTTCTAAACTATCTTCAGAAGGATCAACAGTATTTTTAGATAAATCGTTTAAACAAAATAATATAACTTTATCAGTTAACATATTCAATAAATATAATTGACCAATGAATTTGACCAAACCTAAACCTCTTCTTTTAGCTGCTGCCATTTTATAGTATTCATCTGACATCATTTCTAATGGTTGACCATCTTCATTTTGCATTTTATCTGACCAACCTTTGTCGTATTCTTTTTGACATATACTTAATAATAATCTTCTTGCTAAATCACCACCAGATTTAACAATTTCTCCATCTTTCATTGAAACTTCATCAGGAATTTGTTTACAAACTTTAGCACAGAATTGTGCATACATTGAAGACCAATATGGTTCATCACATGCTTTAGCAAAAGTTAAAGAAATAACTTGTCTTACAGTCTTTGCATCATCTTCCCATTTAGATTGTTCCATAATTTTTAATAAATCATCAGTAATTTGTTCAAACATTTCTAATGTTAATTTATTTAATAAAGATTTACTCTTACGTTCAACATCTTCTTCAGATAAAATTGGAGTAACACCATCTGGAGCCATTTTAACTTCATCAGTTTTAACTCTTGATCTTGGAACCCATCTATTAGCAGTTTTTTCTAATGGTTTAATTTCTTCTGGTGGAATAGTTATTTGTTTGTTTTCTTCCTTATCATCTCTATTTCTTCTAGATTGATTATTTCTCTTGGATTTATCTCTAGAACTTCCAGTTTTTCTCTTGGAACCATTTCTTGAATTATTTCTACCATCAAATTGGCCTCTGTTAGAAGCAGAACCAAATCTATTACCCATTCCACCTCTATTACTACCACCTCTTTGCATGCCAAATTTCTTATTTTGATTTACTTGTGCAACAATTCCTAAACTTGCCAATTTATTTTTCCATTCTTCATCAACTTCATATTGTACAACATCACGGAATTGGATTAAAAATTGTGGATCATATCTATAAGGTTTAGTTTCTGATTTCCATTTATGATCAACACCAACAAATGGTTCAGGGTATTTAATAGAGTAAGGGTCTTTTATGAAATCAACGGTTTTCAATCTATCAAAGTATTGAGATAAATCCATGCCTGGTTCTGCTTCTGGTTCATCATCTTCATCTTCACCTTCACCATCGGCTTCACCTTCACCTTCAGCAGTTTCATCAGCTGGAGTGGATTCGGTAGTGGATTTTTCGGAAGCTTCAACAGGAGGTTCTTGAATTTCAACAGATTTTTGTGGTTTTTCTTCGGTGACTGGTGATGGTTCAACAGCTTTTTCTTCAACAGGCACAGCTTTTTCTGCAACGGGTACGTCTTTTGAAACTTCTGGAACCTTTGGAGTCTCTGATTTTACAGGTTCCGGTACTTTTACAGCTTCAGGTTCAACCTTTGGTTCAGCTTTTGTTTCTGTCTTTGATTCAACTTTTTCAACTTTTGGTTCAGGGTTTTCTACCTTTGGTTTAGTTTCTTCAACTTTTGGCTCTACTTTTGTTTCAGCTTTTACACCTTCAGCAGCTTCCTTTTCAGCTTTAGCTTTTGCTTCCTTTTCAGCTTTTGCTTTTAAAGCTTTTAGTCTAATTCTCTCTTTAAAATCTTCAATTGAAGCATCTTTTACAGTGGTAGATACAGCAGGAGCAACTGAAGCAGCACTAACAGGCTTTGGAGAAACAGGAACAGGAATATTCTGGTTTGGAATTAAAGTGGGTATAGTATTATTTAACCCAACATTTGATTTAACAGGACTAGCAAAAGATTTCTTTGGAGAAGTAATTGGAGTGGCACTTGAAGATTTTAACAGCTTTTTCTTTTCTTCCAAATCAATTTGTTTACCTTCCTTATCGGTGATCTTTATCTTACCTCCAACTAAAGGAGTAAATTGTTGAGGAGTTTGTGGTAAAGATTGATGAGAAGCTACAGGAGAAGCTAAATTATTTGATGAAGGACTACTTGGTGGATATTGAGCAGGAGGATACAAGGCAGGATTTGGTTGTACACCCGGTTGCATTGCAGGAACCATTCCTGGAGCCATACCAGGCATCATTCCAGGGTAACCTAGATAGTAATACATTCCATTATTATAAGCAGCAGTGGCAGCAGCGGCAGCACGATCATAATTATAATGAGGTTGATGATGTGATTTATAATTCTTTCTGTTGGAATAAGATTGCTTATTATTGGAATTATTGGATCTATTAGACTGTTTATTATATCTTTGGTTGTTGTTGTTGTTATTATTATTATAATGATTATTATGCTGTTGTAAATTTGAAGCACTTAAAGGAGAAGGTCCAGTGGACTCTTGACCGGAATTATCTTTATTCTCAGACATCTTGATACCTGAATGAAGTTCTTTGTGAATAATATAATAGAATCAATAACAGTGGATATTGATTCAAATTGACGTCCTTAATTTAAATTAGTTTAAAAAGGACTGTCTTCCACAAGTTGAAAATTTTTTTACGTTTCTCACTGATTTAGCGCTCCAGGTTGGCGGTCGTGTGAGGCTCGATCTATTTATGATTTTAACGGTGTACATTAAGTTAGTTGTATTGTATATTTAATATGATGGGTTAATTGTTATCGTTGTTTAGTTCTATATCCGTATATAAGCATTGAGATCACCAAAATCATGAATCCATAAATTATCACCAAATCTTTGGTGGACTGGATTTGATAGCACGTGAGCTTAATTGTCTGGTCTGGTTTGAAATTGTCACTACTTAAGCAGAGGTCTTTTGTGCATAAATCACACGCCTTGACGGGGAAAACTTTACTAGTGTCGGGACCTTCACATCTACAGTACTTTTGGTAGCAAAATGCCGGCAATATGAGCGAAAAGAATATGACCCACTGCATTTGGGTACCGGGCTTTTCTAGTGGTAGAGCTGAGAGCGGGAGAAAAATGGCAGATGTGCGAGTAGTTTAATTGTTTCAAGATTGGAAAGATTTGTACAAAGGTATTTACGTGAAAATGTTTGGACCGAGACGGTTTGTGTGGAAATGTATATGATTTATATACGGTATTTTTGCATATAGATTAAAAGAGTTATTAAATAATAATATTATTAAAATTAGTGCTAATATTGAATTTAGTCTACTAGTATTTATATATTGGTGAATGTCGCGCGACATCGCTTAGGGGGTATGATTTCGGTGTTCTGGGGCATATTTCGAGACTTTGAAGAATTAGGTATGTTATATAAAGGCATATGGGGATGTGTATCGATTTTGGTGAGGATAGAAGTGGTTTTGGTAGAGAAATAGTGGGCGGTAAAAGCGGTTGTAAAAATGTCGCATTGACGCAGAGAGTGCCAATGGGCTGCGCGTTGGCCCCAAGCCAGCGCGATGCATCGGCCCAATCACCTCTTCCTCGCACCGTTTCCATAAACACCAAACCAAGAGCAGGTCACAGACCACGCCCAAAGTCCCTTATACAATGTGCTCCCCATGTCTATACCCTACACTATGCCCCTTCTGTGTCAGCTAGTAAGTCTATCGTACACTACCCGCCTCTTTTTCTCTCTTGCTCTCTTCGTCTTATCACCTCACCCAATCTCAACCTCACACAACCTCAACCCAAATAGAGTCCGCGCACGAAAATTGAAGGCAAATGACTTCTGTTCAACCATACGTTCACCAAGGTGGTATCAAACCTTACTTCGAACAACAAATTCAAGATGTCGAGATTCAAGTCCAAAAGACAACCGAAAATTTAAGAAGATTGGAAGCCCAAAGAAATAAATTGAACAACAAAGTCAGACAGTTGAAAGACGAATTGAGATTATTGCAAGAGCCAGGTTCCTACGTCGGTGAAGTGATTAAAGTGATGGGATTGAAGAAAGTGTTGGTCAAAATTCATCCCGAAGGGAAATACATCGTCAATGTGTCCAAAGACATCGATATCAAACAATTGACACCTAGTTTAAGAGTATGTCTTAAGGCAGATTCCTACGATTTACATAAAATCTTACCCAATAAGGTTGATCCATTAGTTTCATTAATGATGGTTGAAAAAGTTCCTGATTCAACCTATGATATGGTTGGTGGGTTAGATAAACAGATCAAAGAGATTAAAGAAGTTATTGAATTACCTGTTAAGCATCCTGAATTATTTGAAAGTTTAGGTATTGCCCAACCTAAAGGGGTTATTTTATATGGTCCTCCAGGTACTGGGAAGACCTTATTGGCCAGATCAGTTGCACATCATACCGAATGTAAGTTTATTAGAGTTTCAGGAAGTGAGTTGGTGCAAAAATATATTGGTGAAGGGTCAAGAATGGTTAGAGAATTATTCGTTATGGCCCGTGAACATGCACCATCGATTATTTTCATGGATGAAATCGATTCTATTGGATCTTCAAGAGTTGAAGGATCTAGTGGTGGTGATAGTGAAGTCCAAAGAACCATGTTGGAATTATTAAATCAATTAGATGGATTCGAAAGTTCTAAAGATATTAAGATCATTATGGCTACTAATAGATTAGATATTCTTGATCCTGCATTATTAAGACCTGGTAGAATCGATAGAAAAATCGAATTTCCTGCTCCAACTGTTAATGCTAGAACTGATATTTTAAAGATTCATTCAAGATCAATGAATTTAACTAGAGGTATTAATTTAAGAAAAATCGCCGATAAAATGAATGGATGTTCTGGTGCTGATGTCAAAGGTGTTTGTACTGAAGCCGGTATGTATGCATTAAGAGAAAGAAGAATCCATGTTACACAAGAAGATTTCGAGTTGGCTGTGGCCAAGGTGATGTCTAAGAATGATGAAGGTGCCGTTTCTTTGGCAAAATTATTTAAGTAATACATGTGATGGACGATTGTCTGTGAAGTATTGCAGTGCTCTGTTGCTCTTGCGTCTGCTTTACACCGACTACGTGCTCTCTTGTCTCTTATCTCTTGCTCTTGTCTCAGCTGCTCTCGCCTCAACGCCGACTATGGGGTCTGACACCTTCGCGCAGTTCTCTAAACTTCCACGCACTATGAATTGGTTGTTCTTTTTATTGATCCCATTAATTGTGGCAGTAGCTGATGACTTGTCTGGTCAAATCTCCCAAGTCCAGTCTTTACTTGCACAAGAAGGTCCGAATCTTCATGTGCTAAATGAATTTCAAAATGTCATCAGTCTAGCTGAGGCTGCAAATTCTCAAACTATTAATTTATCACAGTTATATTTCCAGAAATCTTTGGTTGAAATCAGTATAAATCGTGAAAAGGATGCTATTTCGAGTTTAAAAAGATGTTTACAATTAGACGCTTCTTTGGTTCCTGCTCAAAACAAACTAATGGAATTATTAGTGGAATTTGGTAGATTTGATGATGAATATTTATTAAACGCAACCCCAGAAATCTTATCGGCAATTGAAATTTTCAACAAAAATTACCAACAACTTGAAAAAGTCATTGAATCCAACGATTTCGGGAAATGTTGTGAAATTTTAGAGAATGAATTAATTGTAATTTCACCTATGAATTCTAATCTTTATACTAAACATTTACATTGTTTAAAGCAATTAGATCCATCTGAAGACAACTCTAAAAAAATCATTAAAACTTTGTACCAATTATTAAAATTAGAGCCAATGAATTTGGAGAATTACCGGATTTTAGCCGATTATTTATTATTTACCGAAGTTACCTTTGATAGAGCTTTTAACACCATCAAACAATGTGTTAGAATTGATAACGAATTCAAAAGTTGTATTCAAAATTCCAAGTTTTATTCTAAATTTAAAAAACTCTTTGAAAATTTGGAATTATATACTTCTGAAAATAGTTATATCTATCTTGATGAAGGTCGTCCAACTATAGAAGAAACTGATTTAAATGATAAAATCGACTTTGCGTATGTAGTAGATTATTTATTTAACCAAACTCCTACTAAAAGACAATTGGCCGGTATGAATAATGTGAATAATAATTATGATTATATAATTGAATTCTCTAAACAATTTGCCAGTGGGAAATATGAAGATTTAAAATTCATCCAAGATTTAACTAAATTAATTTGTGAACTGTATACCCAAATCAAGGATTTTAAATCAGCATCTCCATACTGTAAAAGAATTAAGGATGACAATTTCTTACCTAAATTCATACCTGAAATAGATAAACTTTTAAAGAAGAGTAAATTCAATGATGCAGACCAATTAATGAAACGTTTCCCACCTAATGTTAAGCAAACAAAATTATTTAAAAGTAGATATTCACATATAGAAGCACACATTAGGGAGAAACAACATGAACAACAACAAAGATTCCAGCAACAGCAAAGACAACAACAAGAGCAATATTACCAACAACAACAAAGACAACGTCAACAAGCACCTGGTAAACCTAAAAATGATTATTATAAGATTCTTGATGTGCCTAAAGATGCTGATGAAAAAACTATACGGAAAGCTTATAGAACTCAAACTCTTAAATACCATCCTGATAAATACAAAGGAAATGATTTGACACCTGAGCAAATCGAAAATAAGATGCAAGATATTAATCAAGCTTACGAAGTATTATCAGACCCTAAATTAAGAGAACAATATGATAGAGGAGATGATCCAAATGACCCAATGGGAGGCGCTGGTGGTGGTGGAGGTGGTGCCGCTAATCCGTTTGGAAATGGATTTGGAAATGGAGCATTTTTCAGAGGAGGAGGACATAATTTCCAATTCAATTTTGGAAATGGTGGAGGAAATGGATTTGGATCCAATGGTGGGTTCAAGTTTGGAGGATTTGGCCATCAACAAAGAGCCAGCTACCAAAGAAACAAAAAAAGAAAGAGAAACTGATGGTTTATAAAGATTATACAGTAATCGAATAGCCTATCTTATTATCTCTTAAACTTAATAGATAATATATATCGTTTTAGTTTCGGCTTTAACCAAAGCCGCAGCCGTATTAGGCCATTTTGTCCCCAAAAACGTCACCCTGATAATGCGGCATCGTTTCAATCTCAAGTTCGCAAAATCCCTTCCACAAGACAGCTTTTTCATTCGCTATGAAGTTTACTCTGTTAGTTTTAGCTGGAGCAGTCTCTGCATTCCCTCTCCTCAATCCTATTGAAGAAGCAATGGTTGCTTTACAAATGGACGGTTATGAAGATATCCTCGATTTTAACGCTCATTTAAAAATCCCCGGTTTAGTTGATGCTGATAAACATTTTAAACAAGCTTATGACTTTTTACCAGAAATTGACACCGACGCTTTACAAGACCTTATCACCGAAGCGGGTTTGAGAACCAGAGCTGAAAAATTATACGACGTTGCAACCAGTTCTGTTAAAGAATATGGACACCCAACTAGAGTCATTGGCTCTAAAGGTCACTGGAAAACCATTCATTATATTTTAACTGAATTGCATAAATTGGGCTTTTACTACAAAACTTCAGTTCAAAAATTCAAGGCATTAGACAGTAAAATCAACTCTTACTCTCTTTTAATCGATGGTGTACAACCAAAATCATTATTACCATTAGGTTTAACTCCTCCAACTCCAGACTTAAAACCAGTTCATGGTAACTTGGTTTTAGTTGATAACTTTGGATGTGACATTTCTGATTTCCCTGCTAATTTAACTAAGGGAAATATTGTTTTAATTGAAAGAGGACAATGTGCATTTGGTGATAAATCAGCTAATGCTGGTTTAAGTGGTGCTGTTGGTGCTATTATTTATGATAAAGATCCTTTGCATGGTACTTTAGGTGAACCAACTGGAAATGAAGTTCCAACTGTTTCAATTGATACCAAAGATGCCAAAGAATATCTTGAAAAATTATCACAAGATCCAACTTTTAAATTTGAAGTCACTTTATTTGTTGACTCTTATGTTGGTTATGTTAACACTTTAAACGTTGTTGCTGAAACTAGATTTGGTGATCATGATAACGTTGTTGCATTAGGAGCCCATTCTGACTCTGTGACTGAAGGTCCAGGTATTAATGATGATGGTTCTGGTACTATTTCTTTATTAGAAGTCGCCAAACATTTGACTAATTTTAAAGTTAATAACGCAGTTAGATTTGCTTGGTGGGCTGCTGAAGAAGAAGGTTTATTAGGTTCAACTTGGTATGCTAATCATTTAACTCCAGAAGAAAATTCTAAAGTTAGATTATTTATGGATTATGATATGATGGCTTCACCAAATTATGAATATCAAATTTATGATGCTAATAATGAAGATCATCCAAATGGTTCAGGTACTTTAAGAGATTTATATATTGATTGGTATGAAAGTAAAGGATTAAATTACACTTTTGTTCCATTTGATGGTAGATCTGATTATGTTGGATTCATTGATAATGGAATTCCAGCTGGTGGTATTGCAACTGGTGCTGAAGGTGTTAAAACTAAAGAAGGTCAAGAAAAATTCGGTGGTAAAGCTGGTGAATGGTTTGACCCATGTTATCATCAATTATGTGATGATTTATCTAACCCTGATTATGAAGCTTGGGTGGTTAATACCAAATTAATTGCTCATTCAGTTGCAGTTTATGGTAAATCATTTGAAGGATTCCCAGAAAGGGAATTTGCAGCCAAAACTAACAAGGTTTCAGATTTCAAATATCGTGGTCCAACCTTAATTATTTAGAATTTTAAACTTAATATATTGTTGTTAAACTTATCTTATCTACAATCTCTGTTGTTTAAAACCTTATTACCTATCAATAAGATCCATTGGTTTCACACGTCCACTTTTAACCGTTTTAGTTAATATTTTCCCTGCAACGTCTCGGAGTCAAAATGAGAGTCAGAGGACGGGTTAAAAACTACCCCTAATCGGGAGTCGTGCTATTATTATATCGGGATCCTATCCATCCGTCGTAAATTATCAATTGACATATAAATACGTCCAGTATCCTTAAACATGACCTCGAGAATGACATCATCAATTAAACCAAAAGTTTTATTCATTAGTTCAAAATCTCATGCCCAATCGGGATGGAACAAATTATCCAAGATCGCTGATGTCCAAGTATGCACATCCAAAAATAGAGACGAATTTATTAAAGATTTAAGTGGTAAATATAGTGATATAGTTAGTATTGCTAGAACTTTTGAAACTCATCAAACAGGTATATTTGATGAAGAATTAATTGGCCATTTACCACCAAGCCTTAAGGCTATTTGTCATCAAGGTGCCGGCTATGATCAAATCAATGCTGAAGCTTTATTGAAAAGAAATATCCAATTGTCTAATGTGACTGTTCCTGTTGAAGGTCCAACTGCTGATACCGCAATTTACTTGATATTATCAACTATGAGAAATTTCCAACATAGTCATGATTTAATTTTGACTGGGAAATGGGATTCTGAGAAGAAAAAAGCTGCTGGAACTCCTTATGGACATTTACCTGCTTATAGAACAATTGGAATCTTAGGAATGGGTGGTATTGGTAGAGCCATTCGTGACAGATTAAAACCTTTTGGATTTAAAGAAATCTTTTACTATAATAGAAAACAATTAAGTCCAGAGTTAGAAGATGGTGCTAAATATGTTTCATTTGACGAATTATTAAGTCAAAGTGACATTTTATGTTTAAGTGTTCCTTTGAATTCCAAAACCCGTCATATAATTAATGAAGATTCCCTATCAAAAATGAAATCTGATGCTATAATCATTAATACTGCTAGAGGTGCTGTAGTTGATGAGACCACTTTAACCAAATTCTTACAAGAAGGTAAAATTGGAGGTTATGGGTCTGATGTATTTGAAAAAGAGCCATATGTTGCCCCAGAACTTTTAGAATTACCAAATGTGGTTAGTTTACCTCATATGGGTACTCACACTATTGAATCTCAAATGGAAATGGAACAATTCGTTATTGATAATGTTGAAAGCTTTTTAACTACAGGTAAAGTTAAAACCATTGTTCCGGAGATGTATGGTACTGAATTTGATCATAAACCATTAGTTTGAGTGGTTCATTGGACTTGATTGTCGATTTTATAGATTGATTCTATTTATAGACGTAATGCTACTTTAATGTGATAAAAATAGCTATCTATTGTCGTAATTGACTCCATTTCTTTATCGGTACTATTTATTTTCCTTCATACTGCAATGACTATAAACTTGGTCGCTTATCAACGTACGTACATAATACTCTTATCATCGGATAAGCTACCGATAATCGTGCATAATCGGCTGCAATCGTAAATCTTACTCTATTATATCCAATTATAAAATTACCAAAAAGGCAACAATGACCCACAGGTGTCAACCGGATTGCCTACATATTTATACGAAAGAGCGTTATAGAGAATAATCCCGTCACCATACCCACGAAACCATATTATGTATTATATCGGTATCTCACAGATTTTGCAGCCATTTTCACGGAAATGGCTGCGAAAAATAAGCTACGGTTCCAATGCCGAGGCCGGCTACACCTGTGAGAGGCCCGATTAGTAATGTCTGCCATACTAGACTTTAAAACCAATGGATGACTGTGTTCGCTGCACCACAGTCTAATAGTTTCTGCAGCGCTGCTTTAAGTAATTTTATTATAAACAAAAAAAAATTATAATATGAATGTGATTGATTAAATAGATTAACCGGTTCATTAGAATATACATATATTTATTTAAACAAATCACAGAAGCTCAAAAATAACCCCCGATTAATCTCAAATACTCAAAACAACCATCTATATTACCCTATAAATTAATAATCGCCACGTCGTAACTCACATTCCAAAATAAACCCTCTTAACCCACGAGATTTTAACCCATCGACGAAATTTTTCATTCCTGTATACACGCAAAATGAAAAAAAATTTCACAGCATTCAAAGTTCTCAAACCGATACCTCTCCGTCATTTAATATTTTTCACTTGTTAATAAAAGAGTTTGTTGGATTATTATCAAAGGAATATCGGGATTAAAAGTATTATAGTTCCAAATTAGACAAATAGAAATTGTTCATCATTTTTAGTATAAATTAATTATAAAGATTCCTAAAATATAAATTTATCAATTAAATTTCCATAATTTTAATTAATCCTTATTAAATCCATTAATTAATTCAAATTATTTATATTCTTCAATTATAAATAATTTCCCAACTAAACATTTATATAATATCAAACACCATTTAAAAATCCACTTTTAAAAACATTTATAATGGACCATAAACATAATTCTACCCCAGATGTTCAACCTCATGTAATTCCTGGACCTGATACTGTTGAAATTGACTATGAAGCATTACCGCCAGATGCTTCATTAACAGCGCATTTAACTGCAGGGGCTTTTGCCGGTATAATGGAACATACGGTGATGTTCCCCATTGATTCAGTTAAAACTAGAATGCAAATTATCTCTAATGGACAAGCATTGAGTAAAGGTTTAATTAGTACTATATCCAAGATTTCTTCAAGTGAAGGAGCGTATGCTTTATGGAGAGGAGTTTCATCTGTTGTTTTGGGAGCTGGTCCAGCTCATGCCGTTTACTTTTCGGTTTTCGAAGCAACCAAAACTTTATTGGTCAATCATTTGACTAATTCACCCCATTCAACTAAGATTGTAACTGATGATAACCATCCGTTGATTGCAAGTGGTGCTGGTATAGCTGCTACAACCGCTTCGGATGCTTTAATGACACCATTTGATGTTTTAAAACAAAGAATGCAAGCGTTTACCAAAATTCAAAATTCAAATAAATTGAATTCAATAAAATTATGGGAAACTGCAAAAAATTTATATAAAACTGAAGGGTTTTCTGCTTTTTACATTTCATATCCAGCCACTTTATTTACTAGTATACCATTTGCTGCATTAAATTTCGGAGTATATGAATATTCATCTTCCATTTTAAATCCAAATAATATTTATAATCCTTATATACATTGTGTTTCTGGTGGTATTGCTGGTGCAATTGCCGCTGCTGTTACTAATCCATTTGATGTGATTAAAACTACTTTACAAACTAGAGGTATTTCAAATATTGAGAATATTAAAAGAATCACTGGGTTTAAAACTGCTTTCCAAGCTTTATATAAACAAGGTGGTTTGAAAATATTTGCTAGGGGTTTGAAACCAAGAATTGTTTTTAATGTACCAAGTACTGCTATTTCTTGGACTGCTTATGAAATGGCTAAAGAAATTTTGTTAAGATAACGTGTAGATAGTTGTAAAATATTCCAGAGTGTTTAAATATAGGGAATCTGTATTCGTATCTATTTATGTGTTCTCTTTGGGCCTGATGTGGACCTGATGTGGGCTTGATATGGGCCTGATGTGGGCCTGAATGAGCCTGATGTGGGCATTGAGCCTGTTCTTGGATGGCCTGCCAGCCGGCCCTCCTAACCCATTGCTTATCTGCTTCTCATCACCATCTTGTTCTTATCATATTCAGCTTCACCAATGATTGTCTGTCTCTTTCACTTCTGTATAGCTTGAATTAGCGCATTAGCTCTAGCAACTTGGGCCAATTCTCGTGGATGTTTGGACAATTTCTGTGCTACAAACGAAAAGAGCACACAAGACCCAAAAAATCCTAAAAGATTGAAAAATGCCGTCCTTGAGTATAATCGTTCTTCTTCTTCTGTCCTAAAAGACATAAAGATCCGCCTTATACTTGCAATAATCATGTAAAGTATTTATTTTTCATCGCGCTCAGGCCCACCTAAAAAGGCCATTTTGAACCATAGAGAATCCAAAAAAAAGGCCTAACTCACAACTATGATCGGTATCGAGTTAACATCGCATATTGCACTCAAGTGCCTTCACACCAGTTGAAGACCAACCATCCGTAATGGCTCCCATACAAATAAAATTTGTTGATTTCTTGTGCCATTACCCAGCGTTTTCACGCCTGGAGCTCTCAAGAGCTGATACCGTGCGGTATCTAATAACGCTTGCGCGCTACCTGGACGGAGAGGACCACCGAATTTCCCACCCGCATTGTTGAACTAGTTCCTTATGTAAACGGGTAAATACGAGCAGCCACGAGAAAAGCCGAGCCGCTGTGCCAAAGCACCGAGACTAGGTAAAAAATGCACCAAAACGGTCTATAACCTGCGGCTCATATGGTATGTATAATGGTGGCTTAAATGGTTAGAATAATTCCAAAGCATATGATCCGGTAACTTACCTCTATCAACTGACACTTCACACCTTATTCCCCTCTTTCAACCCTAATAAACTTCTCACCCACATCACCGATGCTGCCGTAATAGACATAATGTAAACAGATGCGCAAGAAATTTTCACCTAAACCATTACTCATGTCTTCAACACCGGAGGAAAAGAAGACTCAGGATGAAGATCAGAAAGTAAATGGTCCCTTCACACGCAATTTGTATCTATTCACCTCGGCGATATGTTCGTTTTTATTTCTTTCCGTTGTTTTGACTCTGGCGGTCCTTTATCATCTAAGATTATTATTCAATAAGAAGAAAGACTCAAGTTTACCAGAAAATGAAGAAAATGCTGAATGCTATCCAAATGTTAAAGAAATGAAGGTTTCGAACGATTTAAGATATTACGCTTTGCAATTGGATTTGGATCTTTTAGAGTACAAGGTTCAAACCAAAGATGGATATGTCTTACTTTTACAACGATTAATTGACCCTAAACAGTCAGATGAAGATAGAAATAAAATGAAACCCCTCTTATGTCAACATGGTTTATTATCATCATCGGGTGCCTTTTTAACCTCTGGTTCAAGATCTATGGCTGTATATCTTTTAAAACAAGGGTATGATGTTTGGTTAGGTAATAATAGAAGTGGGTTTGAACCTTTACATTCATTTTATGACGGTAATTTAATGCATAATGAAAAATATTGGGATTGGGACATTGTGGATTTGGCTTATAGTGATATTCCATGTTTAATTGAAAATGTTTTAGCCCATAGTAATCATCAGTCTCTTATTTTAGTGGGACATCTGCAAGGTTGTGCTCAAAGTATTTTAATGTTGAAAACTCCGGAATATCGTCATATTCAAGAA
Organism: Yamadazyma epiphylla; assembly: GCA_030571925.1. Lineage (NCBI taxonomy): Eukaryota > Fungi > Ascomycota > Pichiomycetes > Serinales > Debaryomycetaceae > Yamadazyma > Yamadazyma epiphylla. The sequence continues at coordinate 65,924 of JAJLZA010000003.1, forward strand.
AAAGTCGACCTTTTCATTGCTTTAGCACCTGCTGTTTTCCCCGGATATTTATTTCATAAAAGAAAATTTTTAAAATTTATGAACCATAGAAGTCCACTTGGATATAAATTATTCTTTGGAACTTGTTGTTGGTTAAGGACAATGATTGAAGCAAGGAATCACTTTTATGATTGGAAGTTATTTAGTTCTGTATGTGTTATAATGTTCAACTATTTATTCCAATGGAAAGGTGATCTATGGAACCAAAATAAAAAAGTTTGGAGATTTCATTTTACTTTTAATCCAAGTTTTGTTTCTTCAAAATTAATGACATTCTGGACTGCTCATTGGAGGCCTGATTCTTTTGCAAGTGCTTTAGTTTCATTAGAGGCTTTTCAAAAGGGCTATAATTATAAATTAACTGATGATCCTAAATATAATGTTGATGATTCAGGTAGTTTTTATCCATTCAAATCTACATGGTTTAAAGATCATATAGTTCCAATGATTATCTTTAATGGTGAAACCGACACCTTAGTTGATGGTAGAAGATTTGAAACTCATATGAAAAATTTTGAACCAAACTATAAATCTGGTGAAAACCTTTGGATTAAAGAAATTGAAGGATATTCACATATGGATGTTTTATGGGCAGATAATGTAATTAAAGTGATTGGATCAGAGTTGATAGAGTTGATGGAAAATATTATAGGACCTGTTGCTGTTCAACCCGAACCTGATGTTCATTCTCTTCCAGAAGTAAAAGTACCTATTAAACCTGAACCTTCTCAACCAGAGCATAACCAATTTTCCCAATCTGAAAAAATAGCTGAACAACCAATTAAATCTGACTTAACTAAATCAGAACTTCAACCTATAATAGGACAATCATAACTTAATACATGTAATATATGCATTTCTACTAACTTATTTCTATATGTTTTTCAGCGATATCTAATGCTAATCCCACATACTCATAAAACTTTTCAACATCAATGCTTTGAGCTACTATACAACCATGTTCTTCTTCACTCTCATCTTCCCACTTAGTTCCATTAGTAAAGATAGTTTCCCCTTCATGGTCATTAGCGGCTTCAATTACTTCTACTCTTCTTCTGGTATATTTAAACTTATAACTTGGATCATTGTCCAAGAGTGGTAAAAGTGTATAAACTGCTAAAGGATCATGTAATGGAGGCCCATCAAAATGTTCTTCAGATCTTTCATAATGTTGATAATAAAACATCAAAATATTTCTAAACATCTTTCTAACAAAGTTTTTATGTTCAACCTCGAAATATTTTTCTCTGATGGCACTATCAGCAACCGCTGTATGAGTAATATTTAAACCATTAATAATGATTTTATCTTGTAATTCCTTATCTTGAAATAAAGCATTAGCTGCTTTTGGATCACAATGAACATTAAACTCGGAATATTTGGTGGCATTACCGAGTCCAAATGATCCACCCATAACTGAAATTAATTTAATTTTAGATTTCAATTGGGGATAAGTTTCGAATAAAATGGCAATATTGGTAAAAGTACCAGTGACAACTAAACAGATTTCATTTTCATGAGCTAAGACTGCATCTCTAATAGCTTCTAAGTAGGTTTTGTCATCTGCAGGTTTAGTATTAAGTCCTGCTGGTAAATTGGCTCCACCTAACCCGTCAGCACCGTGGACATAGGTTCCATACTCGGGTTCTCTCACCAATGGTCTTTCAACACCTTCGTACACTGGAACATTTTTAACCTTTAACACTTCTAATAATCCTAAAGCATTCCGGGTGGTACTCGATAATGGTGCATTACCGTATACGGTGGAAATACCTAATAGCTTAAATCTTGGATGGAAAGCTGCTAATAAAATGGCAAAGGCATCATCAGTACCTGGATCACAATCTAACCATATTGGAACACTTGGTTGTTTCATGGTGTGTAAAAATTTGGGAAAAACTGGGCGGCACTTTGAAAATTTATATGGTACTCCACATATGGCGCGCCGGTAAATATTATGTAACAGCATAGAGGTATACGATTTTCGGAAAGATGGAAATTTCGGTAACCGCAACTAATGAATGACAGTCTATAATGCAAGATTTATATTAATAAATTTGAAATTAGTGTGGTTTATAGCTTAAATATTAGCTTTGAAAGTTAATTTTGACTGGTGTTGGTTTCTTTTTCTCCTCTCTAACTTTCCACGGCACCAACTTTTTTTTTTTGCAGCCATTGGTCAATGCACGACGACTGTTCAAAAATCTTATATTTCTTGTCCTAACTATAAATCATTACCTTCTTCTTCAACTGGTACAGTGAATGCTCCTGCTAAAAACAACGCAGGTTCATCAATATTATGGTGTTGGTAACTTAAAACCCCTACTCCACCTGCATCAAGCATGAATTGTGGATTTACATTGATTTCTTTACCAACCCATCTAGCAGCGAAGCATCTTAATATATGCCCATGTCCAACGACAATTATATCACAAGCTTCATTATTTTCTAAAGCTTTTCTATGAATATCTTGAATATTTTTGATTACTTTGTCCAAACGCTCTTTAACTTGTTCATTAACTTCACCATTTTCGCAACCATCACGCCAAATATTCCAATCCGGTTGATAACCTCTTGAAACTCTTAAATCAATAATTTGCTTAGTTAATAACCCTTCATAATCACCATATTCCCATTCCCTAATATCGTTCTCTTCAATGATAGATACTCCAGATTTGTCCTTTTCGTCTAAATCTGAAAGAAGTAATTCAACAGTTTGTTTAGCTCTCTTTCTTGGTGAGGTGAAAACATACTTTAAATTTTGAGGTTTGATTAATTGGAAAGGTGAGGACCCAATTAAATGTTTACCGGTATTTTTCATTTGTTTAACACCAAATGGAGTTAATTCCAAATCAGTAATTGAGGTATATTGACCTGATTTTGACCATTCAGTTTGTCCATGACGAACAAAAATCACTCTTGGAGTTGGAGCTTTCATTTTGTTGAACTAAGTAGAAAACTCCGCGAAGAAATTTTTCACTTCTTCACCTTCACATATTCTCATGTCAAAAGCAGAACTCAAAGACAAGATATTGGCTTTACTTAGCACATTACCGAAAGACAGGGTTAAACATTATGCATCTTTTAGAGATATTCAAATCGAAAGATTCAAGTCAGCCTCTATAGAAGATATCAGTGAAAAAGATTTGAAATTACAATATATCTCATTGAGAGATTTGGTTAACGATAAGTATAAGAATTATTATAAGTTAGATGATAAATTGTTAAAACCAAAGGGTAATCCAGAGTATTATGATAGAATCTTAGGGGAACTTAAAGGAGAAAAGAAGGAAACCTTTTTCTCTGCTATTAGAACTGTTGTATTTGGGAAATAATTGTATATAGTAATGCCATATTATGATAACTATTTATTTTATACTCTCTCACCTATTTCATTCGTTGATTTGAAGATTCCAACCTTCTAAAACCCAACCTCTAGTTAACAATCATTTCCCATTTAAAGTTAATGTAGTACACGTGATCATCGTTAGTATAATTTCGAGATCGCACATTGAAAAATTCTGAGACAATGAATCAATCAAGAAAACTTATTATTGGTATAACATCAATTATAATATTGATATTTCTATTATTCCGTGTATTTAGATCCAATGATGACTTCACTAATGAAGAAATTAACTCCATTCTTCAAAATAAGGAACAAGACATTGTAGAAATTAAAAAGATTGAATTGACTGACCAAGCTCTAAAACCTCCATTCTTAGAATCTACTTCTTATAAAGTGAAAAATTGGGATCCAGTTGGAAACACTTTAGTGAAAAACAATGAATATATTCGTTTGACATCTGATTTACAACATCAAGTGGGAAATATGTTTAGTAAGAAGCCTATTGTTGCCGAATCTTTTGAAATGGAATTAACTTTCCATATTCACAGTAAAAGTACCAATTTGGTTGGTGATGGGTTTGCAATTTGGTTTCTTGATTCTAAATCAGATATTGGAGATGTTTTTGGAGCCAAAAACAACTTTAAAGGACTTGGTATAATGGTAGATACTTATAAGAATGGTAAAAGAGGAACATTCCCATTTGTTAATTTAATGTTAGGTGATGGTTATAAATCTTATAATAAAGACTCTGATGGGTATGAAACAAGGTTGGCTGGATGTACAGCTAGTCAAATATTAAACCCTGCTAGTGAAATCACCAAGGCAAGAATAGTTTATATTAAAGATGGTTATTTTTCATTAGATTTTAATTATAATAATAAGCATGAACAATGGACTAATTGTGTTACTTTAAATGATGTTAAGTTGCCTGCAATTAAACATTTAGGATTCACTGCAGAAACCGGGGACTTATCACAAAATGTAGATCTATTTGAGAATAAGGTTTATGCCTTATATAACCAACATGGAAATTTTATTCAAAATATTCAAGAGTTGGAACAAATGATTACACAACAACAGGAAGAAGAGCCTAATGTCAAGGTTAACGATAAAAAGAAAAGAAGAAGACCAACTAGAAAATCAATTAAAAGATTACAAAGAGCTGAAAAAAGAATTAAAGAGCAACAAAAAAGAAAGAATAAAGAATTATATGGGCATGAAGATATTAACTTCTTTTTATATTATTTTTACAAATTCTTAAACGTCGTTAAATATGTGATTTATTTATTGATCATCACATTACTAATCTGGTGTTCATTTATCGTTTATCGGGTGATGAAACAGAAAAAGAGGTCAAAAGTAACGGGGTTGTTAGATTAGCATTAATACATAAAAGTTAATATTAGTTGTAGTCTCTATCTTCTGTTCACATGATATCATGAGTATGTAACTTGAGTTACTGATCCTACTTGCTAAATATTAAAGTGTAAACTATGTCCCAACCTTCATGAATTATCTACAAAGTGAACAGCATAAGTGTCGAGCGAACTTTGGAACATTTGGTTAACTAATCCATTAAGGATAGCAGTGTTTTCCCCAACAGGGTTGAAATTATAATTTGAACTAACTTTTGAAAACTTATTATCTAATAAAAATGAATTAACCTTATCATCAAAAGAATATGAATCAAATAATAAAGTGATTTTACAACCATTGGATTGTTTGATCTTCTTTTCTTTTAAATATTGCTTAAATAAATCATTGGATCTTTTAATAGCCCATTCAATTAATGGTTGTTCAAAATTTAATGGTTTAAAAGAGCTTCTAACACTTAACCCGGTGATTTTAATATATAAATTGGAATCTGAAGAGTTTTCATATAATGGCTTCAAAGTAATGATTGCAATTGGTTCTTCTTTATATAAAACAAATTGAGAATTTTCACCATTGCTTAATAATTTTTTCTCTTTTGGATTTTTAGTATCTGATTCTAATTTAGCAAACTTCAATAAATCAAATCCATAAAGGTTTTGGGCATATTTACTTACAGTTAATTTATCGGAAATGATTTTAAATTCATCAGAAATGAAATAAGATCCAATTCCAATAAATGCAAGACATCCAGATAAAACCAAACAATTCCATAAAAACGCAATTCTTAAATCAGTAGATCTGGTGGTGATACGGAAAAATTCAGAAAAACTTTCGGAAACTTCAATATAATCAGCAAAAATATTATAATTATAAATGGATAAGGCTAAGATGGTAAAACTAATCAGATAAGGGTGCCAGATGACTTTTTTGGTCAAAACTCCTTGTAACAGACGATAGTAACTACCATGTAAGATAAGTGATGCTTCTGCCAACTCTGGAGTGAGCTTGGAAAACTCTAATTTGGCTTCACCTTCTTTGTTGATGGGTTTATTCAAATCAATCTTCTTTTGAACTGCCATCTCTAAGTAAATTTTCGCGCACGTGTAGATCATCAAGTGTGCCAAAAACTGTCAGAAAAGCTGCAAAAAATATTTCAGTAAAGAAAAAAATATTTCAAAGCCAGACGGAATTTATGCTATAGAATATATTAAATGTTACAATACATACGGGGATCAGCTAATTTTTAATAAATTAACTTTTACTTGAATCATCACTTACATTAGATCTCATATCAGTATTAGGAGCCAGACCCAGAGCCAGCATTGGTACCAGCTTTTGACGTTCTTTCTCTTCTTGTAATCTTTTTCTTTCTTTTCTTCTTTGTTTTTTGGTTTCAAATTCATGCCATTCTCCTTGAACATCTTTTAAAAATGTTAACGGTTCAGGTTTTGGATCATTTACAAAATAAGCATGATTCAATGCTTCTTCTGCAGTTAATCTTTTAACAGGATTTAACTTTAATAAATTCACTGCTAAATCAAAACTATCTTCAGACATTTTATCTTTATATTGTTCTTCAAATACTTCCTTTTTATTAACTTTTGGTTTTAACATTTCAAACCATGGTAAATTTTGAATTTCAGGCCATTCTTCTAAAGTTGGAGTACCCATTATATTGAAAATTTTATGAAGTTGACTTACTTCATCAAACCCTTGGAAAGCTGCGAGCTTTAAATAGAGTTCAATTAAAAGGCATCCAACACCCCAAATATCAACTTCTCTACCATAATTTGTTGAACCTAAAAGTAATTCTGGTGGTCTATACCATATAGTAATGACTCTATTGGTATAATCAGGACTTTGACCATCCTTTAAAATTTTCATCGTTCTTGCTAATCCAAAATCAGCAATTTTTAATTTACCAACATTATCAATTAAAATATTTGAACCTTTAATATCTCTATGAATGATTCTTTTACTATGTAAATAATTCAAACCTTCCATTAATTGTTTAAATAAATATTTTCTATGAGATTCTTGTAATTTTAATTCAGGATGAGTTAATAAACCAGTTAAATCATGTTCCATATAATTAAAAATCATATAGATTTGGTTCTGTTCAACCATCATTTCAAGTAATCCAATTACATTTTCATGATCAAAACTTTGTAATAACTTAATTTCCCGTATAGCCGTTATTGGGAATCCTTCTCTTTCAGTTTCTAATCTTAATTTTTTCAATGCAACATATTCAGATGTGATTTCATTTTTAGCTTTGAAGACTTTACCATAAGTTCCTTCACCAACTTGTTGAGCCCTATTATAAATTTCAGAATTTCTTTGAGTTTTAATCAGATAAATTTGATATTTACTCAATTTCTGTGGTAATGGTGGGAATTCTGGTTTCTTATATGGAGCATATTTTGCATTTGGATTGAATTTTGGTTTCTTATTAGGATCTAGCTTAATATACGTGCTAGTGCCTTTGGTATTATTTGAATTTGAATAGTATCCTTTATCTTGGTTAACATCTTGATACTGCCTTTTAGTTCCATAATTTTGATATCCTTGTGGGCCTGGTGCTGGTCCTTGTCCTGGTGCTGGTCCTTGTCCTGGTCCCGGTCCAGGTCCTGCTCCTGGCAATTTCCCACCTTTATAACCTTTTGGTCCTTTGGGCCCTTTGGGTCCTTTTGGTCCATTAAACCCACCTGAAGGAGGGAACCCATTTGGTGAAGGAAACCCGTTTGGTGGAAAACCATCACCGCTTGGTTTTATAGGTGTACTATTTGAACTGGTTGAAGGTTTTTCGTGAGAAATGGCATTAGGACCTGAGGTGGGAGGTCCTCCATGATATTTATTAGGTGAATTATAATTGTTTTGTCTAGGATAATTATGATATCCACTGGGTTTTGGACCACTAGGAACCGCATTACCAGGACCCGAAGTGTTGCTTCTATTATTATTTGGATTATATCTCTGATTAGTATTTGGGCCTGAAGGAGTTGAATTCTTATAATTTGGATTGCCCTTTTGTTGGTTAGATTTACTTCCAGGTCTATAGTTATCTCTTTCTTGATACCTTTTAGGACCTTTAGGAGCAAACGAGCCTTGATCAGAATAATTGTGGTTCTTATTCTTATTATATGCTTTAGGACCTTTAGGCCCAGAAGGGGGAGGTCTATATCTGTCAGACATATCTCTAATAGCTCAAGTAAAAAATATCATGTAAAGAATAAGTGCGACCTACGAAGGCCAGTTACCCGGAAACACGATTCACTATCAAATATTATTCACCTTGGTTTAAGTAAAAAGTGTAGTTATGGTGATGAAGAATCCTCCAAACAACTAAAGTTAGCGAATATAAGTCTTAGAGAAGAGATAAAAAAAAGAAGTCGTTTGACCATTGTGTGGTAATTGTTTAAACCTGTGGAGATATCTGAGGATGGGTCTTTATGCTCCAAGACCTTGGGGTCTGTAGGAACTGTCAAAACTGCAAAGAAACGCAAGAAACGTACGAAATGCACCGAAATCTCTCGAGCCATCCATTTGGTCTGCAAAAAGCCCATTAAGTAGTGGTGATATGTGGGAATATGGTCTCTGAAGGAGACATCTATTGGTGCCATGGCATCACGGTACCACCGCAACCTCATGGTCTTACTAAACACTTGTATGTCTAAATATTATCGTAGATAACACATCATATACCTATTGTTGACCGCTCAGCACCTAACTATGTAATATCCAAGCCATTCTGGTGAATGAAGGGATAGAAAAGTCGGTGCGACCGTCTGGTGATATAAAGAGGTCGTGTGCGGATAAATATATGGTAGATGGTACTGAAGAAGTTAAAAGATTGAACAGAAAAGTGGTTGTTTGTGTGTTATTGTGCTCTGTATGGGGTGTTTCAAAGTGTGTAGGGTGTGTTCATGCATAAGAACATTCGAACACTTTTTGAACAAATGAAAAATATTAATCTCTTGTCTTTTGAACACCCTGGAGATTAGAGAACTCACATTTTCGCCAGATTTAGAGAAAGGAAAACACACTTAAGGAAAGCTACAGAGCGATGCTTACATTCCATAATTAAACTAACTTTACTAAATTATTCTACAAGTTCACTCAATTACCAAACCAATAAACATTTCTCTATTTTCTTCACGATTTTTACCAACACTTTCGACTAATTTCTGAGCCGTCCAAATATCTCTTCCCTATAAGAACCCCAGCTTAGCAGGAATATCGCGCCCCTGATCATTTTAAACAGAGATGGTACGTTTCATTTAAGAACACACAATAGTGGTATTAACAAGATTGCAAGAAACTAACCAAACAGTTAGGTAAAGTTTTCCATTACACAGCCGATTTAGTACTTGTTTCAGCATTTTTAGCTGGAGTTAAAAGAAATACCGGGTTAACCCCAAATCTTTCAGCCTTTGGTAACAAAGATGTTGAATATTACGCTGGTAAATACCTTGAAGTTGGAGAAAAAACGTTTGATTACGGAGTCAGTTTCATGAATGCAACTGATTATTTTAAGAGAAATTAAACAAAGAGGTATTAATGCTGATAAGTTTCAGTTTCTGGCGATGACGTAGTAATTTCATTCGAGATGAGCGTCAGAGATGAGCCCGAATTAAATAAAGTGAATAGGCAATATAGTAGAGTACATGAATAAATAATTATTATATTTACGATATCAATTATAAAATCACATAAATTACTCAACAGTAACAGATTTTGCTAAATTACGAGGGAAATCAACATCAATACCTCTATTAACAGCCAACCAATAACTCATTAATTGTAAAGGAATAACGTTTAATAAACCTTGTAAACAATCAACGGTTGTTGGAACATATAAAGTAGCAGTAGCTTGATCATCTGCTAATACTTTATCACCTTCATTACATATAACAATTGGTCTACCATTTCTTGAAACAACTTGATTAATTGCATTTAAAACTTTTGGGAATAAAGAATCTCTGGTTGCAAATGCAATGATTGGTAAAGTATCATCAACTAAAGCTAAAACACCATGTTTTAATTCACCAGCTAAAACCCCTTCAGAATGCATATAACTAATTTCTTTAATTTTTAATGCACCTTCTAAAGCAGTTGCATGTTGATAACCTCTACCTAATAATAATAAAGATTTTTGATCATTTAATCTTTCATTACATAAAGTTTTAATTTGATCTTCTAATTTTAAGACAGTTTTAATTTGTTCAGGAATTTTCTTTAAACCATCAATAATTTCTTTATGACGATCAATTCTTGCAATTGAATCATTTGATAATGATAATGCAAACATTACCAAAGCAATATATTGAGAAGTATAAGCTTTAGTTGAGGCAACACCAATTTCTGGACCAGCATTAATATGAACACCACAATGAGTTTGTCTTGACATTGAAGATCCAACACTATTAACAATACCAACAGTTAATGCACCTCTTTCTAAACAATATTGTAATGCCATCATAGAATCGGCAGTTTCACCACTTTGTGATACAAAAACACAAGTATCATCTCTGAAAACTGGAGAATTTCTATCTAAGAAATCTGAAGCTAACTCAACTGATACAGGAATTTCATTTAATTCTTCAAAAATTGATCTTGTTGCTAAACATGAATGGTATGAAGTACCACATGCAATCATAATAATTCTTCTACTTCTTCTAATTGATGGTAAATAAGCTTTTAAACCACCTAAATTAATTTGATGATTTTCAAAATCAATTCTACCTCTCATAGTATTAAAAGTTGAATCTGGTTGTTCAAAAATTTCTTTTTGCATAAAATGTTTATAAGGTCCTTTCATAATTTCGTTTAATTCCATTTCTAAAGTTTGAATTTGTCTTGTAGTTGATTCACCATCTAATCTTTTAGCTCTATGAATATGTAATTCACCATCATAAATATGAGCAATATCATCATCTTCTAAGAATAAAACTTTCTTAGTATGTTGAATAACTGAAGCTGGATCAGAACTTAAGAAAAATTCTGCTGGCATTGGTAAACCATCATCAGCTAAGAAAGCTCTTGATTGTGAAGATCTTAAATTATTTTCAGTTATTGGTAAAAGTCCTAATTTTTTAGGATCTGATTCAGGAATTGAATTAACAGATTGTTCTTGTTGATCTGGGAATTCAACATCAACAAAATCAACTTTTAATTTCTTATCAGTTTTAACCCCAACTAATAATGGAGACCCTTTTCTAGTACCAACAACTTCACCAGGATAATGAGTTGATTTGACCAATAAACCATATGAACCTTCTAATTCGTATAAGACTTGTTTAATTAATTCGTTGAAATCAGGTTCAAATCCAGATTTAATATTAGTATCATAAATATGTTTAAATAATTTAGCAATACATTCGGTATCAGTTTCACTTTCAAATTTAAATCCTTTTGATAATAATAAAGTCTTCAATTCACGGTAGTTGGTGATAATACCATTATGGACAACAACGAATTCTCCAGCTTCATCTGATCTATGTGGATGACAGTTTACTTCCATTGGTTGACCATGAGTAGCCCATCTGGTGTGAGCAATACCGGCATGACTATCAAAAATAGTTGATCTTTCAATATCGGAATCTTCAATCTTTTGCTTTAAGGCTTTAACTTTACCAACTTGTTTAACAATAATAGATTTACCCTTAACGTCATCATCAACTGCTAAACCACTTGAATCATACCCTCTGTATTCTAATCTTTGTAACCCATCGATAAGTGTATCAATAATTTCACCTCTTGATTTGTCAACTAAGAAATTGACGTATCCAAAAATACCACACATAGTTGTTCTATAACAATGAATAAATCGAAATTTGTATTGGCCTTTGTGGGTTTATAAGGGAAAATTTTTTCTCACACAAATCTATAAATGAAATGTAAACATATTTCCTAATTGGTAAATAAGGAGGTGGTGCGTTTGGTGATAAATGGAGTGATAAATGGGTGTTTGGGGACGAAATTTGGGGATTTAAAAGCATGGTTATATAAAGGATGGGTGTTATTAGTCATATATGTAATTAGAATGTAATTATCTCTATCATTAAATAAGTTATGCCTACCATTTTGCTCATGTGGACCGATCCAACGCGTAAGCCAGTTTCATCCCTAGCGGAAAAACTCTGTAATAAATTTTCCACTTTAAGCGTCATTGTAAATAATGGTCATTAGCTATATTGGGGAGGCGTTTACCGTACATGATGGTGTTATTCCACTGGGTTGGCACCAACAGCTAAATTTAGAACCACTTTAGGGCCAGACCTAGCACAGCCATGGGTGGGGACACATTGGTGGGGGCACATTAATACCAAGAGAAACAAAGATTGATGAAAAAGGTCAATTGAAAGATAGATAATTAACAATGGCAATAATGTATCTACTAATGAACATTATTTACGAAATTTGTTCCATGAAGAGGGACTAATTTGGGGCCATATAACCGGCGCTCGTTCGGTTCTTTTTTGGTGGTGATTACCGTATTTGTCGTGTCGCAGCAGGTGTCGCAGCGAGTGTCCGCCCAAAATGTCGTAAATACCGGTACGTGCACGCAACAATATCATTTTGATTGGTGCTATTGAATGGTGTCGCGGAAGTACAGGCAAGCTGTTAACTATGATCAAGTACATTAAATTGCAGCCATTAAAATTGGGTATTAGCACCACTATTAGACCAGGTTTAAAGTATGCTTCGGCATTTAGACCATTAAGGCTTTATTCTAGTAAGAAAAAGAAACCAGCAGCCCCTCTAGATGGGCTCAGAAGATCCACCAATAAAGGAACTGAAAATTTAAGTAGTTTATTAAAGAATAACCTCGAAATGTCGGAATCAACAGAAGTATCTAAATTGATTAAGCCCGTCAGCTGTGTCACCATCAGTGATGAGATCAACTTTGATAAACTTATCCCCAAATTGAATTCTATACCATTAAAGTTTAAAGAAATTGTTCCCAATGAAGTTATAAGCGTAAGCTATAGTAATAAAGATATAATTTTTTTATCAAACGGAAGTTTAATTGGATGGAATATGGCAGAAGAAGAATTGAGTCAATTTATCCCCAAATTGGATTCATGTATAGATGGAAAATACCATGAAATTGATGAATTTGATTTCATTGAATCGGATGCTAAAAGTGAAAAATCAAACGTAATTAACGATATAATTATAATTGGTAATACCACAAATGATAAAAAACTCTTGGACAAGGCGGCTTTCTCAATTGGGTTATCGAGATCAACTAGATTATCTATTTTAGAAAATACTTTAGATGAATTTTTAAAAGTGACTAAAAAAAATTCTAAGCGATTAGCTGAGGGGCTTAAACTTGAGACAACGGAGCCTGAAATTTTGAAATTAACGGGGAAATTATTTCTATTAAGAGGGAATTTGAATCTTTATAATGAATTGATTGAAACCCCAGATATGTATTGGGATGAACCTACGTTGGAGAAGATTTATCAAGTGATTTCGACATCATTAGATATTAATTCAAGAATTAGTATATTAAATAGAAAATTAGATTATGCAACTGAAGAGCAAAGAGTATTTTTAGGTTTATTAAATGAAAAGAAAAGTACCAGATTAGAATGGACAATTATCATATTGATAATGGTTGAAGTTGCATTTGAGACTTACCGTTTCCTAGAATAGAAGTCTTGACTCACTTATCCGCACCCAGACACCCGCCGTTACCGGCTCAAACAGGGTGTGCAAAGGGTAAGAAAAAAAAACTTTTAACGGCTTTTTATCAAACCAATTAAAATTTAACGATACAGACGCCAAGTTTCATAACCTCGTTATCAATTTGTTTTCAACCACTCATTTAGAGTCATCCTTAGTGAATCATTCTTAGCCGGGAATATTTGACATTATGTATTTTGTGATGAAATTAATGAATTTTCTTTGGCTATAATTGCTAATGGGGCTTAATTAATTAATCAACCTTTAGGTGTTTAATTATAACACTTTTAACCTATATATAGTTTCTAACAACCTTTCATGTACATATTTAATCATTGTAGTTGCATCTAAAACCCTGGCGCGATGAGGTGGCAGCCTCATACGTTTAATATGCCATTTTGCTACGGCGTCGTGCCCCAAGGCAAAATCTTATGCATGAAAATTTTCAATACATAAATAATAGTGAATATCTTCCGAAAAATCTTAACTAGTTAATATTTCTAAACATTCGATTATTTTGATAATGAATGATTTAATTAGAAGGAAAGTTTTCACAGAAAATGAACAATATGATCCTAGTTTAGTATTAGTTTTCACTATTGCTTCTGCATTAATTTGGATTATGATACCAGGTTTGGCGTTTTTATATAGTGGTTTAGCCAGAAGAAAAAGTGCTCTTTCAATGATTTGGATCGTCATTGTTAGTAGTTTTATTGGTTTATTTCAATGGTACTTCTGGGGTTATTCTTTAGCATTTTCTGCTTCTTCAAATAATTTTATAGGTAATTTAAAATTTTTTGGGTTTAAAGATATAGTTGGTGAAGGTGACCCTTCAGTTGATTTCCCCAAAATTGCATTTGCCATTTTCCAAATGCAATTTATGTTGGTCACTTTAGCTATTTTAGCTGGTGCTTTAATTGGTGAAAGAGGTAGATTTTTACCAGCATGTGTATTTTTATTCTGTTGGGCAACTATTGTCTATTGTCCAGTTGTTTACTGGATTTGGGGTGGTGGTTGGGCATCATCCTGGAGAGGTGGTGCTTTAGATTATGCTGGTGGTGGTCCAGTTGAAATCTTATCTGGTGTCTCAGCTTTCGTTTATAGTGCCGTTTTAGGAAGAAGAAATCAAACTTTAATGATTAACTATAGACCTCATAATATTTCAACTATTTTCTTGGGTACTGCATTATTGTATGTCGGTTGGTTATTCTTTAATGGATTCTCCTGTGCTAATGCATCTGTTAAAGTACCTTATTCAATGATGAATACCCATTTATCCGCTGCTTTTGGTGCTATTTCTTGGTGTCTTTTAGATTACAGATTAGAGAAAAAATGGTCAATGGTTGGTATTTGTTCTGGTACTATTTCTGGATTAGTTGCTGCAACTCCTGCAAGTGGAATCATTCCATTATGGGCTTCAGTTATTTTGGGTATTGTTTCTGGTATTGTTTGTAATTTATCAACCCAAATTAAATATATCTTAAAGGTTGACGATTCTTTAGATGTATTAGCGGAGCACGGAATCGCTGGTATTGTTGGATTATTATTTAATGGTATCTTTGGTTCAAAGACCGTTATTGGTTACGATGGAGTTGTTGACCATGCTGGTGGTTGGATTGATCATAACTGGAAACAATTATATATTCAAATTGTTTATATTTTAGCTACAACTGCTTATTCTGGAGGTGTTTCATTTATTTTATGTTTTGTAATTGATAAAATTCCAGGATTACACTTAAGAGTTGATTATAATGGTGAAGATATTGGTATTGATGAAGATCAAATTGGTGAATTTGCTTATGATTATGTGGAAGTCAGAAGAGATTTCTTGAGTTGGTCAGACCCAAATGAACCAAAGACAATTGAAGGTACGGCCCAAGGTCAAGTTTATGAAGCTGAAACGGCACTTTCTCTTGAAAATGGTACAGTTGATAATGGTAAATCAGAAACTGAAGAGAAGCCTCCGATCAAAGAAAATTAGAAATTAATGTTATAGACGACAATATATAAAAGTTTTACGAATCTCCAAAGTTTTACAAATTTTCATTTTTATAAATATTCAGTTTCACTAATTTGCAATTTTCAGGTTATGCATTACTATATTAAGGAAGCTAAAATGGGTTTATCCTGTATAATTTTACCCCATAATTTTTTTTTTCTTCTCTCGCAATGGTTGCAACAATGTCGCGCATAACTTTCTTTTTCGACGGGGTCTTGATGCATATCCTTATTTAACAGCTGTCAAGATTGTGAAATGTATTAGCAATAATTTATCAAAACCATGAATGCTAAAACTCAAAAGTCCAATAAAACTCTTATTTTTACAAACTATACCCAAACCCCAATAAAAAGACTGGCATTTCTGAACTCCGCTAAAACGACATAAACTCCTCCGTTGGTCCTAATGTCGCTCCGCTTGTCCTGTGCGGAATCGCTTGACTCATAAAAATTTTCAGCTACAAAGATCACTTTTATTCACTAGTTATTTTATTGATTTTACAATATGTTCTTTCGTAATCTGAGATCTGCCCTTAAGAGGGTAAAGGTTAATCAACTAGCCAAGAGATCTATAACCAAAACTAATTTATCGAAAGCAACCATGACTGCTAATAGTTCAAGACCAAGACCTGCTCCATCTTTCAACCAAAGTAATTATAATCCAGAAGATATACAAAAGAAGACCCAAAGAAAAGATGTTGTGATGGATGATTCATTCATTGGATTGACAGGTGGTGAAATTTTCCACGAAATGATGTTAAGACATAATGTTGATACCATTTTTGGTTACGCTGGTGGTGCTATTTTACCAGTTTTCGATGCTATTTATAATTCTGACAAATTTAAGTTTGTCTTACCAAGACATGAACAAGGTGCTGGTCATATGGCTGAAGGATATGCCAAAGCCAGTGGTAAACCTGGGGTTGTTTTAGTTACATCTGGACCAGGTGCAACTAATGTTATTACTCCATTAGCAGATGCTCTTATGGACGGTGTTCCATTAGTTGTTTTCAGTGGTCAAGTTGCCACTTCTGCTATTGGTACTGATGCTTTCCAAGAAGCTGATGTCGTTGGTATTTCAAGATCTTGTACAAAGTGGAATGTGATGGTTAAAAATGTTGCTGAATTACCAAGAAGAATTAATGAAGCTTTTGAAATTGCTACTACTGGACGTCCAGGACCAGTTTTAGTTGATTTACCAAAAGATGTTACTGCATCAATTTTAAGAGAACCAATCCCAATAAATACAACTTTACCATCAAATGCTTTAACCCATTTAACTGAAAAAGCTGCTAATGCATTTACAAATGAAGCAATTAAAAGAGCTGCAGATCTTTTAAACAAAGCCAAAAAACCAATTTTATATGCTGGTGGTGGTATGTTAAATCATCCAGATGGTCCTAAATTATTAAAAGAATTAAGTGATAAAGCTATTATTCCTGTTACTACTACTTTACAAGGTTTAGGTGCTTTTGATCAAAATGATGAAAAATCTGTTGATATGTTAGGTATGCACGGTAATGCTGCTGCTAATACTGCTATGCAACAAGCTGATTTAATTGTTGCATTAGGTGCCAGATTTGATGATAGAGTTACCTTAAATGTTAGTAAATTTGCTCCAGGTGCAAGATTAGCCGCTCAAGAAGGTAGAGGTGGTATTATTCATTTTGAAATTAGTCCAAAAAATATAAATAAAGTTGTTGAAGCAACCGAGGCTATTGAAGGTGATGTTACTGCTAACTTAAAGAAGTTCTTACCACTTGTTAAAGAAGTTAAACAAAGAGATTCTTGGATGGCTCAAATTAAAGAATGGAAAGAACAATACCCATACCGTTATTTATTAGAAACTCCAGATTCAAGAATCAAACCTCAAACCTTATTAAAAGAAATTTCTGAACAATCTTCAACTTATGATAAAGAAGTTTATATAACAACAGGTGTTGGTCAACATCAAATGTGGGCTGCTCAATATTTCACTTGGACTAAACCAAGAACTTTTATCACTTCTGGTGGTTTAGGTACTATGGGTTTTGGTTTACCAGCTGCTATTGGTGCCCAAATTGCTAAACCAGATGCCATTGTTATTGATATTGATGGTGATGCTTCATTTAATATGACTTTAACTGAATTAAGTTCTGCCGTTCAAGCTGGAGCTCCAGTTAAAGTTTGTGTTTTAAACAATGAAGAACAAGGTATGGTTACCCAATGGCAATCATTGTTTTATGAACATAGATATTCTCATACTCATCAAACCAATCCAGATTTTATGAAATTAGCTGAATCAATGGGGGTTAAAGGTATTAGAATTACCAAACCATCTGAACTTAAAGATGGGGTTAAAGAATTTTTAGATTATCAAGGTCCTGTTTTATTAGAAGCTGTTGTAGAAAAGAAAGTGCCAGTCTTACCAATGGTTCCAGCTGGTAAAGGTTTAGATGAATTTATTGTATATGATGAAGAAGTAGAAAGACAAGAAAAAGAATTAAGAAGACAAAGAACTGGTGGTAAACACTAAATTATGCAAGACATAGTAAATAAAAAATAACTGATTTCGTATTAAAACTGGTATCCTCTATCTCTGCAAACTATTTCCTACTGTTTTAATTAATGGCTGCAAAATAGAGCACGAAAAAAAAGAGAATTGCACAGCCCGACGCGGGGCTCGAACCCGCAACCTTTTGATTAAGAGTCAAATGCTCTACCGATTGAGCTAGCCAGGCAATTCTTGATGGTTTTGGGCCACTGAAATTGAAATAGTTAATGTCATATTTCATTTTGCTAACTAGCGTTATTTTACCCGTACAATGGAATGGCTTAACGAATTAAAAAAAGTAGAATATTTTGTTTCCTGCATAATATTTCATTATAACTACCATACAAATAATGCTTACCAAAATTCTTCATAACCATTTCGTTTTTTCATACCCAAAAGGGCTTTCCTAGGATTCCCGGTGGTCCTGTGAATCTGGAGTTAAGGCTGGGGTACAAAAAACTTTAATTATTTTAATTACTATTTATCTATTTTAATTTTAAACGGTTTACGGTTTATATATGCAAATATATGTACATTTTAGTAACTTTTACCTCTTATTTATACATTACAGTTTCTACAAAAAAAAAATCGTTCCAACCGGGTTTTGCCTTTTATCCAGTCAGCAAAAAGATGTTTCACCGCGAAAAATCTGGGGAAAATTCCCTTCAACCGAGCTTGATTCAATTGCTTATTTATTTAATAGTCTTTGGATATATCAGTAAAACAATTGCAATACAAGTATTTTATAAAGTTTTTAGAAAATCCTCGAGTATTACGATAATTAATGAACAAAGGGAAAGAAAGAAAACCAAGACCAGTACCAACTCAAATTACCAATCCTAAACTTAAAAACAAGTCTAAATTGGATGAAGATTCTTCAAATTTTAAGTTGATTAGTACAACATCAGGGGTTAGAGTCAGTCAAGCGTGTGATAGATGTCGTATTAAGAAGGTTAAATGTGATGGATTAACACCATGTCATAATTGCTCTAAGATTGGATTTGAATGTAAGACCAGTGATAAATTAACTAGAAGAGCATTTCCTAAAGGATATACGGAGAATTTAGAGAAAACTGTTAAAAAACTTGAAGAAGAAAACCAAAGATTGAAATTAAGATTAGGTGAACATGATGGTGAAATTTCTGAGCCTACGACGATGAATACATTAGCAACCACCAATAACGTTTCAATGACAACACAGCCTATTAACGAAGAAAAAGATAAAAAGGTAACTGTTAATAACATTCAAATTAATAATCCTATTGATCAAATATTTAACCTTGATAAGAAAGGAATTATTATTGGGAATGATAATTTAAATTTTGAGTCACAATTTAATCATTTATTAATTAATTTAAACTTACCATTCTTGAAGATTTCTAATAGTCATAATTATTTGCTTGATGATCCAGATTCTTACTTGTATCACCCATCATCAACGTCTTATAACCAGTCGTTAAATAAAGACCTTGATGTCATCTATAATCCTTTAACTTCGAATAATTCGTCACACGATGATTATTTACATGGGTTGTCAAATTTAACTAATGATGAATTACCAATGGATATTTATGATTTATTTATCAAATTGATCAATAACTTTAAAAAAATATTTAATAACAAAAGAGAACTTGATAATCAAATAATTCAATTCTTTTTAAATTATAATATTTTTATACCAATCTTTGATTATAAAAAATTTATGGAACATTATGATAATTTTCATACCATGTATCCATTTATGTTTACTTATGATGATGCGACTATTAATGGATATAATATCCTGAATAATGATTATAGAGTTGTAAATGAATATTTACTGTTGGTTATTCAAATTTATGCAATGATTATGATGAATAATCCAACTATAAATATTAATTTATTATTAAATCATGCAAACCCTTCGTATTCATTTACTTATAAATCATCTGGCTCCAATGACTCTTCAAAGAAGAATATCATTAGGTCATTATATGATTTTTTACCATACTTTAATGTTTTTCATGTTTCTTTAAATCAATTACAGACGTACTTATTGTTGTTTTATTACGCTTTATTAACAAACAATAAGGAAAAATCGTTGGTATTATCGGGTATGATCAATGCATTTATTGGGATCTTGGGTATTAATTTAAATTCGAAAAACTTATTCTTTAATGATTTATCTTTAAATCTTCAACAGAAAAGAGATAGAGTTAAAATCTTCTGGGTGTTTAAAGTTTTATTGAAATGTTTTAATTTGAAATTTGGGTTTAAACCAAGTTTGAATACTACTGTTATCAATCCAGTCACAATTGAAAGATATTTCCAATTAACCCCTGAAAAGTTGAGTTCTTTATTAAATGATTCTTCAACCAAAAATTCAAATGATGAAGAAGATGATGAAAATATCGACGAATTATTTAAAACTCTACTTAAGCCAAGTATTGAATTTTTAAATTTAGTTAATGTTATTATTCCATCATCTTTTTCGCCTAATTATTATCAATATCTTAAAAATGATCAGCAACATCCTGAAAATTTGAACCAACATCCAAAAAGACATCCAAAGAATTTAGACTGGATTTTAAATGATGAGGATGGTGATGGTAATGATGGTAATTTGAATTATAACTTTACCCAATTTGTTACTATCGATAATAATTTATCAGAATGGAGAGAAAGCTTAAAGACCAAAGATTTGAACTTAATTCCGTTGCAATTGAAAATGAATTTATTAAAAATTAATACTAGCATTAATCCTACACCTGGCTTATATCATTCTATTGATGATGTTAAAAGACTTCATAAATATGGAATAAGTCCTGAGGGATATGACCATTATCTTAATACAGGATTACCAGATGTCGACACAGCAGTTAGATTAATTAAAATTCAATTAAATTTCCATTATCTCTTAATTAGAAGTCTGAATTATTTAAATTTCATTGTTGACAAAGAATTAAATAATAATTATTATTTAAAAATTTCCCAATTATCAAAAGAATTATTAGCTTATTTTGCCATTGTTTTTAAACATATAAGCGAATCAATTGAAGATTCGTTAGATCCTTTAACTAAATCTGGACATCATCACTTTATTCATCATAATCCTCATAGTACCGGTACTAATCCAGTTATATTAGATAGTTTGGGATTAGATGTTGATGAAGATGGGTTTGTTATAAATGATTTCCTGGCCAAAAGAAGAAGAACCAGTAATCATTTGCATAATTCAGTCCAAAATAAATTTAGGCATGTACCAGTTTCACCATTTAATTTTATGATTAATGGATTATCAATGACTATTATTAATTTCAAGAAATCAATTATTTTACAGATGTTATATTTGTTAATTTGTTCAATGAAATCTGCAAAGAAAACTCAAAAGATAGATGAAGAAACTTTTTACATTTTAAATTTAGCTATTGACTTGTTTATAAAAATCTTCATAAATTATCAGTTAAATACTAACAAAAAAGAAATTAATTCTGGCAAATCAACTAAATTAAAAGAAGATGACTTGTTCAGTAAATTAATGAATGATGAATTGAAAGATCAAATCTTAAGAGATCAAAATTCAAATGATGATGAAGATGATCCAGTTACTTTAGAATTAAACAGTAAATATTATTTTGGTGATTTTAATGAAATTGCCGATATTGATTGGGACGATGAAGATTTAGATGAAGATTTAAAGTATTTAAAAATTTTAAAATTCATCAAATATAAAGTTGGTCAATTAAAGGAAATTTGTAAGAGAAAGAAAGAAAAATTAAATACTAAAACTAGTAATAGGAATAGTGTCACTGGTTTGACACCAACCTCAAATTCATTATCAAACGATACGCCTTTAGCAACTGATACTCAAACACCTTTACCAACGGATAGTCGTAGTAATTCAGTTTCAAATTTAATTAAAACCCCATTAGGTCCACATCCACCTTCAATTTCCCAATTTTATAACCCTGGTTCAACATTACCAAAATATCCACCAGCGTTACCAAAAATGCCTTCAATTACAAAATTAGATTATCTTTTACCAGACGATAATTTCCCAACTCATACTTTTGCAGGAAATTTTCCACTGAATCTGCCAAAATTTAATCACAACGAAGAGAATATTTTAGTGAAGAGAGAGAAACTTGCTGCAAACGATTTAATGAGCTTAAAAAATAGTCAACCGTCCCCAGGATATTTAAATTCTTGGACGCCAAAAACTTCAAATGAATCTCCATCATAAAAGAAATTTATTTTAAGTTTAAATTCTATCAATGTATTATGTAAGATCAATGTATTATGTAAGATCAATATAATTATTTAATCATCTCCTCTTTGACACAATGAAATTCATTTTTAATACAATAAGCTATAGGTTCCTGGGCGTGCGCGGACCGATTATTTCTCCACATGGCGTTATCTTATCAAATGTCTCCCCACAATTCATTGACAAATATTTAAGTCGACTGATCCCTCTAGAGTGAAAAAAAAGATTACATACTATGGTTTATAACTTTTTATCCAAATTCAAATCTAACGATGATCCGATGACACCAAGATCCCTTCCTTCTCAACCAAACTTATCTACAAATGTTCCCCCACCATTACCTATTTTAAATAGAAATTTGCAAGCTATAAAACAGGATTCTAAGCCCAAGACGTTTGGGTCTTCTGATAATTTATTAGTTGGTTTATGATGTATATGAATGTATATGAACGATATATAAGAAAGTTTTCTATAATATTTAGTTAGATAGAATGCTATGACAACTGATGTTCCTATAATAGTTTCTCTACTTTTTTAACTACTCTATCTACTTCTTCAAGCGATACTGTCTCTACTTCAATATAGAACTCGTCATTAAACTCTATCAAGATTTCATAGATTACACTTAGCGTATACTGTTTAATGATGGGTGACTTGTGAGTTTTCAAGATTTGTAGAAGTCTCAGAAGACACTCTTTGCTGCCATTTCTTTTAAGAAGGACAATATGTTGCATTACTTTGATTGAAAACTTGATTCTTAACATGTTCGTAGTATTGATTTGCATGTTGTAGGCTTTGACATACAACGGTTTTAAATATTGTTGGGGGAATTCAATACCGGCTTCAAACATCTTAATAATAGCGTTTAAACCATGTATATACTCTTTAACATTTCTAACAGTTTCTGGATTTTTCTTGGTAAACGTACTGAAGAGTTCTTTGAAAATCATTGTCTTTTCATCTTGTGAACTACTTTCAAAGAATCTAATGAATTCTCTGAAAGATTGTATGATAGTACTTTTATCACCTTTAATTCCTGCTATACTGAAAATTATACCTCTCCAGAACTCGCTGGTGTAATTTTTCCCAACAATATACTGCTTATAGAATTCAAAGAGACGTTTGAAATATATTGTTTCATCTATAGTTTCAACCGGTTCAAGCCCTTTTAACTTTAATATAAAATTAAATGCTTGTACTCTCAATCTTCCAATAGCTTCACCGGATATCCTAATTAATGATCCTTCAAAATCAACATCATTGAATTTATCTCTGTGATCAATAAGAAGATCCAATGTAGCACCTCTAATTTGACTACCTACATCACCCTGTTCAGTTGTTGTATAATCATTCAACTGTTGGGCTAGCATTTTTAAATCATAGCTCTTAAAAGTAAAGCGGTTGAAATTAACACGGATTCCATCAATTAAGTTGACTCTTATCTCATGATCATGCTTCGTTGAATATATAACCTTTAGAACACTTTCTAGTTGATATTCATCCAATTTAGCATAACATATTGATTTACTTAAAGAAATGTTTAGATGCAGCAAACAAGATTTAAAGACATCATCGTTAAGTACGATGTTACTATTAGCCATTTGACTGAATAGATTGGATAATGCATCACCCAATCTCTTTCTACTATGAATAACCTTCAAAAATAAGTCTTCATTAAAATATCCCATCAGAATACTACACTTCAAATACTCTATATAGTCCTCTGATATATATTCGTCGTAAGTATTGGGTTCAATTCGGGTAACGAAGTCTGTATATTTACACCCAATGCTGCTTTGGAAATATAATGAATGCTCTAAAGGTGCTACAGCTTTGAAAATTGTATCTATTTCACAAGCTTTAAGTTTTATTCCAAAATCGATACTGTGTGCTTTTTCATAACCTACACTATCTAAAAGTTTAAGAAATATTTGTTTTTGATAATTAAAATCATCATTTGAAACCAAAAGTGTCTCTAAAAGCATTTTAACCAAAATATTTTTATCAACCCCAAGATTTAAGAGCTTGTCAATAATTTTAAAGGAATTACTTAATGTACTTACAGAACTAGAAGTAAATAATTCAATAAACCCAATTATTTGTTCTCCTTTCCGTTTAATATCGGGTTCATTAAATAAAAATTCTCCAAATCTGCCTACAAATTCTTGCAATACAGCAACTGCACATCTTCTGATAGTTAAGTCTTTGTCTAAAATTGCCAATTGAATTAAATCAACGAAGAGCAGCTCAAACATTAATGGGTTAGATTTATCTAAACTAAAGTAGGAGTTTTTATCTAAATTTTTCAAAATAGCCCAAAGAATAAAGCAAGAAGAATCTTTTAGTTGATTTCCTATATTCATATTTAATCTCTTTTGCCTTGTAAAAAAGGTTTGATGGATAATGCTCAATATTGATGGAATAATATGAAGTGGTAGTGATTTGTTAAGGGAAATATAACCCAAAAATAGTAATATGGAATGGAATTTAGGAATTGAAATGGTATCATAATCGATATCTAATATTTCAAACTTATGCATTTTAACGTTATCTTCAGAAATAGATATCACACCAAGTTGGTCAATAAGATAAAGTATTAATTGTTCATGGTAATTAATGATATTTTTTAGTCGTATACTTATATGGCTTAATGACTTTGCCAACGCATATCTCAATGTTATTTCGAAGGAATCAAGATTTTGAAGTAGAATATCATTAATTAAATAATTTATCATTGTTTCTAATGATTCATAATCTTCATTAATCACAAATATCTCTCCGATTTTACAAATTATTTTAATAATGTGAAGTAAATTTAAGGTATTGATACGACTAATCCTATTAGAAATGATCTCATACTCGATTATTTTCGTATATATACTAGGAGTGAATTGTGACATTTGATGCTTATCGCAAGATTTCAATAATTTATTTATCACCATTAAATGACCCAATTTTGGCGATTCATTGTATGAAGACCAATTACCTAATATATCACCGAAATAGGATTTCAAATAATTCATTTGAATCAAATCAGGACGACTTAGAAACCTAGAAATTAACATCAGAGATGCCTGCTGATTCTTTGATCCATTGGAGAACTTTGTTAAATTATTCATACCTGAAAGATAAAAGTCCTTTATTATACCTTCATTGAATTCAAATGGGACCAAAACAAGCGTACTCAACCAAATAAGACAGAGAAATGTTTCGTTTTCGTCAATTGATTTATCATCTATTATACCCAATAAAGTAACCACCAAGTATACGTCCGTGGAGAAAAAATTGGTGATAACCTTAAATCCTCGAACTTTTGCAAAATTATAAACAATGACACCAATTGCTTTAGATAATTCCAGAGATGCTTTATTATTTTGGTGTTCTGTTAAAAATATAGTACTTAAACATTCAATGTACTTAGCGAGATAAGCGTCAAGAAGATCCGGCTGGGATTCAAATTCATTAATGGATTTAATTAGTCTTTCCAAGTCATAATACGTATGACGGGATTCAATAGATAGTATTTTGTCATTTATACTTTCCAATAGTTCGTCTGATCTTTTAATTATGGTCCCTTCATCATAATCCATAACTATAAAGAAAAGTCGTGTAAGATACTGAATGCGACATCTAAAAATTTTCGCATAGTTTTTCATTCATCGATGTCTACACCATCAAAGAATATGTGGTACAAGATCACTCAACTTCGGTCGACGATAGGTATGAAACCTATTGTTCGTAAGAACATCGAAGCTTTAGGATTAAAAAGAAGATTTCAAGTAAAATATCAAAAAGTTTCCCCATCAACTGCTCATAGATTAATGAAAGTAAAAGAATTAGTTAAAGTAGAATTAGTTGACGAACCAAAGACTCCTGAACAGTTAGCACAAGAAAGAAAGTTTGATCCTGGCTTTGTGATCAACAAGGGAAAAGCATTTCCAACTTATGAGTAAATAAACTGTAAATAGATTGAAATATAGGCATAATGAACCTTGGTGATACTGGCCTGGTGTCCTGGTGTTACATGATCTCTCTGTTAACTTCTCTTGAAAGCTTTAGGGATGTTTGAAGCTTGTTTTTGATCATTGAGGAGCTTTTGTTGACTTTGAAATCAATGGCGGCTCGTCATATGTTTAAAAGGTAAGAATTATGTATTCATCATAGGCTGCGAATTTCACTCTTCAATAAATGAAAGATCGCTTACATTGAGAAACGATATCATTACGTCTTCAGCTTTAGAAAAACAAATGTGTGGTCTATTAACCACTTTAATATATTAAACACGGCATCTGACCGAAAAAAAGAGCTACAAAATCAATTTAAGAACCCAGAAATTACAATTTATAAGCTTATATCCATGGTTTCATCTCAAAAATGACCGTAAAAGTCACCAATCGATTTAAAATGCTTGTTTACACGGTTACATATACTCTTAAACTACATATCTACCATTAAACAGCTTATATTCCCACTGTTTAAATTTTGCAATATACAATTTTAACCGGATGCCAATCGCCAACAATACACTAGAGTTGCCCTATATACACGTACATTGTGTCCTCCAATCTTTGCTTAAAGCATATTTTCCAATGGAAATGCCACCACATCATTAGCCCGTACCTTAAACCCCCAAAACACCCCAAAATATACCCCTGGCCCTCGAATCTCGTCTGTTTTCCTTCATTGTTAAAATTGCTTTAGTTAGGCCGATGCCTTGCGCCCTGGGCCCATCGTCTAAAAATAACACCGCGCCCGCCTATATTTAAACTATAGCAAAACAACACGTCCACCTGAAACGACCTCCTTTGCGTTTAACAATTAATAAATGTATCTGTAGCTATATAAACTATAATAAATCTCTAATACCTATTTGTAAAGCAAATATCTCCCTTTTCCCCCAAGCCAATCCTCCTTTTCTTCCTTTCATTTTTCCGTTAACCACTAAAATATTCGTGTAATTGCCGAATTTTTCGTGTTTAAAATTTTACTTAATCGAGAAAGAGATAAATCTGAAAATTATTATATAATAGATTCATTGCATCAGCATTTAGAAGTTGGAGGTGATCTTAGCATTTATATCGTTCGTTTACTTGTTTCTATACCCATTTAATATTTAATTTTCATTTCATCGGCAGCTCTCCCCAATTTGGAAGAATGCTTCATATACCATTATTTTTCATATTTTTCACGCTAGTGGTTGGGTTCCATCCAGTCAAAGACTTCAGAGTGAAAGACTTATCAAAAAAGTCGGTAAAGCATATTAATAAAGACAGTCAAGTTGAAGTGTTGGCATATTCTTCTGTGGATATTACCACCACTGACAGCTTGGACCTGTCTGCTCCAACCATCGAGCTTGATGACGACATCCAAATGGTATACACCGATAACACCAATTCCATTTTTTACATTGTAGCCAACATTTCTCATGATACCACTGGTTACAATCAAGAATTCCAATTATTGTTAGATACTGGAAGTTCAGTTACATGGGTTTTCAATGAATCTTGTGTTTCTTCTGCATGCCAGCAAGACACTATTACCAAATTTAGCGATTTTTCACAGCCATTAAAGACAAATTCTGACTTTACTTTGAGTTACTCTGGTCAAAAAGTTGACGGGATTTTGATTAATGGCGATGATAATAACCTTGATTTCCAATTTAATGGTAATCAAATCTCTAACTTTACATTTGGATTAGCCTCAACAGTCCCAGATTTGTTCGATGGGTTTAACGTCAGTGGTATTTTGGGTATTCCTTCTTCAAATACAAAAGATGTTGACCGTAACTTAATCCACCAGCTTTATCAAACCAACGTAATTGACAAACAACTCTTTGGGCTTTCTCTTGTATCGTCTAGTCAAACCATTAAATTTGTAGATAATGATTCAAATGCCTTGAGCTTGCCAACCAATTATGGAGGATTAATGATCTACGGGTCTAAAGCTCTTGATTATAAGAATAAGTTTATTAATTCTGACATTCACTATACCAAATTGGTATCCAACTCCAACAATTACTGGTTAATTGAAGTTGAAGACCTTCAAGTGTTTAACGGATCCACTAAAGAAGACTTCAACTCTACTGATGATTCAAGAAAAATCATTATCGATACTGGTACTACTGGATTTGTTTTACCTGTATCTGATGCAGATGCCTTACATAAGAAATTATTCGGCGATAGTTTAATCTCTGATAATAAAGGTAATTATGCATTTCCTTGTAATGCAGTTGATGCTAAATTTAACTTCACTATTGATGGGTATGAATTTGAAATATCTGCCAATGATTTTAAAGGTAAAGAATACACTACACAAGGATTAAATGGTAATTGTGCTTCTATGATTCAAGGTTTAGATTCAAACTATTGGGTTTTCGGGGCTGCTTTCTTATCTAAATTTTATACTGTTTTTGATTTAGAACAAGGTAAAATTGGATTTGCCGATGCTAGAATTAATACTTATACTTTACAACAACAAGGTGCTACCTTTAGTTCTAATGGTACTTATTCTAGTATTGAGTCAAGTAGTAACTCTACTAGTACAACCCATGGATCCAGTAAAACTGGTAGCAGTACTAGTACTAGTACCAGTGCTAAATCAACTGCTAGTGCTACTAAATCGGATGATGATGATGAAGATTCAGGCGCTGTAAGATTAGAATACTCGGGGTTAATGATATTGGTTTCATTAATGTTGTATATTATATAGAGGATACACGGATAATGGAAATGGTCTCTCTTGCGTCTCTACTGTCAGTTCACATTTACAGTTTACATTGACTCTACATGCTACATGCTACATACTACATTCCACACGCTACATCCTACCTGTCATACTCACATCCTATCTATCACATACCTACGTAATAACAGCCAACCAACTCAACACAGCATACATAAGCCCCACCGGGTACACCGCCAAAAACACCCTTCCTGGTAATACCCCAGAGCATTCCAAACTCAATACCCCAGAGTATATACTCCATAAGCAAAGTACCCCCATTATCACTAATCTAATCAACTTCCATCCAATAAATAACGAACAAATCAACTCCCCCAAAGTAATAGGAAACATCGAGTACCCTACAGCACTGATAGCACTCATAAATGAAATATTCCCACCTAGTAATTGGATATTAAGTCCAATTATGATGAAAAATATCCAAATAAACGAAAAAGAGCCCGAAAAAACAGAGTTACTTTGCTTCGAAGCAGCTGAAAAGCCTAAAACTACAGAATAGAATAATGAAAAGATCAAAGGCCCCCATAAATCCCAATCAAGACTGCTCAATTCGATATTTTCTTCGGTGGTGGCATTTTCAAAGTCTTCTTCTCCCACAGAAAACCGTCTGTTATTCAAGATCAGAGGCGGCAAATTGATCCCGTTGTTGTTAGCAAAGTCAAGGAGCTTATTCTGTTGGGATTTGGCCAATTTGGACAATTGAGCTGGCCAAATCACGATCGTTAATCTCTTCCAGATCTTTAAGAGATCACGTGAAAGTGTCTTAAGCACCGGTTCATCCAACGTATCACCACCGGAGTATTGATGTTCTCTGATTGTGTTGTTCTGAGTGAATGCAGCGGAGGATGTGAAGGGAGTAAAAGAGGACGATAAGTCTACTTTGGTATTCCAGGGCATGGAGAAAAATCCCGGTGCCGATGATTCGGGTGCATTGGCCGGTTGGGATGATTGTGAAGGTTGTGCACGAGTCAGCTGTGTACTTTGGGGTTGAGAATCTTCATCAGGGATGATGAAATCGTCTACTTTAGGTGTTTGGGTCCAGTCTGACATGATGAAAAATGAGCGAGATTAGGTGTGCGAAGACTGATGGGTAGGAGAAAAGGCGCGCGGTGGTGCGGACGGTGGTGGAACGGGCGTGGAGCCGATGTGGTGCCACTTTACTGTAGTTTGCTCTAGTTTACTGCTATATATTCTTGTATGAGTTGCTCTGCTGTTTGACTAGCCAATTGAAATCAAAACTCGAGCCATTTGATGATCATTGTCACTGTCAATCTGGTGCGACATTATTGCAACCACCAGGTATTTCCTCCTATACTTATTCACCCGTTTCCACAATCAGCCTCATATTTTGTCCACATCTTAACTGTACTACTTTCATGTATTACCATCTTTTAAAACTTCAAAATCTTTGCTCTAACCCTAAAATCTGACCCCTAAGTGATGTCGCGCGACATTTCACTGCAACTCCAGATCCAGATCAAAACCACCCGAATCGGGCCAACACTACATTCAAGCCCCAGTCTTTAGTTCCCCTGATTTTCTTGATGTTTTCCCATCCATGCCACTCCATACTCTCCTTATTCTACTAATAACCTACCACAAGTCAACTTCAGAAATTAATGTGCATTATATTCTATTTAATTGCAGATTTGCAGCCATTTTACATACCGCTGTTCAAGCAACTCCCAGCAGTTCTACTAGTAAGTTCAACGAGAATTTAAAGTTCCTGCGGTGTCTATAGCTACTGACAATTGGCCTCATCTGCCCATCTAACTATTCTCTTTAATGGCCTCTTGCTTATCTTTAGCCAGCTTTAAATGCTTAATAACTCTACCAGGAACCCCAGCAAAAACAGTGTTTGCTGGCACATCCTTGGTAACTATACACCCAGCACCAATAACAGCACCATCTCCAATAGTTACGCCTGGTAAAACTGCAATATTTGCTCCAAACCAGACATTATTACCAACAGTAATAGGCTTAGCAAATTCAACCCCATCCAATCTTTGTTGAGGATCAGTAGGGTGGGTAGCAGTAGTAAAGCAAACATTTGGCCCAACCATAACATTATCACCAATGGTAATCAATGTACAATCCAAAAAGGTGATGTTGAAGTTCCCATAAAATTTCTCACCAATTGTAACGTTACATCCATAGTCAACATAAAATGGTGGTTCAATAAATGCTGTATCAGCAACTTTACCGAAGATCTTTTTGATATGCGCCAATCTTGCTTCTTGGTGCTTGGCAATATCGTAATCAAAATCTTTCATTCTAATTGCACCGTAATCAAGGGCCATTTCATGGCTGATATTCCGAGCGTTTTGAAGCTTAGGGTCCCAACAATTGTAAGGTAAACTCAGAATCATTTTCTCGTATTCTTCACCTTTTGGAAGATTACTGAGATTATTGTAGGCATATTCTACAAGTTCCTTCTTAATAGCAAGCGGTTTGGCCTCTTCGTCAACTTGTAATGTCATTGTCAAGTGTGTTCTAGGTGAAAAATTATTTGCGAATTCCGAAGGCCCCACTTCCCCAGATTTGATCTTGGCTCTTAGCGGGTCGGTGTGTGAAATCTTTTAATATGAAGCACTATTTTGTGTTTATTACTATTTAGTTTGTTTTAAATTGCTATTTAATCTGCACTATTCAATCTGCCGAAACTACTACTTAAACCCAAACCGGTTAACTTTCTTCGACGCATTGGTGGATTCCGATGTCTTACTGGCATTGGAACTCAAACTTCCGGTAGAATTGGTCCTAGTTAACTTAGTAGCATCATCTTTTTTATGCTCATCTTTCTTCAAATGCAAGTGATGAAAGAACCCAAGCTTTTTCTTTGTCTCTTCAACACTCGAACTGTCATCAAAGATCTTGGAAGGAGTTCTTGATAACGGCACCGGTAATTTTAATTTAGATTTTTTACTTAATAAATGAAGTCTCTTATCCATATCTTTATTAAGTTTTGGATCCGTTTTAACTGATTTAAAAGATGCCAAATCAATTAACCCTCCGGTTCTAATACTACTATTGGTTCTGGCCCGTTCTAATCCCAGTGATACATTTAAAGCACTAAGATTATCGGTACTTTGAGCAGCTTTACTTAAAGAACTAGATGAATTTGTAGGTTTCAAACCCGGTTCGCTGTCAGAACTCTTCATTCTTGGAAGTGGAATCCGTTCAGGTCTATCAAATGAAGTTGGTTGTTGTTGTTGTTGTTGCTTTTGCTGTTGCATTTGTTGCTGCTTTTGTTGTTCTTTTTCACGAGAATAATCATAATTAGCTTTAATCTGATCCATCTTCTCTTCAATTTCAATCTCAAATTGATTAAGAAGTTTACTCATTTGTTTAGCATTACTGGCTCTAAGCATCAATTTCAAATCAGCTACTAATGTAACTGCTTCAAAAATGATATCAATGAGTTGTACACTTGGAACTGGTGACATTGGTGAAATGATTTGTTCAAGTGTCGTACTCAATTGAGCTTCTTTATCCTCAAATTCAGCTTCCATCGGAGTTTCGGACTTGACACTGTCTGACCGTTTCTTTTCGATG
The DNA here is from genome assembly GCA_030571925.1 of Yamadazyma epiphylla. Taxonomy (NCBI): domain Eukaryota; kingdom Fungi; phylum Ascomycota; class Pichiomycetes; order Serinales; family Debaryomycetaceae; genus Yamadazyma; species Yamadazyma epiphylla. The sequence continues at coordinate 98,456 of JAJLZA010000003.1, forward strand.
TCAGCTTTATCAAAGATAGACTTAGATCTAGGCCCCATATTTGGTAAATCATGTTGGGCATTTAAATAACCAGTCATTCCAAGATCATCGATTCCTTCAAGTTCTTCTTCACTTGCTGAGCTTCTATCCATAGAAGAATCAGTTTGCGAAACACTTTTAGGATCATCGGGGTCAAGAGGTTCTATATCAGCTTCTGTTCCTTCTATACCACTAACAACTGTATGAGGGTCAACTGATTCAAGAACTTGAGAACTAGCTACCGCAATACCATCTACCGGGTCAGCTTCACTGGGTCCTTCACTTGCTGCTTGACTTTCAGTTAAGCCAGTAATATCTACTCCTAATCCTACATCTTTAGCCATTGAAGACCTTCTTGAAGACCGTCTAGATGATTTTCTAGATGATTTCTTTGCCTGATCAACTGAATAAACACTACCTTGATTTTGTCTTAAAGTCTTTTTCAAAAGTGCTAAATCTAAATATCCATCATCAACAGTATCCATAAATCCTTCATATTCATCCAATGGGAATTCAAAATTAGGATCAAATGGTGTATTTGTCTCTCGAAGTAAACTCAAATACTTACGCTTCAATGAATTGGCCTTTTTAATTACAAATGATTCTCTTCTACCAATAATCCCATATAATACTTCAGAGATTAAATCATATAATAAAGGGATCTTATAATGTTTAGCCAATGCTAAATTATCAAGAGTGGTCGGTGTTAATAACCATTTATTCCCAATTTGACCGGTGTATAAATATTCACAAAATGCTTTAACTGAAGTGGTTGCAAATGGTATATATAATTTCCTAGGAATTAATGATGCTTCCAACAGAAATTTTCCATTTTCAATATCTTCAAAATTCAATAAAGCATTATTGAAAGGATCAAATTTATCTTCAGGATCATCAGATGATTCTGATTCTGATTCAATAGTGGATCTATCAGGATTTGAATCGCTATTAGTTGAAGCAGAGGTAATAGAAGATGATAGATCTGTAGATTCAGACCCAATTGATTCGGTTTTACGTTTAGAATCAAGAGGTGTAGGTTTAAGAACAGGAATTGGAGATTGTGAGATATCAGGAGTAATAGGCATACTTCCTCCCAGAGTTTGAGAACTTTGGGTTTGATTATGTGCTTGATTCGAACCCGAATTTCCTACTGGTGAACCTTGAGGATTAAACCCACCTTGTTGAGAAACAGAAGTTCTAGGTGACGCAAATGGTGATCCTCTTGGTGACCTTGATGCTGGTATACTTCTTAAAGCAGTCAAAGTATGGATCAATGAACCTCTAGGAGAAGTAAGATCACTTGAATTTTTACGTGAAGAACTTCTAAAAGATGGTGGGTTACTAGGAATTGGAGGAATTGGTTCAGTAGGTAATGGAAGTTGAGGAGGAATATCTTGTAAATGAGTATTTAAAAGAGAATTCGAACTCGAATATGAACTAGTTGAATCTTTTCTACCTTGATCAGATGGTAATCTTAAAGATTCATTTGATCTATCAGTTTTTTCAAATTTTTCAAATAAATCCGATTTTTCAGTTTTATCAGAAGTATCAGTTTTCTCAGATTTTTCCAATGAAGCATTTGAAGAAGAATCTTGGAAAGGTAATCTAAAATGAGGAGCATCTTTTTGAGGTTTTTTAGAATTTGACATTGATATATGATACAGCTTGTCAAATTCTTCATCTTTTTTAATTTTATCAGAACTTGCTGAATTACTTGATGTGATTGAATTTTTAAATTTTGAATTTATACTTGAATTTGATGCTGTAGACTTTGATAATAATCTTTTAGCTGAACCATCTAAAGTTTGTTGATTTTGATCAAACTTTTCGACAGCATTAACATACCCTCTAGCTAATAATTCTATAAAATAATTCCCCCATCTTTCAATTAAAACCATTAATGATACAGGCATTCTATCCCCGTTAACAGTAATGATTTCAAAATCAGATGTATAATCTCCAAACCTATCAAAGAAATTTCTACCCAAAGTGATTGCTACCGGAGGAAACACTGATCTAATGGTAGTATAATTATTTGTAGGTGCAGCATAATGAACATATTCACTAAAACTGATTGCTCTAGGAGATTTTGTGGTTGAAATAGAACTTCTAGAATGAGTACTAGTACGTCTTGAATCTGGTGAGGTTGTATGGCCAATAGCATCTACAGGATTATCAATACCTGCCTTTAAACTAAGCCCCCCATCATCTTCATCGGTATTGCTGTCATCAGTGGTGGATCTATTATTAAATTCATCGAAATAAATTCTATTCCCATGCTCATCATGATAATGACCACCACCTGCCAATTCTGAACTGGCCAAAATATTGGTCACAGGTAAATTAACAGTTATTAAACATGTAAAATATCTAACAGAACTGGTGGTTCTTGAAGTAACGTAATTCCCGATTAACACTACTTTATGATGAGATTGCCATACAAACCCACCCCAAAACCGATGGGATCCATAATCATGATTACAAAAAACATTCAATCTTGACCATTTCCCCGTTGGTTTATTGAATATAAAGATTGAAATATCATAATCATTTGGTAAAAATCCAGTAATCACCAAATTTTGACCAAATAACCCCCCAGTAGGGTACCTTAAATTATAAGGAATTATCTGATTCAAATTGGAATTGGGGTCATTTAGTTTCCGATGAACAGGAAGCATTTTACCCGGTTTAATGGACTTACCAAGCTTGAAATGAATTAAGGGGTTCGTTAGACAAGAAGTATCTTTTATAGGAGAATATACAATTATAGATTCACTAAGCTTGTTAGTTTCATCGATGGTCCGTAACTTTTCCGGCTGTTCTTTATCTTTTATGATGGGATCCGAATGAGGTTGTTGATGATAATGGTTAAATTCATTATTGAAATTAACAATTATAGAGGAAAGGTAATCAACATTAATATTATCATTATCATTGACAAAATTAGAAGTATCAAATTGGTTATCGCCAGGGATTTTAAATTGATAATTCGAGCCAATAAACTTTTTATCTACTAAATCAAACACCACATTATCATAAATTGGCAGAGAATTACGATCTTTTCCTCCAGCTATAAGTAACCCAAAATGGTCTGGTTTACCTATGAAGGTAAGAGAGTTTATAGGAGTCATCTTATGACAAAACCGTTCTTCTGGAACAAATCCTTCGTCCGATGGCTCATAGAGTAGTTTCCATGTACCCAATTCAAGGTCAAATTCCCATAAATCGTTGGTAGGTACCAATAAATCCTCTGGTATATTGGAGATGACGGAATTTTCATCGATCTTATAACTTTCATTCAACACCAATCCCCCAAATGTATACAATTTATTATTCAAAAAACATATTTCATGGAATAAACGGGGGGTTGGTTTAGATAATTTGCTCGGTATATGGACTCTAGCCCAAGATTTTTCAATTAATCGAAGGTAGAATAACTCGCTGGATAAGTATTTAAGGAAGTTTTTCAGTTTTGCATTTGTTAATTTACTTTTGAAATTGGAAATTATCTCTTCGATGGTGACATTCGGAAGGTCTAAACCTATGGTTAACCCACCATAAGCAAAGACTAAAGAATTATATAGGGACGACGCAGACCCCGTTCTGACGTTTAAATTCAACCGGTCGTCTTTTTCAATAGGCGGTAATTGAAGATTATGACATATGCTTGATATGGGTAGGATCGTAGTCATTGTGCAAGGATGAAACACCAAATATACGTTGGGTTCGACAATGAGATCTTTAATAAGGATGAAGCTAAAGTGCGCAAGATCTCGATGCGGCGGCAGGAAATGGGGGGCCGCTAGCGAGCGGGCAGGTCACATGATGGAGAGAAAAGAGATTTCGGAGTTAGAGTGGTGGGGGTAGAGGGGATAGTGAAGAGGTTTGGATGGGGGAGGGGCTGAGGTGTGGAAAGTTATGGGATGTTGGTGGGAGGGTGTAAATAGGATGTTCGACTCGTTTGATTAGTTTGACTCTAGCATCCCGGAATGATATAGGAGTGAAGGTCGACGCAGGTCGACGCAGGTCGAGCGTGCAAGTCGGCGCGGTTGGCGAGGCCGGGGACTCGCCTAGTGACGAGCCGGTAAGGACATGAACCATGAACATGGTAGGGTGTGATATGGGGGGCTTATGGGTGGGTATTGTTGCTATGGGAGATTAGAAGTGTTATGGGGGGTTATAATTGTAATTGTATATAGAGTCAGAGCGTTGTTACGTAAATGCATGTGTGTCGTATTTAGCTGGTGATCACTATGAGGTAGGAACTTGACTATTAATCCAGGCTTTCTCTTTGTCTAGCCATTGAATTCTGGTGCCATGGTACGTTTTCTTTGGTATTGGTAGTTATCCTGGACATATTCTACTGTGCTTTGTCTTGCTGGTATAGTCTTTTACTATGAAACAGCCTCTAAAGAACACTCTTCACTCTCCCACACGCTTGCTCTTTCCAAAACCTCAGTAACTCTCTTCCTCAACCTAACCTCTCCGTTCCACTCTCATCCCTCTTGTACATTACGACCACTCCTAGCCCACTACCTAGCACCATCCATTCATCCAAATGGCTGCAAAAAATACCTGCGACTTTTTTCCTTTAGACGACACCGTACGACATCAGGGCCCACCTCCTTCCACCCTTAATTCCACCGCCATATCTTATCCCGAACATTTCCTCCGGTCCTTCAAATCCCCTTTCAACGTGCCAATATGCTCCAAATCTCCACTTAAACACCCAAATGACCCCCATTCTCTCATCTTTCTCTCATCTAATGCAACTCTGCTATTCATCCCTGGCTGGTGTCCTGCATACACCCCCCTCGTCCTCGCATTATCGCAATCATGAAATTTACGCTGAAATTTCACTCAATTAACCATGTCTGAAGAAGTAGTATCCAATTCTTCCACTAAACCAAGCAGATTAAAGCAATTGACATCTGGTGACAAATGGGTTTCTCCATTCAGATCCGGTGCAAAGTCTAAAAATTTAAGAAAAGAGTTCAAAGAACAAAATTTGATCGATAAAATCACCGTTCCTAAGAAATTTTCATCTCATCCAGTTTTAGAGGCTCAAAAGAAGTCCAAAAAAGACGTCAAAAAGGATGAAACTGTCAAGAAGGATGATGCAGCCAAAGAAGCACCCTCTGCCTCGGTTAAAAGTTTGGTCGAAGAACCAATTGACACTCCAAAGGAAGCTGAATCTTTGAAGGAATCTGGGGAAGCCGCTGAAGAATCCGAGGCTGTTGCCGACGCTGTTGCCGACAAAGATGTTGATGCTGAAGAAGTTGAAGAACCAGAAGCTGCAGATGCTGCTGAAAGTGCTGAAAGTGTCGAAGTCCCAGCAGAAAAAGAGCCAGAAACCCTCGAAACTGCTCTTGAAGCTCCTGACGATAATATCACCCAAACCGTCAAGGAAACTCCAATTGAAATCGTCACCCAACCAGAAGCAAAGTTTGAGCCTATCAAGTTGCCAAACCAAGATGTTTTGGACAAATTGAAGGATAAACCTAAGCTTTTGAACCGTTACCAAGAGTTAAATACTACTGCCATTGGCTCTATTTCTCGTAGCGTTGATGACCCTAATAAAGTCATTGACTTAGGAAGTGGTTTGAAGATGACCCAACAACAATTATTGGATATTGCTGCTAAAAGAGTTGCTCCAGTTTTAACCAATATCAATGAAGAAGTCACCAAATCTAGAAATGAAGATGAAATTAGAAGACAAGAAAACATTCAAACCAAGATCGCTGGGCATGAAAAGAAATTGGCTGCTGATTTCGACAAACATGTCAAGAAGTTAGATTCCAAAAAGGCCAAATTTGATCAAGAAACTGCCAAAAAAATTGCTGATCTTGAAAGAATTATGACCAATAATGAAAACAATGCTATCAAGTTTAAAGAAACCACTAAAGAAGAAATTGAAACTGCCAAAACTGATTTTGAAACCAGAGAAAAGAATGCTGTTGAACAACATGAAACTGATAAAGAAAACTTGATCAAGAATCATGAAGAATTGACTGAAACTAAAAAGCAAGAATTGGAAGATTCTAAGACCAACCAAGAAACTACTACTCAAGACATTGAAGATTTACAAGAGAAAAAGACCGAATTAGACAACTCTAACTCTGAATTATCTACTAAAATCGAAGAATTAACCGCTAAATTGAATGAAAAGACTTCTAAATTAGATTCATTAAAGGTCCAATTAGGTGAAAAGAAGGATATTATTAGTAAACACACTGCTGAAAAAGAAGAGTTAACTTCCAAATTATCAACTGCAAAAGATGGTTTAAGTACTAAGAAAGAATCTCATTCTAAATTATCTGCTGAAGTTGGTTTATTGGCTGGTACTTTAAGTGCTTATGCTGCTAAACTTACCTTCCTTAATAAGGATGCTGATTCTAGAAAGTCCAGATTATCTGAAGCTAAAGATCACTACCAAAAATGGTTGAATGAAAAGAGTGAAACTGCTAAACAAGTAGCTTTAGAACATGAAAGAAAGAGAGCTGAAGCTCAAGAGGCTGCTGAAACCGCTAAATTAGAACAAGAGTTAGAAAGACAAAGATTAAAGGAAGAAGCAGAAACCAAAAAGGTTCAAGAAGAATTGGAAAGACAAAGAAAGAAGGAAGAAGAAGAAAGATTAGCTGAAGAAGAAAGAATTGCTGCTGAAAAGAAGGCTGCTGAAGAAAAAGCTGCTGCTGAAAAGAAAGAAGCTGAAGAAAAAGAAGCCGCCGAAAAGAAGGCTATTGAAGACGCTGCTGCTGAGAAGAAAGCTGCTGAAGAAGCTGCTGCTGCAAAGGCTGCTGAAGAAGAAAGATTGAAAAATCTTCCTGAATATCAACGTCAACAAAGAATCAAATCTAGAGAATTAGAACAACAAAGATTAAAGGAAGAAAGAGAAGAAAATGAACGTATTTATAATGAACGTAAAAAGAAGGAAGAAGAAGAAGCTTTGGCTTTACAAAAAGAAATTGAAGAATTAAGACAGCAACAAACCTTAAAGGCAGAAGAAGAAAGAAAAGAAGCCGAAAGAATTGCTCAAAGTAAACTTGATGAAATCGAAAGATTGAAACAAGAACACGATGAAAAATTAAAACTCTATCAACAAAGATTAGAATTTGAAGAATTGCAAAAAAGTCGTTTATTAGAAGAAGTTGAAAACTTGAAGAAAATTAGAGAATTAAGAGAAGAGAAAGCAAGATTAGCTAGTACTGTTAATAGAGATACTAAGATCGATGATATTCAAAAGTTGATCGAAGAAAGAGAATTAGAAGTTGCTAGATTAACTAAACAAATTGAATTAGATGATAAGGATTTATATAAAAATTCTGTAGGTAAATTGTACTCTGCTCAAAAAGTTGGTGATTCTGTTCCTGACAAAGTCCCAAAAGATGAAGCAGAATTGAAGTCATCTTCAAAACCTTTTTTAGAAACAAGCAATGATTTACCAGTTGTGACTGAACAAGGAGCCAGTTCTAAAAAGGATCAAAGTAAGAATAAAGTTGCCGCTGCTACTGCTGCAACAGCTGCTGGTGTAGCTGCTGCTGGTGCTGCTGCTGCTGGTATTGATCCAACACCGGGTGCTTGGACTGATGGTTCATCGCCATCTGGTACTACTACCAAGTCTACTAAACCTAAAAGGTCTTCTAGATCTAATAGTCTTAAAAAGAGTTTTAAGAAATTTAAATCTAAGTTAAGTGATTCTAGTTCTAAGCCAAGTGATTCTAAACCACCAAAGGCTACTAAACCTTCAACTTCTAAATCTGTTAAACCTGCTGAAACTTCAAAAGAACCTGAAGTGGGTTCAGATTCTGAATATGAAACTTATTCAATTTACGAAGAGGTTAGTGATGATGAATATCAAACTCATCAAGATGATCCAAACTATTTTGAAATCACTGAAGAAGAGTTTGAAAAACATAAAGCTAAGTTGAATGTTTGATTTATGAACTGTATTTTATTATGTTAAAATATACGTTACTCTAAATATACTCTGTAAATTAATCAAATGTGATTTTCTTACCAGAAGAAGGTACGATAGCAGCACTGGCTCTTTGAGCGGTTGCCAAAGCAACGGAAGACTTAACTCTTTTATCTGGTTTTTGTTCTCTAGGTCTCTTAAATCTTGGTTGTTGAGGTTCATGATGTTCATTAGATTCAATATGCTCTGGTTTATCAGAATTATCATTATGAAATCTTTCTCTACCCACCAGTTCATCTTCATTGAATCTTCTCTTTGGTGCTCTCTTTGATCTATCTTCACCGTATTCCATTCTTAAAGGTCTATTTATGAAAAATTTGGTAGTTTTTGAAGTTAAAGCATTAGTAGCCCCAGTTTCATCTTTAAAATCAACAAATGCAAACCCTTTACATTTCCCTGAATCTTGGAATGTAGCCATCCTTATCTTTACAATTTCACCACAATGTTTGAAATGTTCTTGTAATAAATCTTCAGTTGTATCAAAAGATAAATTTCCAACGAATAAAATTCTTGAAGGTGGATTTTTACTAAGACTTACCATAGACTTTTCACCAGCAGGTTTTTCTGGTCTTCCTTCAAAAGAGCTTGCATTCTTAATTAACAATTTTCTACCATTTAACTGACTTTCACTTAATGCAATTACCTCTTTCATTTGGTCTTCAGTGGTAAAGTCCATATAGCAAAAACCTTTAACTTTCCCATTTTTAACCGGTAAATTAACTCTTGTGATATCTTCTTTCGAGATTTCAGTTTTTGAAGTAATAAACTTAATTAACTCTTCTTTGGTCGATTCAAAGGATAAATTACCAATCCATACACCAAATTTAGATTTGGCTGGTTGAGCTTCTTCTGGTTCAGCATTTTCAGGCTTAGGAGGAGGGTTTTTCTTTTTCAATTTTTCAATATTTAATTTCCCCTTCTTTAAAAGTCTTTGTTGTTTCTTATTAAGAGGAATATCCCCTGCAAGATCGATTTCTATTTCATCTAATTCCTTTCTCCCCATGGTGAAAAATTCGCGATGAGCAGAGATGAGATCGCAGCGATGAGGTAGGTGAAAAATCAGATAAGAGTGAGATAAGATAAAAGCTAGTCTTATGTATTCATAGTAGTCGTATCTAATTATTTTCTAACCAAAGCCATTTTCTCCATAATTCACCGGCTTCATTGATTATATTATCCATGAAATCAATAGAATGATTATTATAAGAATCATTGGATATTATATTTGAATCGGGTGATATAGAATAACTTGGAGTTAAATCATTAACCGTTGAAGATCTTGAAGACCTTGAAGATCTAGAAGTATTACCAGATTTATTGTTTTCTTCTTCTCTCCTTTTATCAATTTTTTGTTTAAATAATTGATATTTATTTGAAAGATTATAAGAATTAGTTGGTAATCTTGATAAATATTGTCTAATTTCATGTTGATCTAATTCAATTAAAACATTTTCTTTAGATTTTAATAAAGCTAAAGTAATAAATATTAATTGAAAATGAGGATTTATCTTTGGGAATGGAATATCTAATTCATTATCAGTTGAATCAAGTAAATTTAAATTTACAAATGAACTTTCAAAATCTAATGACCAAAAATTATCATTACCAACTTTAGTTAATAAATTTTTATTTAAATTTAAACTTTCATTATAATTTTTACCTTGAGTTTTAAATTTAAATCCTAATAAAAGATCCCAAATTTTACCTCTATCAAGTCTTGACCAAACTTTTGAACCACAATATTTTAACCACCAAATTAACCATTCATCATCATTTGATCCAAATTTATTTAAAATTTGTTCTTCACTGAAATATTTGGATAATTCGGGTAATAATTTCCTAAATACATAGATAAAATAAGTAACTCTTTCTTCAATTGTACCTCCATTAATTGGTAAATTTAATAATTTTTCAGTAGTCAAAATATCTTCATTAGAAGATCTTGATTCTACAGATGAAGTAGAAGAGGCAGAAGATTTTACAGGATTTTTGGATCTTTTGATCTTATTGGATGGACAATGTAATAATACAAGAACTAATCGTTCATATACATCATGATAAGACATATTAACTAATTCATCATCTTCAATCAACTGATCCAATTTTTGTTGCAAATTAGGAATATTATCGATATAATTGGAATAATCACTAAATAAATCTTTAATAGCACCACCATTAGAAGATGAAGTATCTCTACCAACCAAAACCCATTTAGTTTTGGCAATTGGTGGGAACCATTCAGCTAAACCTAATGCTATCCAGGTTAATGAACTATCATATTTGATGATTTTCCCCCATTTCATCACAAATTTTATAACCGACTTCTCCATTATATCAAAAATCTCCTTCTCTATATTACTTTCAATAGGCAAGGAATCTTCCGATTCACTATCTATTGGGCTATTTGTCGATGAAGAACTGGAATTTCTCGAGTATTTTAAACGGATCAAGTACTTGTTAAGATCCTTACGGATTTTGATCTTGATATCTTCTTCGAGTGGTAAGTTTTTGTTATCATTATCGGGTTGAATTGAGGGTTTTAATACATATGGATGGTATTTAAGTAGTATAGGCCAAATTTTAAAGCGGAAAAATGGTGGTAATCCTTTCTGTCTGGCAATTAACGCCAACCCGTGGTGGCTCTTTTGTGACAACAATTGTTCACACAATTCAAAGATTTCAGAATCGTAATTAAATGATGGCTTTATCCTTTCAGAGTTTTCTGACATTGGTTAGTTCATTTTACAGGGGCAGGAAAGGAGATATAAAAACTAAGGAAATTAAAGGCGAACAAGACTAACGACTAGTGTGCCAAAATGGGATGGAGTATAAAACACAGGGGTTGGAATGAGGACCACGACAAGGGGGAACGGGAACGATCAGCTCTTATGATCAGTTTCTCAAAAGAAAAATTTTTTTGTGTAAGCATTGAGGTCACATGAGAGTTAGCGCGTCGGGGGAGGGCTCTAGGACGGTGGGCGGTGGGATGCTGGGGGGACAAAACGGTGCGAGCGCGGTGCTAGAACTGGGATCCGGTGCCACAACTTGCCACAGCTCATGCCACGGAAAGACTGCGGAAAGTCACCGGCGGTGCTCGGACGCCAGCCTGCACCATCCAGATGGCACCATCATTCTCGTAGTGGGGGCAGCCGCTGGAGACGACAGGGTTTAGACTAATTTTAGCCATCCTACCTCAGATATCATCCCCTATCATCCCCTGTTGCTCTTCAGCCCTCGACCCCTCCCACTAATACTAACCCCTTATTACCATCTTTCATCGTGTCCTCTGTCATCGTATCCTCCGTCTCGGATTTTCCCCCGTTGCTCCCAATCTGCCTTTGTTTACCTCCGGCTTCCTCCCCTATTCGGTCACACAGAATCTATTCGAACCTGGTAACAGTGTCGATTTTGGTATGCGCACGTTACTTGCCCTGTGGTAGTCAAAAAAAAGCAATTTATAATCACCAAATATAAAAGGGGCTAATTTTCCACCTGATTACTCATACAACAGCACAACACATAATGCAAATTTTCGTTAAAACTTTAACCGGTAAAACTATTACTTTAGAAGTCGAATCTTCTGACACCATTGATAATGTTAAATCCAAAATTCAAGATAAAGAAGGTATTCCTCCAGACCAACAAAGATTAATCTTTGCTGGTAAGCAATTAGAAGACGGTAGAACTTTAGCCGACTATAACATCCAAAAAGAATCAACTCTTCACTTAGTCTTGAGATTGAGAGGTGGTATGCAAATTTTTGTCAAGACTTTAACTGGTAAAACCATTACTTTAGAAGTTGAATCTTCTGACACCATTGACAACGTCAAGTCTAAAATTCAAGACAAAGAAGGTATTCCACCAGATCAACAAAGATTAATTTTCGCTGGTAAACAATTAGAAGATGGTAGAACTTTAGCTGATTACAATATCCAAAAAGAATCAACTCTTCACTTGGTTTTAAGATTGAGAGGTGGTATGCAAATCTTCGTTAAAACCTTGACTGGAAAGACCATTACTTTAGAAGTCGAATCCTCCGATACTATCGATAATGTTAAATCCAAAATTCAAGATAAAGAAGGTATCCCACCAGACCAACAAAGATTGATTTTCGCTGGTAAACAATTAGAAGATGGTAGAACTTTAGCTGATTATAACATCCAAAAAGAATCAACTCTTCACTTAGTCTTGAGATTAAGAGGTGGTATGCAAATCTTCGTTAAAACTTTAACTGGTAAAACCATTACCTTAGAAGTTGAATCTTCTGACACCATTGACAACGTCAAGTCTAAAATTCAAGACAAAGAAGGTATTCCACCAGATCAACAAAGATTAATTTTCGCTGGTAAACAATTAGAAGATGGTAGAACTTTAGCTGATTATAATATCCAAAAAGAATCAACTCTTCACTTAGTCTTAAGATTAAGAGGTGGTAATTAGGTATTAATATATATTAACTATCTTCTATTTCAATAACTCTCCTTGAATAACTGCAGTATCATTACTAAACTTGTTCAAATTCGTCTCTATCTCTTTAACTTTATCTAAATGATGGTATTCCTCGAGATACTTTATAAATAACTTGGATGCCCTGATAAATTTAATCTTAACATTTTCGATATTGTTAAAATCGGAACAAACTTTAAATAATCTTTCCCATATTTTGTACAAGTCTTCAACTTTATACTCTTTATCCAATTGATCAATAAGCTTAGTAAAATTTTCACTTATAGCAACTTTGGACCTCCATGAAATTGAAAATTTAAATTCATCATCTAATAACTTTATTGATGATTCAGTTATTAAGGTGAATAATTCCTCATAAATCATCTTGGCAGTGAATGTATCATAAATATTGTTAATATAGATCAACTTTTCTTCTTCAAGCTTTGTGCTTTGGTTATTATTTAACCTTTTAGACCTGTCAATTTGCATTCTGTCGTCATCGTCGCTATCATCATCACTATCATTGTATTCATCATAAACTATCTGAGATAAAATATCAACATAAACTTCAAATAATTCTTCATTTGGGAAAACATGAAGATATTTACCTAAAAGTTTTATTGAATGACGTTGATATTCTTTATTTCTTCTTTTCGCTTCAATCAAAACCGTCTTATCAACTTCATTCTTTGTTTCTTCATTGATAAGGTCCTGTGCCTTTATTGAAAAATTAATTAATGCTTCAAGTATAAGCTCCTTACCGGACCAAGATTTACCTTTACAAGAAATAATTAACACATTTATGATATTTAAAATCAATTCATTTGAAAAATTACTGAAATCATTAATTTCATTAGTTAATTTTACAACTGATTTTGCTAATATTTGTCTAATATTATAATTTTTTGACATAATATAAAGTTCCATTAAATCAATTATTTCTTTAAGATATAACTTTATAGCAGTTGTTCCTGAAGTATTTTCAATCCATTGAGTTTCAAAGTTTTTATTGGCATCTTTAATTAAATCGTTCATACCAATAAATGCTAAGGGTAAAAATTTACTTGAAACTAATTCAAACTTTTCATTTGAATACTTCGAAAAGTTTTCACTACAAACTGAAGCGATTATTCTTGATCTATCATCTTCACTTTCAAAGTATAATTTAATTAAAAAGTCACCATAACCAGTAATTTGATCGATTGAAGAAATTCTACTTAAATAACCAATTGCAATTGAAAATGACAGTGATATAGCATCATTTTTATCATTAATTTGGTTCAAAGCCAATTTAAATAATTTATCACCAAATGGTTTTACCAATGCTTGTTTTTTATTTACAAGACTGACTAAGACTTTACTACCACAAACTTTTGAGGGTAATCCAACTGATTTTTTAATACTACTTATTATAGATCTAATACTTTGATCAATAATTTCATCATCTAATTGATCAATCAATTTTTCAATAGCTTCCATCATTGGACTTTGACCTAAACTTTGAAGTCTCTTAGCATCAATATCATTATTTTTAATATTATATTTATCAGCATTTAATAATAAATAATTAATAACTTCAGGTTCTAATGTTGACATTAAATTAATAAAGTTATCTAATAATTCAGGTATATAGGGTTTTAAAGATTTATTATTACTCTTGATTAGCTTTAATAAAGTATCAAGGGCAAAATTCTTAATATCTTCTGCATCACTAAGTAACCCTTTAGTACCCAATAAGAAAGGAATCAACCGATCTAAACCTTTTACCTTATTTGTAGTTCTATTAACTAATGTATTAGCTAATAATTTGGTTACTTTAGATCCTTCTTTTCTAACACTTTCTTTAATATCATCCATAACTCTAAAACTCATATTCCAAATCTCTTCAATTCTAGATTCATACAAATCAAATTCAATAACATTAAGCAAATCATTTAACGCTGTAGTACTTGCTTGTCTAACTCTCCATTCTTTATTTCCCATACCTTTTAACAACTCATCTAAAATCATAGAGTAGTTGTCCTTAATGGTCTTGTTACTGTCTTGTACTAAAACGTTCCAAATATCATTCATAGATGTTGAAACAGAAGTACTAGGATCATACCTATACCTATATAATTTAGGAATCAATCTATTAGCAAGACCCTTATTCTTATTCATCATATCGTCTAAACTTGTTTTAGATAAGATTGAGCCTAAACCAAATGCCATACCTTTTCTAGAAGCCCATAAAGCTGATGATTTGGCTAATGACATGAATTTATAGACTAAACTTGGATCCCCAACATCAGATGCTAAATTCAATACATCTCGATAAGTAGAAACTGATCCATCATTGGTTCTTAATACGTCTGCATCAAATAATTGAGTATCTTCTTCAACAGTACCACTTAATCCTGTAGTTCTTGTGTCGGTAAAAGACTTCAAAAGTCCTTTAACCAAACTATCTTTCAACTCAACATCACCTAATTCATAAACCAAACTAAGACCTCTTGAAGCAGCTTCTTGAACAAGTTCATCTCTATCAGCTAAAAATTTCATAAATGCAACTTGAATTTTAACAGAATTTTCTTTCATTATAGGATATTCATTACAAAAATCAACTAATGAAAGTAACCAGATACACCCAGCTCTTCTTAATGAAGGTTTTGTCTGTGAACATGCATCTAAAATTTTACTCAACATGAAAGAAAGTCTATTATGCAATTGTTTTACATATTTATCAGTAATGCTTCCTTCAATATCAACAGTTCTTTGAAGTACTTTTGATCCCCAACCAACTGTTGCTATCAGTAATGCTTCACCACTGGTGAAAAGATACTCAGTTTGCTTAGAGATATGAGTGTCATAAATAAGACGTTCGATCTCATTCATATCTTCCTGATCTTCAGTTATAACTTGGCTTAACAGAATATATGAAAGTACAACAACAGATCTTTCGTCACATTTTTTAACTTTAAGTTTAATTGGCTCTAAACATTTATCAATTATAGATTTATCAATAAGACTAACTTGTGGTCCTAACAATCCATAAATTGATAATTGACCTAAGGCTTCGATACACATATAGTATGTGTTAGGTTCCTCAATACTTTTTGCAAGAGTATTGAAATATTGATTGAATTTATCTTTATTGATAATATTGACTCGATCTCTAGATGCTAAACGAGAGAATATGTACCCTAAAGTGATAATATTAACCTTCAATTTATGAGCAGATACGTCGGATTTATTCAATGAATCAATTAATGACGATAATTCAGGTTCATCAAACCCACTAGAAATGATCCCAATAATATGTGCTATTTGAGAAATACTGATATCAGATAAAATTCGATCGTTTAAAATGTGAAGAAATGGTAATACTAATTCATTGAGTCTTACCACAACATTTGGTGAAGATAATGAAAGTAATGTTTCAAAAGTAGATTCAAAAGTAATATCAGTACCATGAGTAAATTGACCTTCAAATCCTCTAAAAATCATCTTCATTAAAAGAACAAATGAAGTTTCATCCATACTTGATTCAATATCAATGTCAGAAGTAGAAATCTCTTTAATTTTTTGTTTTAAATAACCACGAACTTTTGTATCTACTTCAATGGCTCTTTCAAGTCTAGTAGTCCAATCTTCATCAACTACAACAACTGTAGTTTTGCCTTCTATGGCTTCCATTACAAGAGTTTGAATTGCAAATTCAACTGCCCTACCCATACATTTAATCATCAAATGGTCTAATTGGTTATTAACATCATTCAATTTAGTATTTAATAACACTAAAAGGTTACCAAAAGATGGGAATTCAACAGTAGTTTTCAAACCTAAAAGTTCAGAAGTTGATTTAAACTCTAAAGTGTTTGATGATTGTGTAATATTAAACCAGTGAGGATGTAAACCTTTATTAGCTTCTTCAATTGTTTCAGGACGGTTTAATTTGCAACTTCCTAAAATATTGAAATATCTTGCTTCACTATCATCAAAGGGGAATGCACAATTGATATACTTCAAAATAACAAATCTACATGAATGAATATTATCTGTAACGTTGGAACCATGCTCTAAATATTTAGCTGCTAACTTTTTTAATTTTAATTTCGAATCTGGTGATATTTTAGGCAAAAAAACTGTTAAACTTGAAAGACCATCTTGAACAGTTGACCTCACATCAGCAGTTTCACCTTCTAAAGAGTCCAAGAGAAACTCTACATAATCAAAATCACCAATAAATAAATCAGGTTCAGTTTTTAAGATATTACTTAATGCTTCGTATTGTGCTTGTCTTTGACTTATTACTGAAGAATATGATTTCCCTTCAGTCATCACTTGGGGCCAGCCTTCATTCATAATATTTTCTTTTAATCTCTTAGCCATGTTCGTGTGGAATTCCTTCATGGTGACATTTGTAGTCGAAGTTGAGTTGTTACTTACCCATTTAATAAATTGAACGGTTAATTGTTTGAGACGATTATTCTCCGATAAGAGCCCAATGTCGGGGATTTTATCAACATTGGTATCCTTTGTGGCTGCAACACTCTTATTAAGTTGGGTAAGTATTTTCTCTTGAAGAGTAGAAGAAACAGGTAATCTACCAGTAGATTGATCACCAATGAATAATTGGATCATTTGGGATATAAATGCCATGTCTTCGAGATCTACATTCAATTTACGATAGAGAAGCTCAGAGTTGTCATTAATACTCGAAGATGAATCACTTGAAGCAATAAGTAATGGGATACGTAAGTTAATCTTATCGAACCCAACCTTTAAAAACTCCAATAAGTCCTTCTTAACTTCAATGATTTCTTGTCTTGTCTTATATGAAATCCCAGCATCTTTTGTGAAAAATGAAACCTGTTTGATAGATAATCCGGGGACAGGTATTGGGTTTGGTGTTGCGTTGGGTTGTAACATCAAGAACTCAGATATTCTTTCACATATAAATACTTCGTCAGATGGCTTCAATTGGATCAATTGTTGCTCGTCTGCTTTCCAACCTTTGATCAACTTGCAGAAGATGTTAAACAACCTTGCACTTATATTGACTGGGAATTCACTGATACCATCTAAAACTTTGGGTACTAAAGCGACTTTGGAATCAGTAGACATACGGTCCACTGCTCTTGAGATGAATAACAACGAGTATAATCTTACATTAGTTGGATCTGAACCTTCAGGGATCTTTGGAGCTTTCACTTGGTCTAACAACGCATCAGCAGGAAATTGAATAGATCTGGCAGCATTGGTTCTGGTGATAACGTTCTGGATAATTTTAAAGATAGTCTGTCTTACTTCAGCGTGAGGGCTTGCTAGTTTCAATAATAATGGAGCCAAGTATAACTTTAGTGAACTTTGCAACTGTTCGTCGGTGTTTGCTAAGGCAATTCTTAAATCCACCTTATTTATTAAAGCTAGTTCTTGTTCCATAGTGGCGATTTTTGGCTGCGAAAACTGATTTGGCGATAATGGCGAGATGGGATTTGGAGGGAGTGTGGAAGAGAAATTTTTATAGAAAATCAAGAGAATGAGAAAAGAATGAAGTTCTAGAGAAGGACAAGGGAGAGGAAAGAGGCAGAAAAAAATGGGAAAAAAAGATAAGGCCAGGGATACACAAGGTAAGATGTGTGCAATACGGGGAGAAGAAGCAGAGAGATTTCGTGGAGATGTATGGGGAATTATGATGGTGAGGTTTATCGTGTGCTATATGGAACCAAGGGCCGCTAAATTTTACCAGCGCACGTAGTAGCTCCGTGCGAGTAATATATCTTTGGTCTGGTGACATCTAATAGTTCGATAGGTGCGAGAATGTATAATAATGTTGTTTTGTCATGAGCTTTATTGTTGAATAGTGTGTATTTGTACAAATCTCTGCTTAAAGAGTGATTGAGCGATATTGAATGGAAAAGAATTTGTTTTTTGGGCGTGAAATGCTCTGTCTACTTGGGATGGTTTCATATCTCCGATCTACATATATCCGTCGTATTTATACCTTTACGTGTATCTAACAAGATTTCAAGATCAAGTTGGAGTATTCGAAATCCATAGATCTTCTTTATGTCTCAGGGGTTGCAAAGAATTATATGGTCAGCTAATATAGAACCGATTTTCAAAGCATTAGCATATGTTTATCTGGTTCTATAAATGTAAAACTTTCTATTTAACAAAAAAATGAAGAAGTTAATGATGATACATCAGTTAAGGACGACATTAATTTTCTAATGGCTATGCATCTTTAATTTAATGATCATTTTATAGCTTTTAAATTCGGTATTCTAAAATATTTCACATATTATTAACACCAAGAACAAGATGTAATATAATATGTTCCATGCGATATTTACATATTATGTTACATAATTGTACATACCAATATGCACTTTAGTTCAAAACAATAAATAATTTGAATCAGGATATGGATAAAAAATTAAATATATAACAGATTACAATCTAGATCAATTTTATTACAACTATAAAAGGTTACAGAAAGAGTCTATAATATAAATTCTACGCTAATAGAAATTAGAAATGCCCTTCAGCGAACTTGAGAGATTTGATCTCCTCTCGGGTTTAAATGAATTAGTCTTGTTTAGTTGCATACAGGTTTATTTTGCCGCGCAAATATGCAGCTGCCGATTCATGCCTAGCTATTTTAGGTAATACATTTCCGGAGACACACAATAGACACAAGGTGAAATATATGTGAACGTGTTAACAACGAAAAGGACACGTTCAATAATACCAAGAGCAGCTTCATAGTTACTTTATTCTTTTTAATGGTTTAAACACTTTTAAACTTAACAAACTCTGTAGTTATTTTTAGACACTTTACAAGTCTGAGCTTACCACATCTATAATATCTAAATTAGAAACTTGAACTCCTATTATATAACCAGAAAATCGATTACGATGTTTAGTTTATCATTACAAATTCATTTATTTATTTATTATCAAAACCATTTCTGTTTAGAATATGGTGCATTGTTCTAGTATGGATTTCTTGTAAAAAAGAAATGATAATATAAAAGGAAGTACTTTTACCTAAATTGTCGAGAAGAACGCGATGAAAAGTTGAAAGTGAATAGAAAATATAGATGTTTTGGTAATATGTGGGGTTCAATGCGTTTACATTGTGTCAATTGTTTCTTGTGGCTTAGAAATAATATTTCCCTTTTAGTATAATACCACTAACTATTCAGTGACTACACGACAACGATTTCATTTTCTTGGTAGGAGATCCAAGAAAAATACTGAATTTAGGAAAACGATAGTTGACAACTTAACACTTGGTAACATCTGTTTATTTTTTTTTTTTTTTTGCAACCACTAAAGAGGATAGGAATTTTGCTATTTTCGGATCTACTTTGAGCTCGTAGCTTGGGTTATGATTTAATTCCAGATATATTACCAAATTGAACATTGAATATATATAATTCACTTGAAACAAGGCTTTCCTTTTATAGCCATTTTTTTTTTTTGAATTTTATTAACGACAAAATCCCCCTTAACAGGTATTTTATAAAAACATCGCATTTCCATAGGTATATTTAAGGACAAATCACCCATATAATAGGAATTTTATCAAAGTTTTTTTATTTCAATAATGGATTACTGCTTTTAGAACCAAAAGTTTTTCAATTTTATGTGCTGTCATCAGCGGTACATAAATAACGACTATCGTGCCATGATAAACATCAATAAATGAAACTAATAGCTTTAGTAATAAGTTTACTGTCTGTGGTTTCCTCAGTAAATGCGGTGTATGGATGTCTTCCACCGGATACAGAAAAAGGTCTTCAGGCTTACTTTTATGAGGATGGTATCGAGGTTGAAAGACATACGACTCAAGAGAAATATGACCTTCTAAACAGTATAAATTCAATGACACCTACTGATTTAGTAAATGGTGTTACAAATCCCAATTTCAATATTTATATGGAGGGTGATTATCCATACATAGAAAATATTTATGGAAAAAATTTGGAAATATCAGGGTTTGGTCTCAAGTTAACTGGTTATTTTTATGCTCCTACTTCGGGTGAGTATACATTAGGTATATCTTCTGTAGATGATGCAATTCAGATGATTTTTGGGGAGGGGGCTTTGAAATGTTGTTCTAATGAAATTTTACATGCAACTGGGCATATATTCTCTGCTGGAACAATTGAAAATGGAATCATTCCCGGATCTGTAACTAGTGAAACATACTCACTAACAGGTGGTGTCTATTATCCTATCAGAATATTATATGTAAACCATTTACCTGTAGGTTCTATATTAGGTATCTATATGACGTATCCTGACGGTAGAACTCATACAAATGATATTGATTGGGCTTATGTACCTAACAATGAAACTAATTGTCCTGTAACCGTCACTACAACTATTCCTTGGACAGGAACATTTACTACGACGTATACGGAAGGTTCACGTGATGGTGATCAGACGGTGTATATAGAAACACCAACAACATTACCACCAACAACTTCCACTGATACTTCTACAATGACTTGTTCTACTGAAGGATGTGAACCTGGTGTAACTACCACAACTTCATGTAGCGATAACCAGTGCCATGAACAAGTTGTTACAACAACTGTTGTGAGCTCTTCATCCAGTGAACAAGTACCATCTTCATCCAGTGAACAAGTACCATCTTCATCAAGTGAACAAGTACCATCTTCATCCAGTGAACCAGTACCATCTTCATCCAGTGAACCAGTTCCATCTTCATCCAGTGAACCAGTTCCATCTTCATCAAGTGAACCAGAATCATCTTCATCCAGTGAACAAGTACCATCTTCATCAAGTGAACAAGTACCATCTTCATCAAGTGAACAAGTACCATCTTCGTCCAGTGAACCAATTCCTACTACTACTAGGACTGTTACCTGTAGTGGGGTTTCATGTGAAACAGGTGTTCTTACTACCTCTACATGTGCTGACGGCATTTGTACTCCGGAAGTTATTACTACTGAAACTGTTCCATTGATTTCTCCATCATCAAGTGTACCACCTCCATCATCAAGTGTACCACCTCCATCATCAAGTGTACCACCCCCATCATCAAGTGTACCACCTCCATCATCAAGTGTAACAATTCCAACTATTACTGTTACTTGTACAGGAGCTACTTGTGAAACTGGTGTGACTACTGAAACAACATGTTTGGTTGGTGCTCCTAATAATTGTCAAACAAGAGTAATAACTACTGAGACTACTATTCCACATGAATCATCTTCAGCACCAAGCACTAGAATTGAAAGTACTACTTCAACTGTTACTTGTACTGGTGAAACTTGTCAACCAGGTGTTACAACAGCTACTATATGTAGTGGAACCGTCTGCACTGAAGAAGTTATAACCACCGAAACAGCTCCTGTACTTCCTTCTTCTAGTTATTCTTCATGGAGTAATTCAAGTTCAGCACCAACACCAAGTTCGTCTCTTCCACCACTTCCAACTAAGACTTCAACTGTTACTTGTACTGGTGCAACTTGTCAAACTGGTACATCAGAAACAACAATTTGTACTGCTGGAGGTCAATGTCAACCATGGGTCATTACTACAGAAACTACAGATTCTTCAAGCTCAAGTCCAAGTTCTTCTACACAAAGCTCAAGCTCAAGTTCTTCTGCACAAAGCTCAAGCTCAAGTTCTTCTGCACAAAGTTCAAGCTCAAGTTCTTCTGCACAAAGTTCAAGCTCAAGTTCTTCTGCACAAAGTTCAAGCTCAAGTTCTTCTGCACAAAGTTCAAGCTCAAGTTCTTCTGCACAAAGTTCAAGCTCAAGTTCTTCTGCACAAAGTTCAAGCTCAAGTTCTTCTGCACAAAGTTCAAGCTCAAGTTCTTCTGCACAAAGTTCAAGCTCAAGTTCTTCTGCACAAAGCTCAAGCTCAAATTCTTCTGCTCCAGATATTCCAACACATACCTTTACATGTTATGGATCTACTTGCGGAAATGGTGTTACCACCGCTACTGAATGTTCTGGTTCAGTCTGCAGCACTGTTGCTACATCCACCACTTCTGTTGACCCACCAACTTCTACTGTTACATGTACTGGTACTACTTGTTTACCTGGAGAAACTACGGTTACCGATTGTACTGGTTCAGTTTGTATACCACATATTATTACAACTGAAACATACAATCCATCATCATCTTTACCAGACTTGTCAACTTCAGTAACTACCTGCTATGGTACCACTTGTGAACCAGGAATTACTACTTACACTTCTTGTTCAGGATCTGTGTGTGAAACTGGTGTTATTTCTACCGAAACAGGTCCAGAACCACCTACTTCAACAACAACTTGTTATGGTACCACTTGTGAAACAGGAATTACTACTTATACTTCTTGTTCAGGATCTATTTGTGAAACAGGTGTAATTACCACTGAATCTTCCGATATTCCAACTTCAACTGTTACCTGTACTGGTGCTACTTGTGAAACTGGTTCATTCACCACCACCATTTGTTCTGGTGATGTATGCCACCCTGAAGTAATTACAACTGCAACTATTGTCCCACCATCAAGCGGTGAAGTACCAACTACCACTACCACTTGTTATGGTACAACTTGTCAAACTGGTGAAACAACCATTACTACATGCATTGGTAAGCTTTGCTTCTCAGAAGTTGTTACTACTGAAACTGGTCCTGAACCACCAATATCAACTGTCACTTGCAGTGGTGCTACTTGTAAGGATGGTTATTTCACCACAACTGTTTGCTCTGATGATGTATGTCATCCAGAAATTATCAGCACTAAATCAGTACCAGGTGTTACAACTACTACGTCCTCATGGACTGGTACGGAAGTTTCCACCACAACAAAGACCGGAAACAATGGAGAGGAGACTATTATTATCGTAACTCCAACTGATGATGCTACTACTACTATTCCATGGACCGGTGAAGAAACCTCCACATATACAATTACTGGAAATGATGGTGATAGAACTGTCGTTATTGTTACTCCAACTGATGCCCCAACAACCACTATTCCATGGACCGGATCTGATGTTACTATTTTCACCACTACTGGTCCAGATGGTGATAGAACTGTTGTGGTTGAAACCCCAACTGATGCTGATGTTACCTTTACCCAGTGGACTGGTGATTTCACATCTACTTATACTGCCACGGCTGACAATGGTGATAGAACAATTGTCATTCAAACACCAGTTCCAACAGTTACTATTCCATGGACTGGTACCGTTACATCTACTTATACTACTAAAGGCGATGAAGGACAAAATACTGTTGTTATTGCTACCCCAGTTCCAGTTAAAACTGTTACTCTCCCATGCAACGAAAAGACAACTAGAACATACACACAAACTTGTGGAACTTGTGAAAATGGAGATTTAGTTGTTGTTATTGAAACACCAGCCGCTGTTCCAGTTGTTACCGATACTGTTCCATGTTCAGGAAAAGTTCCAGAAACTTATGTTAAAACTGCAGAAAATGGAGATTTAACTGTTATTGTTGAAAAACCAACCGAGACTGAAGTTGTAGTCGTGACCACTACAATTAATCCACCAGCTAAAGGAGGTAAACAACCAGAAGCTATCATGACTACTTACACCACAACTGTTGGTGGAAATAGATCTGGCCCTGGCTCTGATGGTGAATCTAATGGATCTGATTCTAATAATTCTGGTTCCAATGGATCTGGTTCCAATAACTCTGGTTCCAATAACTCTGGTTCCAATAACTCTGGTTCCAATAACTCTGGTTCCAATAACTCTGGTTCCAATAACTCTGGTTCCAATAACTCTGGTTCCAATAACTCTGGTTCCAATAACTCTGGTTCCAATAACTCTGGTTCCAATAACTCTGGTTCCAATAACTCTGGTTCATCTAATGGTCCTAAAGGCACAAACAATTCTGGTTCCAATGATTCAGGCTCAAATGATTCAGGTTCTGGTAGTCCAGGATCTGGTGGTTCCGGAGCTGGATCCCCAGAAGTTAGTAACTATGAAGGTCAAGCTGCTATTAAGAGAGCGCAATTAGTTGCTGCTGCAATTCCAATATTCGCTTGGGCCCTTTAGAAAATTTTATAAGTTATTTCGTGCTTCGGCTTTAATATATGTTTTACTTTTGAAAATTTATTCTCTATGTAGTTTGTATTTAAATTAAATAAGAAATAAATTGGACAATTATTAAGGTACTTGAAGTACACCAGAGAATATAAAGTATCTTCCAATTGAAAAGAAAAATACAGTAACTGAGAAGTATACATAGAGAAGATGCGTTTGAGTTATACTGTTATATTAATTACCTCTATACTCTCTTAAAATAACCGGCACAGAAGACGGTGGTAAGGCCCCAAGTTCTGTGATAACTTTCTTAATATGTTCAGGAGGAGTCAAATCATACATGATATTAAGAATATTCACATTAGGAATGTTCTTCCAGTCAGCTAATGGACTTATATCATCGTTATCTTCAGCTTCGTCCTTTGTTTTTGGTTGTCCTTTTTGCAGTCTTTGTTGTTTAGGCTTCTTTTCATTCACATTGACCGACTCATCAAATTGTTTCATAAATTGTTCTAAAGCAAATGCTTTCTTTTTAGGTGGTTCTTTGGAGGTGATATTTTGTACTAAATCATCCGAATCTCCTAATTCATTATTAGTAACTGAGTCTAATTGCACTTTATCAGAAAATTTAACTGATTCACAACATGTTAAAACAGGAATATTTCTTGTATGACACATCATGGCAATTAATCCGGTACCAACTCTAGAATAAAGCCTACCATTAGATAACATAGCATGGGCTCCCAAAAATACACAGTCTACATCTTCTAAAATAGTGGAAGATAATGCATTAATAAGACAATAAGAAACCTTAATGAAATCTTGAGTTATTGGTTTGGTCTTAGGACCACGACTACTTATTGAACCCAATTCAGAATTAGATTCATCATCTATTTGATATTCAGTGTTAATTAAATTATCCAAAAGCTTCTTCCCTTCAAATAAAGGTCTTGAATCTACTATAATTAAGTTAAATTTCTTGTGTTGATTCAAAACACAATATTTAAACAAATCTTCCAACACTTGTGAATGGCCAAAAGTCAAAATGGTCGAACCGTTGGTAATGTGTTTTGAAGCATTTTCAATAATAACTTGATCAGATAAATCGATTTTTTCTCTGATAAATTCATCAATTTTATCGGTCAAGATTTCTTTACATTGAGTTTCAGAGTAATCAATAGGAATTCTAGAGATTTCTTGTTTTAACCATCTGATTGCATTCCCCATAGAAACAGATAATGGTCTTGCACTCTTTAAGTATTCAATTTGATGGGATAAATGGCCAGTAAGATGTCTTTGTAAGGTATTATTTATAGGTGTTTTATAATCTTGAATCACTTTTTTAAACACTTCCAACATACTTTTTAATCTTGGAATAGAACCAACAATCTTATAACTTGACAATTTCAAAGATAATGTAAGAATTGCTGGATGTACAATATGACTTATAGTTGGAGATGAGGCATTTCTTTGTTCTCTAGTTTCCAAATGACTGAATAATGATGGGATTTCTTTTTTATTAACATCTCTAATTAAAGTTTGATTTAATTGTTTCTTAAGATTTGTTGCGGTGTTTTGTTGTTTTTTCTCTTTCTTTTGTTCGGCAAGCTTTTGTTGTTGTTCTGGAGTAATACCAATAGCTTCTTTTTGGGCGGCTCTTTTGGCTGCTTTTTCTTTCTTTTTTAATTCCTTGAGTTCTTTGTTGGAAAGTTTTTTAGGTTCATCGGATGTTTTGGAATCATCCTTGGACTCCTTGGGTACTTCCTTGGTATTTTTCTCTTGGGGTTTGTTACCACCAGTTACAGCAGATGCTTCACTCATTGAAAAATTGATGAGATATTCGCGATAATTTTTTTTAACCTCATTTTTTTATAGGGCGCTCGTTTGGCTGCAAAAAAACTTTTATTACAAACTATAATGCTAACTATGATGCTTCACCATAAATACCTCTCTTTTTAGTAGTATCATATAATCTGATGATCTTTTCTTGATCTTGTCCATCGATTTGAGAAAAGGCAAATCCTCTTTGTTTCTTGATTCTTTGCACTTGTCTAACTTTTCTAATAGCTTTTTGAAATTGTTCCATTCTTGGTCTATAATCTTGAATATTATATTTTTGCATCTCTTGAATGTGATGATACAGTTCAGGGCTATGTCTTCTTTTAAAGTATTTCCAACTGAAATCTCTTAATAAACATAAGATTGTAACTCCAAATACCATTGCCCAAAATGTTAGTGATGGGTAAGTTGCAGCCAAAGCACCTCTATATTCTTGTGATACATTAATCATTGGTGCAACTATTGAATAGATTGGGAAAAAGACTAACCATAATAAAAATGAACCTGGAATTGCTAATAAAGTAAATTTAGTCCACATAGTAACTACTAATGCAGCTTTACCTAATGCAGTTAAAGTACAAGTGGTGAAAACAGCAGTACCCCAAGACCAATTATTAACAATCAAACCATTTGACAATTGATCACCATGATGATAAATAAAATATGAACATAAAAAGATCAATCCTGAATGATAAAATCCATTTAAAATCCAACCAAAAAATACTTGTTGATTAAAGAATTTTTTACTTTGACCTAATTGATATAATTGAGGATATTTATCCAATAATCTTGCATTAACAAATTGATCGAAAACACCTAAAATAAATGGTGGGAAAACTGTGAAAAGAACGTTATAAAATGTTAAAGTCCAAGATTCAATAATTGATTGACCTGAAAATGCATTTGCAAACACGAACCAAAATTGGGTCATATAAAGAGCCATATTTTTATAAAATGAATACAATATAGCATTTGAAATTCTTTGATAACACCAAGAACCATGAACTAATAAAAGTTTTCTTAAGTATTTAAATTGTCCAATAGAGACGTCAGCACTTCTTGCGGCTTGCATACCTTCTAATCCACTTATACCAACCCCAACATGTGCAGCTTGAATCATTGAAACATCATTGGCACCATCTCCAATTGCTAGTAATAATGATCCTTTCTTCTTTCTTTTAACCATTTTAACAACTAAAGCTTTTTGTAATGGTGAAACTCTACAACAGATAACTGCTTTACATCTAGTTGCCAATTCTAAGAAGAGGTCTTCTAAATCTGGCTCTAATGCAAATTTTAAAGAGTGACCATCAATAATTAATGCTAATGATGAATCTAATGCTTCATTATCACCTCCTACTTGATGCTTCATAATTGCATCAAGCTTTTCTTCGAGGTTTAATCTCGTATCAGACTTGGTTTCTTCATTGATAATTAATAAATTCATATCTTCACTTAATAATTTACAAGACATCCCAATATTAATGGCAGTTTCTTGTCTATCACCAGTTAAAACCCATAATTTTATACCGGCAGTTTGAAGAGTTTGAATAGTTTCAGGAACTCCATCTTGTAATTTATCTTCAATGGCAGTTGCACCCAATAAGAATAAACCTTGTTCAATTTCTTCGGCAACTTCATCTAATTTATCAGCTCTATTATCTAATGTAGTAGAAGCCTCGTAATGTTTAACAGACCATTGTTGATACTCTTCTTCACTAACAATTTTAGAAGCTATACATAAAGTTCTTAACCCTTCAGCAGCAAATTCTTCAAGATGACGTAATGTGGCATCAACAAATGGTTGTTCTCCATTACTTAATCTTTCTAATATCACAGTATCAGCACCTTTACAGAATAAACGAATTAATCCATCAGGACATCTGAAAATTGCAGACATTCTTTTTCTAGTAGAATTAAATTCACAAATATTTAATAATTCATATTCTTGTTCAACTCCAGTAATAGTATTTTCAATGGTAATACTTTTAGGTCTTCTGATTATAAATCTATAACCTAAATCAGCTGCACCTTGAACTAAAGCACCTTCATCTGGTGATGCAGCCTGATACTTAATAGAACCATCTAATTCATTAACTTCAGGTATAACTGTATGACACGCACTTAATAAGGTTAAAAATTCATTAATTATAGCTGATTGTTGAGTGTTAGTATCATTCAAATGAGCTTGTAAATCATTAAAAGTATGGAAACCAATTTCTATACCATCAATCATTTGTATTTGACCATCTTCAGGTATATCTTCAATATAACATTTACCACCAATACTACAAGTTTTAAATTCCATGATATTTCTAGTTAAAGTCCCGGTTTTATCACTGAAAATATAATCTATTTGACCCAATTCTTCAACTAAAGATGAAGTTCTAACACCAGTTGGAGTATCAGTTTCTTCATAATACATATCTAAATCACTACTAATCATAAAAGCTTGATAATATTTAATAATCTCAACAGTAACAAATAATGAAATTGGTACCAAATTTGAAAATAAAATCCAATAAGTTAAAATATCTTTAAAGAAAAGTTTTGCAATATTAACATTTTCAAGTTTTAAATAACTAAGTTCATCTTTTCCAACAGAAGTTTTAATAACGTTAGCAACAGAAGCAATTAAAGAAAGTAAAATTAATACCATAAATAATGCAACAATTAAAAGATTTATTATTCTTTCAACATCAGTTCTTTTAATTGGTGTAGCAGTAGCATTTCTCATTAATTTGGTTTCATGACCTGTAAATACAACAATCCCATGAATCCATTGAGTGTTTCTTAAAGTTGCACCTCTTAATAATAATTGATCTGGATTCATCGGTATATTACCAGTGGATCCAAAGTTCTTCAAATTACCTTCATAAGTATAAAGTGAAGAATTAGGTTGTTCTGATTGAATTTCTACATTATTTAAATCATTAACTAAGAAACTTGGATTAACCAAATATGAGGTTTCTTGCTTTGATTGTTTAATTTTCAAGTTGGTTTCCCCATCTAAATTGGCAGTTTCAATGTAACATAACCCTTCGGGTTCAGATGAACTGACCAATAAAAGATCTGCAGGAAACGATTCTTCATTTAGAATCTTAACTACATCACCAACTTGAACTTTAATCCATTTCTTAGTTACAAACTCACCACTAACGGGATCCAATACTTGCACTCGAGTATTATTCAACTCCTTATCGGCCTTGGCTCTCTTCAAATCCTCCATAATTTCTTTAATGGCAGAAACTGTCAACACAACTAATAAGGTACCAATAGTTGTATATCTATTGGTTGGTGAAACGTTCGGTACTTGTTGAATAATTGACGTGAAAAGGAAAAACAAATTGGCATATTTACTGAATTGTTCAAATAAAAACTTGGGCAAAAAAGTTGCAAAATTATATTTTGTAGTGGAAATATAGTTACCAAAGTATCTAAACTTGGAGTTTTTATCATGGTTCATTACATATATTTGTCTAGGTCCTTTGTTTTGGGGATACTCGGAGTTTTTGAAGGAGTTTCCACTCAATGTGTTCTTCACCTTGTTGAATATTTTACGAATGTCGAAATCTGTATCTTGTGCTGGTTTGGCAGGTTGGTTTGGGTCTTCAAATGGGTTCTCCATCTCCATATACCCATTATTATTGGGACTGATGTTATTTCGACGTATTTGGTTAAGAAGCCCGTTCTGGCTGGCCGATGGTCTTTGTGGATTTGGCTGTTGTGTGGTGTAATTTGACTCGTCGTCTGATACTACAAATTGATCTTGGAACGGATCGTAAGGTATTGAGGATGTTACATCATACGGGTTATCACTACGCAGTTGGGATTGAGGATTGGACCGTTGGTACCTTGATGACTGGTAGTACTCTTGGTCTTCGGATTGCAGTTTCTGCGAATCCAACTCAATGAGGTTGTTGTTAAATGGGTTACTCATTGTTGACACTTGTTGTGCCTCGTTTATGTTTTAGAATGATCTGCGCGAAAAGTGCTGAAAAGTCTTTGGTCTGGCGCTGCACATTGACGCGCGTAGTGGTGCGAGCGGTGGGACGGGGATGGTGCCACGGTTTGTGCCAGCGTGGTGAGTCAGAATTTTTCAGTCCCCAGAATTTTTCACTTTGAAATTTTTCAGTTAATCTAATGGCAGAACAAATTGCTATTGAAGCCAACAGAGCGTTTTCTGTGCTTAAAACCTTGACCAACGAAGAGAGATCAGGTGCCTTACAACAAATTTACGAAGGTTTACATGAAAGAAAGGAGGAAATCTTAAAATTTAATCAAGTAGATTTAGAAGATGCTAAAACCAATAACCTTTCCGCCAGTTTAATTAAAAGACTCGACTTAAGTGCAAAGGGGAAATTCGATAGCATGTTACAGGGAATCCTTGATGTTGCCAAATTACCCGATCCAATTGGTAAGGTAACCTTGGCTAAGAAATTAGATGAAGGTTTAAATTTATACCGTATTACTGCCCCAATTGGTGTTTTACTTATCATTTTTGAATCCAGACCTGAAGTTATTGCAAATATCACTGCACTTGCTATCAAATCCGGTAATGCTGCTATCTTAAAAGGTGGTAAAGAATCATATCAAACCTTCAAAATCATGAGTGAAATTGTTAATAAGGTATTGGAAGACAAGACCAAAGTTCCTAAAGATGCAATTAAATTGATTCAAAGCAGAGAAGAGGTTGGTGACTTGTTGTCTCAAGATAAGTACATTGATTTGGTTATCCCAAGAGGATCTAATCAATTAGTTCGTAACATTAAAGATAATACTAAGATTCCTGTTTTAGGACATGCAGATGGTATTTGTTCGATTTATATCGATGAATCTGCTGATATTACCAAATCAGTTAAGGTTGTTGTAGATGCTAAGACCAATTATCCAGCCGGTTGTAATGCTGCTGAACAATTATTAATTCATAAATCAGTCGCTGAAGATGATGAAAAATTAACCAAGATTTGTTCTGTACTTATTGAAGCTGGTGTCACTTTACATGTAACTCCAGAAATCAAACAAAGGTTAAAACCAAATGATATGATTAAAGATGCTGATGAAAACTCATTTGATATTGAATACTTATCTCTTGATATTTCTGTTAAATCTGTAGACTCTATTGATGATGCTATCAGTCATATCAATGAACATTCTTCCAAACATACCGAAAGTATTATGACAGAAGATAAAGCACAAGCTGAAAAGTTTTTGAAAGGAATTGATTCTTCTGGTGTTTACTGGAACTGTTCTACAAGATTTGCTGATGGGTTTAGATACGGATTCGGTACTGAGGTTGGTATTAGTACCAATAAAATCCATGCCAGAGGGCCTGTTGGGTTAGAAGGATTAATGAGTTACCAATACCAATTAAGAGGTAACGGGCATATAGCTAGTGAATACCAAGGAGCTGGTGGTGATAAAGTGTTTGTTCACGAAGATATAGGGTATGAGATTGAGTAGTATTGATGTGGTGCTGAAAATAGGTGTATATTGAATGTAATTAGAATAGCTGTATATTGAATGTAAGTATAGAGTGTGTTCTATGTGTGTGTACAATGAACTATAGAGTATTTCTACATTATTAACAGATTACAAGCTTACGGTATATATTTACATGAATTATATGCTTTTATCTCCCACAACCAGGACAAACTCTTCATAATCTCGAGGTGGAAACTCGGGATAAAAGTCAATTACTTTCAACACATTGGTTTCATCTATATCCAACTCACTCCATTGCTTTATGGTGAAGAAATCAGTCAACTTCTTGATCCATTCCATACGCAATTCAATGGTACTTACATCGTTCTCTGGTAACTTCAAATTCCTCAATTTAAACCGGACCATGTTCAAATTTTCGATAGCCTTATTCAAATCGATTCCTTCAATCTGTTTATTGATTATATCCTTGATTATCTTCAGAAGTCTCGGAGATTTCCCGTTGGTGGATATCATGATTTGAAGGTTATCTTTATTGATCATACTACCAAAATAAAAGTCACAAAGATGCGGCTTGTCGGCAATGTTTGCATTAATGTTAAGTAATTTGCATTGATAATAGATTTTTGTTGATAATATATGATCATCTATAGCACAACATACAGTTTCAAACCGATTATTATGGATATACTCGTTGATCTTGTCGAAATCTTCCTCTGTTAACGAACTAACATCACACATCTCGAGCTTCTTTTCATCTTCGTACATTTTTAAATCATTTGTCTCGAAATCTCTTTCAAATAACTTGAATATAGCACCTTCTTGATGCAATTTGATGATTTCTGGATGGATTTTAGAGGTCCCTGTAACCACGGTGATTTTGGCCTGAGCTATGATTAAATGATGGATTCTACTTAATGCCACATCACCACTCCCAATGACTAAACAATGCTTGTCCCGAACCTGCCATGCCAACAACAACGACCCTTTCTTGTCATTAACCAGTTGATTCATATGCGCGGAATTTTACCCGCAGACCCCCAACGTTCGCGAATTAATCATCAATATCGATAAGACGCCAGTCACCACATAGAGGCTAAAGCATATCCTGACGATTATATAGAAGTTGAATCGATGTTTAATAAGTCCGAAAGAAGAAAGTCTGTCGCCGAAAGAAGGCCAAGTGTTTCGTATACACCCGATGTGATCCCCCATTTGGCCGGGTTAGAGAAGCCCCAAGCCCATAGTTTACACCTTGATCAATGTGATGTTTTAATTACAGGAACTGGATTGGTTGAAAGTATGTTAGCAGCAGCGTTGTCGTGGCAAGGTGTGGAGGTGTTACATATAGATAAGAACTCGACGTATGGTGATACCAGCTCCACCTTGACCATTGAACAGGTTAAACTGTGGTGTCAAGAGGTCAATGCCGGTAGAATTCAACATTTTGAAGATGCCCAAGTGTATGTTAATGGATCAATGAGCCATCCGTCTTATAAACACAAGTCAAAGGATTATGGAATTGACTTATCTCCCAAAATTATGTTTGCTCAATCGGATTTATTAAGCTTACTTATCAATTCCAGAGTGTATAAATATTTGGAATTTCAAAGCTTAAGTAACTTCCATATCTTTGAAAATGACAACTTTACTGCCAAATTTTCTAATCCAGCGTCAAAAGAAGAGATTTTCACCGATCAGTCGTTATCTTTAATTACCAAAAGATACTTGATGAAGTTCTTAAAGTTTGTATTATTGGATAATAATGACGAATCTAAACGTAAGGTATTGACTGATAATGCTAAAACTCCAATTAACGAGTTTTTGCAAAAATCTTTTAACCTTGAAATATCCCAAGTCAATGAATTGATCTTTTCAATTGGACTTTGTATTAAATCTAAAACTAAAACTCCTGAAGCTTTGGCAAGAATCAGACGGTTTTTGGTCTCTTTTAATGTATATGGAAATTTCCCGGTATTGGTACTGAAATATGGAGGTCCTGGTGAAATTTCCCAAGGTTTTTGTAGAAGTGCTGCAGTTGCCGGTACAACTTATAAATTAAATACTTCATTAACTGATTATGATCCTCAAACCAAAATTGCTAAGTTTTCAGATAAATCATCAATTAGAATTAATGAAAAATTGATTATTTCACCAACTCAAATACCGAAATTTTTACAAATTTCTTATAAAGAAATTACTGAAGGATTAAAACAAATTAATATTACTAGATTGGTTGTTGTTGTTGCTAAAGATTGTAAAGAATGGATGTCAGAACAAGAATCTTCTGCTATAGTTGTATTCCCACCAAATTCTTTACCTTCAGACAATGCCACCAGTATTCAAGTTTTAATTCAAAATGGTAATTCGGGTGTTTGTCCAGTTGGTCAATCAATTTGGTATTTAACATCTTTTGAAAAAGATTCATCTAAAGCAAAACAAGATTTACAAAGTGCTTTTGATAAAATGGAAAAATCAATTTTAAGAGAAAGTTCTGATATTAATAATGTAATTGATGAAAATCAAATTGATTCAAATGATTATCAAATTGATGCAAATGGTACTCCAGTTATTGTAAATTCTGTTAAATTGGGTAAATCTTTACAAAACTTTGTACCAAAAGAGAAATTGGAAATTATTTGTAAATTTGGATATAGTCAAAAGACTTTTATTCAACAAGATTTATCCAATGTTTTAAATCCAACTAAAGAAAATAATGTCAGTTTGAAAAAACCAACTGATTGTGAAGATATTATCTTTACAAATATGCCATCTTCTGAAATAAGTTATGATGGAATTGTAAGTCAATGTAAGACTTTATACCTGGAAATTACTGGAGCTGATGATGATTTCTTTGTCGTTGACTTTGAAGATGATGACGATGATTATAATAGTAGTGTTTATCATCAGCTGGCTCCTGGTGATATCAAATCATCTAGTGGGTTGGATATGGCTGATAATGAAAATGCAATTGAATCAAGTGATGATGAAGGTAACGAGCCATTTAATGCCAACGAAATGGAATTGTAGGAGTATAGACGAATGGTGTATTTATAATAATATAAAATGTTATAATTGTATTGGATATCTGTGGTTGTTTGTCATTAAAGACTTTATAATTATTAAGTGTATTTGCAATCGATTTTGCAGCCAAATGAATAATTTGTACTGTGGGTCTAGGGCTCCAGCCCTCGATTTGGTGCACCAACCAATAACCATAATGAAAGTCGTGCACCAGACTAAAATCGCATTTATCTGAAAAATTTCTACCTGAAAAAAATTTCTATAGTACTGAGCAGATTCACTGTCGAAGAAGTCTAATAACTAGTATTAAAAATGTCTGACGTCGAAGAACAACAAATTGTCGAAGAAGTTGCCGCTGAAGAAGGTTCCATCACCATTGAAGACGCTTTAAAAGTTGTCTTAAGAACTTCATTAGTCCACGATGGTTTAGCTAGAGGTTTAAGAGAAGCCTCAAAAGCTTTATCCAGAAGAGAAGCTCAATTATGTGTTTTATGTGAATCCGTCACTGAAGCTTCAATTGTTAAATTAGTTGAAGCTTTATGTAACGAACCAGAACAAAAAATTCCATTAATCAAAGTTTCTGATGCTAAACAATTAGGTGAATGGGCTGGTTTATGTCAATTAGACAGAGAAGGTAACGCCAGAAAAGTTGTTGGTGCTTCTTGTGTTGTTGTCAAGAACTGGGGTAGTGATTCTGAAGAAAGAAACATCTTATTAGAACACTTTGCTTCCCAATAGATAGGATAGTGTATATACATTAATATCTAGGTGTCTTCCACAATTCCCAGGCTCGGGTGTTTGAGCTTCTTTCTGTCTCTAATTTAAGGATCTCTAGAATCTCTCAAAGCTTTCGAGGCCTTCAAAGCTTTCCAAGCTCTTAAAGCTATTGTTAAGTGCCTTCTGACGCTAACTTTTATACCGTATCTTTCAGCTCTTCTCTCGAACCTCCCGCCGCACGTACCACCATACAGCCATCATCGCGGGCCTCCTCAAACGCGATATGTCTAGAGTCGATAAGATGGAAGCACGGAAAAGAGGTGCTGAGTATGTCATTTCTCTGTTCTAATCAACTTCCCACTAACCTTATAGCCTAAGAAACGTTCAGGTCAGCCCTTTGGTCATCAATGCCAATACGTCTCCCAAACCAAAGATGCTTGAATCAGCACTAGTGAAAAATGAAGATATCAACTTACCCAAGTTCAGAGTCCAGTCAAGACGTATAAGTGAAGGTATGAGTTATGAAGATGCTGCAGATGAACAGATCGATCAAGAATTTGTGCCGGATGTCGTGCAACAGGAAGAATTTAAGAAAGAAAGTACCACTGATAGCGGTACTGATATTACCGATAGTGGTGGTGAACCTGTACGTCGAAAAAGAGGGAGACCCCGTAAACTTGGGCCAAAGCCACCTCCAAAACCAAAGGGAAAGAGAGGTAGACCTCGGAAAGGTCAAGAGAAAAATCAGGTAGGTCTAGCTATACCATTTAATGATGGTAACATAGCTACTAGAAGACCCAAAAGAAGGGTGCTTGAACCGCCGCCCATTAAAGCAAAACCATTGACAGAAATTAAGCGTAGTGGTGCTCTGAAACCTCTTGATGTAGATATAGAGCGCTTGGTTACAGATAGTAATCGAGATAAGCGTTATAGACTTAATACTCTTGATGTTTTAAAACATCTTGTACGAGAACACCCTGTGCCTTCTATGAAAGTATCTGATATCAATGTGAACAACGTTCAAGAAGACTTTAAGACCCATTTCCTAGATCATTTGAATCATTTATTTGACGTTCATGGAAGTATAGACGATTTAACTTATGAGATTAACCAAGTGCAAAAGAAGAAGGAAGAGGCCAGAAAGCGAATCTTTGAGTTAAAGAATGAACATTCAAATGTGGGAAATGAGTTAAACAAATTAAGAGAGGATTTCCATAAATCCAAAGCATCATACGAAGAATTCAACCAATTTACAGACAGCTTAAAGAAGATAAAACAAGATATAGATGAAGGCGCTGCAAATGAGTTAATACCGAGTATAGACCATCATATAGTGAACCTTGAAGGAGTTTTCCATCCTGTGAATGGTCTTGGGGGTAAGTTGAAGGAGATCAATGAGGTGTTGAGTCAGATAAACGAAGAGATTTAGATACAGACCCACTACGGCTGTGTATAGTAGTATTGTATATTAGAATGTAAGTTATTGAAGAGATTGGCTATAGATGGTGCTATAGATTAGGTTTTATATGGGGCTCTAGTTCGTTTTCGTCGAGAAATGTTGACTTGGGTCTTATATACCACAATTCGGACCCAATTATCTGATGCCTGGCTCCATAGGCCCTCCGAATCAACCACAAAGAATACAAGAGAGAGAATAAAACAAAGCCTCGAGCACAGGCCCAGGCAATCCCAAACAACCCCGGAAAAGCCCCAGCACTAATTAACTTATCTATTAAACATCATCACTAACTAACGCCATGATCATTCTATACAAGTAAAAGAAGAACATCAACAAATGGAATCCCAACTTAATAAAACTTTCTTTCTTGTGTTTGGACAAAGTTCTAAAAATTTCAGTAGCATCTAATAAGTGATTTTTCTTTAAAAATTTATCGACGTTGTACCCTAATAATGGAGCATTAATTATGAAAGAAAACCAGTACCCGTTGATCAAAAACAAGATGGTCATGAAGCCGTGTAACGCCGCTTCTGGAATGAACCATGGATTCAATTTGTTACATAATTCGATAGGATTAATGTAGTCACATTCTAAATCTGAGTACATAATAGTGAAAAACACTTGTGCGAATAAGTTTACTGCATTAAGGATTACTGCAAGAATAAATAAGCTGAATAAACGTTAGTTTGGGTCTCCAAGATGAATGGTATCAAGTATGGTCACCGATTACCCTTGTAAAATAAATTAATTACATACAAACTCTCTCCTGACATGATGATTTGTGAGGGATAAAATTTCACCGATTATCGATGAAATATTCGTCGTGTGCGAATCCAATCCACTAGAAATTTTTCACTCTTTAGCAACCGGAGTGTAATTTGACAGGTGTATATTAAAGACTATATTAAAGAGTTAATTGGCCTCTATACATGACCAGTTGACGGTGTCGATGGTGATGGTGTCAGTTTTGGTTCCTTCGAAATTCATTGGGAATTGATATTTACCGTATTTGATTAAATATTCCCACTCACTGCCGTTGTAAAAGGCTCTAACTACGTTTAATGGCACTTTTTTGTTACTCTTATCGTGTAAAATACCTTGAACCCAGTTGCCTGATCTGATCATTTGGCCGTGGAATTGTTCCAGTTCAACACGAAGAACGAATTGCTTAGGATCTACCTTATCTGATTCCAGTTCTCTAACCTCTTCTGTTGGTGTTGACTTAAGAGCGCTAATTGATCTCCAGATCTCGACGTAATCTTGATTTTTGCCTGTTGCAGGGTTGGCCATATTACCTGTTTCTTTCCGATCTTGACTGCCAGGGATCTTCCAGAAAGTACCTTCATCTACTGGGGTTAAACAATCTTCTAACGGAATATTTTCTTTGATAGACTTCATGATGGCTAACGAATCGATATCGTGAGTGAATTGAAGAACATACGTATCGGGGATTTTTGGATCAATTGGGATTTCATCACCAGTCATGGCCCATTCAAATATGTCTGAAAATTCACTTTGAGGATTTTCATCTACGATTGGGTAATGTTCTTTATAGATTCTAATGTCCACAAAATGGTCTTCATGTGAGTATATAACCATGGTACTGGTGTTCTCACCGGCTTCTTCTGGTGGCCATTGGATTGATATTCTTTTAGAAAGCATTGAATTAAGTTTTAGATCTAAAGCGGAATCGATAATTTTTCAGAGCGGAATTGATAGGTTTTATAGAATTTAGAGCGGAATTCTTATCGTATAATAATCTACAAAAGTGCTAACCTAATGGGTTAACTTTCTTAATTTTTGCTCAAATTCTATTCTTTTGGGCACTGTTATAGCTAACCCATCAAGTCTCTTAAGATTTGGGAAATAATTTACCAACAAAGTTTGATAATTAATTCTTCTCTTTACCTTCTTACTTTGTAAGCTTTTAACAAAATCACCATCACGAATTTCCCAATCTTGGGTTTTATTCAAAGATTCATAATGAATAGCAAAGTTTTCAATATCATCAAGAGTTTCTAATTGAATTGGTAAATCATATTCTTGTTGTAATTCAAGTTCATGAGGGTTGAATACATATGGATAAACTTCAAGATTAATAGGATTAAGCCTAAGATCTAAAAGTTTTATACTATTTCTACAATTTAAGAGATTGCTTATTATGGTTTCAATCTTGTTAATGTTGTTACTTACCAAATATAATTTTTTGATGTGGTTTAAATTTCTTAATGATTTTAAATTATTAATCTTATTGAAATTTAAATTTAATTCAGTTAAATTTGGGAATATATAATGGAAATTTTCTGGAATTGATGATAAATTAACAGCCGATAATGTTAATCGATTAACATTAAAAAATTCATTATTAAAGTATTTAAAAACATTATTAATTCCTGATAAATCTAATGTTCTTAAACTATTTAATTGAGAAATCTTTGATAAAACTTGATTATCTTGACATTTCCCTGAGAATTCTTCAAGATATCTAGCTCTACCTTTGATTTCTTTTAATGAATTCCCATCAATTCTTAATATTCTTAAGTATGGAAATAAATTAAAATCAATCTTCTTTAAATTATTAAATTTAACCAACAATTTCTTTAAATGAACATGGCCATTATTATTACTACAAGTAATATCTTTTAAATAATTTTCATTGGCATTTAAAATTCTCAAATTATTTAAATAATCAATATTTTCAAGTTTATCAAGTTTATTCTCTGAAATATTTAATTCTTGTAAATTAGTTAATTTTAATTTTTTAAAATCGATTATACCAGATAAATTATTATTTGATAAATCCAAGGAAATAAGATTCGTAAAACTTTGTAATCCATTGATATTAGTAATAGAGTTATTACTTAATATTAATTTAGTTAAATGAATATTATACCGAAGGTTATTACAATTATTTAAACGGTTATTAGATAAATTCAATTGCTGTAAGTCCATGAATTCATTGAATGAAGTTAAATCTTCAATCCTGTTGGATGAAGCATTCAAACTAATCAATTCTCTTGGTAAACCTTTTAAGAACTTAAGTTTATTATTTGATAAATTTACTTTTAATAAATTTGGTAAGAAATAATCCAAATTCTTTATACTAACCAAATTTTCATCAGTTAAATCAACCTCAACTACTTTATTCCAACTGGTCCTATTATTCATTAAGTTGCTTGTTATTACAGACACAAGGTTCTTTTGATGTTGACTAAATGAAACATCATTGATTTGTGATAACCTGGTAATATCAGAAGGACTAGCATTGACCTGACTTACATGGGGTAAATGGAAAGATACTTGTTTGGCTTCGTCTTGTAATTCTTGTTCATCATCCTCATCTTCTCCTTCTTCCTCCTCGTCATCTTCATCACCATTATCCTCTGATAAACTCTCTATTTCATCCAAACTATTAACTTCTTCATTTTTAGAAACCCACCTGTGAGTTTGTTCATCCAAGATCATGTTATCATATGCTTTGGGTAATTTCGAATTCGGTTGTAATAACCCTCTTTGTGGAGTGTTTAAATTAATTTCTTGAAGTTTTAATTGGGAAACTCTTTTCATTTTAAATTCATTTATACTGTTACTTCCTAAATCTGAAGTATTCTGATCGAGAGTTTCTTCTTTTTGGGGACTTTCTTTAAATGAATTTCCTTCTCTTTGACGTAAAAGTTCATCTCTTAATTGCTTATTTTCTAGTACCAATCCTTGAGCAATTTGTTGATTGACTTCTACTAAATTGAGTTTTTCTTCTAATTGTCTTATTCTATTTTGAAGTTTATCAATATGAGAATCTTCTATAAGCTCTTGATCCCTGCTATTAATAGTCATACTTTCAAGAGTTGCACTTCCAACACTACCTTCTTCGAATGGACTACCTCCAGCTTGTGAAGCACTTTCTATAGATAAACCTTCGGAATCTTCTTCCTCAAAAGTATACGATTCTTGCAGTTGATAATGGTCTCTTTGATTTAAAGTATCTTTTTCATCAAAATTACCATTCCCACTATCAGCTTCAAGTTCACTTTCAATTTCTGATTCAGTATAAGAATTTGATTTAAAGTGAGTACTTTCTTGATCAAACCCACTAGTAAATGAAGAATATTCATTGAATTCAATATTATTATCTACTTTATTGGCTTTAGGGGTTGATGTAGCTGTGGTTGCAGCTAATGCACTACCAGTAGAAATAGATCTATCACGATTTGGTTGAAATAATGCCCCCCGTTTCTGAATATTATCAAATATATCGTTGGCTTTCCGACGGTATCTTTCTTCGATATTATCCAAGGTTTTAGGTTTTGCATCTATAGATTCAGCTGATTTACCAATCGGTACTTCTTTATTGAATTCAGATTCTTCATTGAATTCGGATTCCTCATTAAATCCAGATTCTTCATCAAACTTTGATTCCTCAATATGTTCTGATTTAAGTTCTTCATCTTCATTTTTCTTTATAGATCTTTGTTTGTTCATCTTTATAGAACTTGTATCTACTGACTTATCTGTTTTTAAATTAAAAGTTGGTGCCTTTAAATTATGAATAATCTCATTAAGTTTACCCTTTGTAAAAGTATTATAATCATTTGCAAATAGTTTTAAAGGCGATACCGAACTTGGTAATTGAATGATATAATCTTCAGGTTTATCCCATTCTTTATTATAAATATTTTCCAATTCCGTAACTTGTTCATCAGTTAAATGATTATTTTTAAAAGTATTGTATGGAGTTGATAAAGTTGAAGAAAGTGAATTTGATTTATCAGAATTATAAAAAAGTTGATGAATATTCTGTCTTTCATCATAATTTTGCTTAACTTTTTTCCAAGCTGGAGTTTTAATTGAATTTGTGTTATGAATAATACTATTAGTACTTGAAGGGAATTGTAAATCTAATTTTGAGCCTGTTTTGGTTATTCTTACTGACAGTTGGAAGTCATCTTCAATCCATTTTTCATTCAACTCACTGGGCATCCACTCTGGAGTGTTATCTATATCGTCTACTTTATCCAAAGTGGAAGTTTTAATGGGCTTTGAATCATTTTTATGCATTTCTGGGTCTATTGGTGCTAATGAACCATTACCTGGACTTATCTTTGATTTAACAATAGGTTGATCATAATTCAATCCGATCTGACTTTTTGTTCGGGCATTCGGATGGGATTTATATTTGAAGGTATTAGGAATCGAATTTATAGGAGTTACGTGTTCTGGTGATTGTAATGATTCATTATTCGAAAAGTGGAAATCTTGATTAGGTAGATACTTCAAGTTCTTTTTATAAGGACCAGCAGCGTCGTCCAGTTCATTCTGTTCGTCATTGGCATCCGAATCATCGTTGTTGGAGGATTCATCATCAAATTCACTCTCAGGTAGCTTTAGATCGAGATCATCTAAGGGTTTTGATTCTTCATTGATGGTGTTTAAGTGTCGTTTGTCTGAGGAGGAGGCCATTGAAGAAGGCAAGTAGGAAGTAGCGCTGTCGTCTGTGATCTCAGTGTCCTTCATGAATTTGCGAATGTTTTGGGTAGTAGAACTAGTTCCAGACGAATCCAGTACAAATCTATTCATGATGTTTACCACAAGGTTTGTTTACAATTACTTTCGCGATGGTGTGTAGGTATGGTGGTGCGGCGTGGTGGTACGGTCGTGCGGCGGCGCGGTTGTGCTGCGTGCGGTTGTGCGGTTGTGTGGTCGTGCACCGCAGTGCGGATGTACGGTCTGGGTGCAGCTGACGTTATCTGCGGTGCGGTGAGGTACATGTGAAGGTGTCCGAGACCGCTTAACGGAGATCCAACCAACCCCCTTCTAATTTAACGGATAACCACCACCGCCCCCATAAGCTCTCTATCCTCTCGTCTCTTCCCAATCGCCGCCACACGTCCCACCCCGATCATGTGACCACTCCGCCGACTTGTCCGCTTCAAATTCATCGCGCATACCCTTAAAAATTCACCTACTGTTGGATTAATGAATTAAAATTGTATTTCAATTGATTGTATTTTCCTTTGTTTTTGTTCTTGCTTTTAAAAAATGACTTCCAATAAAAATATAAATATCATGAGTACAACCAATATTGCTAGTGAACAACACCAGCAGGAGCAAGAAATGTTGTCAAATTTTTCAATCCCTAATCCTCCGGTTTCAACACAACAATCGAGTCAATTCTTAGACACTGCTGATCAAGTTTTACCTGAAAAACCAAGAACGCTATGGATGGGAGATTTGGATCCGTGGTTAGATGAAGCGGCCATCACCAATTTATGGTGGCAGTTGCTACAAATTAAGGTAAATGTCAAGATTATAAGACCTAAATTCGCTAAACCTGACTCGAATGTTATTGGTTTATATCATTCTGGTTATTGTTTTGTTGAATTTGAATCATTTGAAGATGCAAAAGCAGCATTGAGTTTAAATGGACAAGTTTTACCCGATATTGCTATGCCATCTCAGCTTCATTTACCAAATAATCCCGACAATCAAAAAAAGTATTTCAGATTGAATTGGGCCAGTGGTGCTACTTTAACGGCCCCAATTGTTCAAACTCCGGAGTATTCTCTTTTTGTTGGAGATTTATCTGCTTCAACAACTGAAGCCCATTTATTGGCATTTTTCCAAAAATCTTTTCCTGATTCGGTTAAAACTGTTAGAGTTATGACGGATCCTGTTAGTGGGAAATCAAGATGTTTTGGTTTTGTAAGATTTACCAATGAATCT
This sequence comes from Yamadazyma epiphylla, assembly GCA_030571925.1. Taxonomy (NCBI): domain Eukaryota; kingdom Fungi; phylum Ascomycota; class Pichiomycetes; order Serinales; family Debaryomycetaceae; genus Yamadazyma; species Yamadazyma epiphylla. The sequence continues at coordinate 142,132 of JAJLZA010000003.1, forward strand.
GAAAGACAACGGGCTTTAGTTGAGATGAATGGGGTTTGGTTTGGTGGTAGACCTTTAAGAGTTGCCTTAGCTACTCCAAGAAATAAAAATAAAGGGTTTTATCAAGATCAATTGAAACCTTCACCTCCAGATATGATGTACTTACCGCCATTTGGGTTTTATGGAGGTCAAATTCATGGTCAAATGGGGCAATTGGGTCAAATTCCTGGCCAAATTCCTCAAATGATGCCACCAATGATGCCGGAAATGGCACCAGTCGAATATGAAGCTCATCATGATCAATATTCTGATGCACCTGATGATTCACAAGAACAAGCTCCAGAAGAGGAAGAGTCTAAGGATTCTCCAAAAAATGATGGCTCAAAAAATGATAAAGTATCAGCTTCCAATACAAGTTCACCAAAAGATGGTTCTTCTGGTGCTCCTGGATCTTCTAGTACCGGAGCACCTCCACACTTAACACCACATCTACCACCAGGCCCCGGAGGCCCTGTGGCACCTGTAGGACTTGGTGTTCCACCGGCTGTCCCTCCTGGTGCTCCACCTGGTGTTGTTCCTGGGGCTGGTCCTGGTTTAGTACCAAATTCAGGCCATGTACCAGTTCCATTACCTTTAGGAGGCACACCTATGAATAATGAAGCATATAATGATCCTAATAATACCACTGTATTTGTTGGAGGATTATCTTCAGAAGTTGCTGAACAAACATTATTCACTTTATTTAAACCATTTGGAATTATCCAACAAGTGAAAATCCCTCCTGGTAAAAATTGTGGATTTATTAAATATTCAACTAGAGAAGAAGCTGAAGAAGCCATAGCTGCGATGCAAGGATTTATAATTGGAGGGAATAGAGTTAGATTAGGTTGGGGACGAGTTTCTATAAATAATAAGAAATTCCATCATCACCAACAAGCTCAAATGCAAGCTGCAGCTCTTTCAATGGGGTATGATCCAGCGGCGGTTGCAGGATTTAATGGAGGATATGGACCACCAAGTTCAGGAGGGTATACGCCTGGATATGGTCCAAATATCCCACTGTCATCGCCGGGATTGCCACCGCCATTTCCTGGTGCACCAATGGGTATGCCACCAATGACACCAGGAATGGGAGGAATACCACTTGAAGGAGAAGAGTATATGATGCCACCATATTATATGGTACCACCACAAGAGTATAACGACATTACGGATGCGATGGGAGCAATGAGTTTGAAAGAAGAAGAGGGAAGGGAGAAGGATTAGGAGAGAAGGAAAGAGAGAGAAAGAGTGGCAGAGAAGGAGAGTGGAAGAGAAAGACAGAAAGAGTAGGAATGTATAGATATAGTGATAGTGTTTCTGGTCTCTAATGTGCTGCTGGCAAGAGCCACAGCCCGATTTCTGATGATCTCTATCGACTGGCAATAGGTGCAGGCCGATCTCTATTGATCTCTATTCGACTGGCACTCCTGCTCCCATTACAATCACCACCTCTGTCTCCTATTACACTTCCTATTTGGGTCTCATTACATTTCCTATTCCGTCCGCTCGCCTCACCCACCGCCGTAGCGCGCCCCGCCATCTCGCCCTAGCCCTCACAAGCCTAGCCCTCGCAAGCGTAGCTTCCAATACCATACAAAAACATACATTCAATACATAACCTAAGATCTTTCACCTCTTAATCTTCTTGCTAATTGGATATCCTTCTTTTGAATAGTAACCCTCTTAGCATGAATAGCACACAAGTTGGTGTCTTCAAATAATGATACTAAATAAGCTTCAACAGCTTCTTGTAACGCACCAATAGCTGAAGATTGGAATCTTAAATCAGATTTAAAATCTTGAGCAATTTCTCTAACTAATCTTTGGAAAGGTAACTTTCTAATTAATAATTCAGTAGATTTTTGGAATCTTCTGATTTCTCTTAAAGCAACGGTACCTGGTTTATATCTATGAGGTTTTTTAACACCTCCAGAGACTGGAGCGGATTTTCTGGCAGCTTTTGAAGCTAACTGTTTTCTTGGAGCTTTACCACCAGTTGATTTTCTGGCTGTTTGTTTAGTTCTGGCCATTTTTAAAAGAAAAGGTATATAAAACTATATTTTTCAGGGAGGGAAAAAAGAGTTAAATTAGCAGAAAGAGGGCGTACCAAACCATGTGGATTTGGCCAATCATATTTCGAGCTGGAGAGAAAAAGAAAAAAATCATGACACAAACTGTGAGCATACAAATGCCATGGCAAGGAGGGAGGGAGATAGCGCATGAGGTTTGGGGACGTGTGAGAACCGGGTTTTTATAGTGGTAGAGCTAGAGGGAGCGGGAGCGGGAGAAAAATGGGAGAGGTGCGAGTGAGTCAGGTGACTTATATTAGTATGATTTTAAAGCTTTAGCACCAAAGGGTCTTTGGAATCCTTTAATATGATTATAAGAGTATTATTAGTGATGTATATGGAGATATAGTCGAAGGAGTAGATCAGAAACAAAGGACGAAAGTTTATTAGAATATTTAGTATGAATATATAGATAAAGATTCTGAATATATATATGCTAGAATTATATAAGTATATAAGACGTAGTTATGAAAGTCGTAAGAAAAAGATATAATGAAGATATCTGTAGTACTTTAATTGTTTTAAAGGAGTGAAAAGAGTTAATTATCTGAAAATGCTTATGATTTAGGTTATTTTTAGATAGGAAATATTATAACTGTAAAAATATTAAAAAAAGTGATAATGATGGTTAAAGAGTTTCAGGGGAATTTCATGATATACATAGAGGCGTTCTTATATATATAGGCGATTTTTATTGTGATATTGGCACCTTTCGACTTAATATAACAATATGCGACGATTATAATGAAAGAGTATAGAAGTTAGTAGATAATGATTATTATATAGAAAAATCTTGTTAATCGTAAATGTTATCTGAATTTCTTGCTTGTGATGTCGATAAATATTACATAATAGCAAAATATTGTTTCTTCTTTATACAAGAGATTTTTATATATATTTAGCCTTTTTGGTGAATGAATGTCGCGCGACATCACTTAGGGGGTATGATTTCGGGGTTCTGGGAACTATTTCAAGAATTTAAAAAGTCTAAGGTGATATGGGAAGGTATATGGAGGTGTGTATTGATTTTGGAGTTGATAGATGTGGTTTTGGTGGAGAAATAGAGGGCTGTAAAAGAGCCTATAAAAATGTCGCATTGGCGCACAGAGTGCCAGTGGGCCGCCCGTTGGCCCCACACCAGCGCGATGTTCCGGCCCAATCCCCATTCCTCGCACCGCTGCATCATATCTATTTAACAGCAAACCCAGTCAAACAAGTCAGCAAGTTGCACCGGAGATCAAGCCACAGCGCCCAAATAACACATAACAAGCCAGAAAACAAACAGAGAACAAACAGAGAACAAACAGAGAACACACCTTAATATCACTTATATGCCTATAAATACATGCTAACTTCTATACCACAATCTTGTAATGGTCGTCTTCATCATCTTCTTTTGTAATTGAAATACCCCATACATTAATGCTTCAGCAGTTGGTGGACACCCTGGTACATACACATCAACAGGCACAATTCTATCACATCCTCTAACAACTGAATATGAATAATGATAATAACCTCCTCCATTAGCACAAGATCCCATAGAAATAACCCATCTTGGATCTGGCATTTGATCATAAACTTGTCTTAACGCTGGTGCCATCTTATTGGTAACAGTACCAGCAACAATCATAATATCTGACTGTCTTGGTGATGCTCTGAAAATAATCCCCAATCTATCTTGATCGTATCTTGGAGTAGAAACATGCATCATTTCGACGGCACAACAAGCCAAACCGAATGTAACGGGCCAAAAGGAAGATTTTCTTGCCCAATTTGCAATGGTGTCTAAGGAAGTTAATGCATAATCGACTGGAGCAGAAGCTGTCTTTTCGGACATCAAAGGAAAGTCTGTTGGCATTGCTTTTGGAGTCAAATCTTTGGAAGATATGTATCTTGCACCCAAGACCTTTGGAAGCGACGATTTCAAAGGACTTTGAATTACGGATCTTTTGATGACAAACATGTTTTGAAGAAGAAGTCCTTTCAGAATCTGATTTTTTTTGAGCATCAGCATTAATTTGCGCGAAGTGATTGGATGAAGGGTGGTCGGTGCACGACCGCGAAGACGAGATGATAAGGTTGATGGAGAAGGTGGTTGGATTTGGTGGTAGAGGTGTGAAGAGGGTATGGGGGTGGTATATGGGTATTGGGAAATATGGTGGGTGCTGAGAAATGGGATTTTGCGGGATTCTATAGTGAGATTTTCGTATCTATGCATTACTATATAACTAAAAGCCTCTGGCCGGGCGCACTCGCACCGTCGCACTCGCGCCGTCAGACTGTTCTAGCACCACATCTGGCACCACATCTGGCACCACATCTGGCACCATCATCACTGTCTACCACCCACCCCCAACTACCGTCCACTGACAACTCCTCTCCCCCTACACTTCCCCTACTCAATCACACTATCCACATACTGCTTGATCTTCTCTATAGCTTCATCTTTAACCCCACTTGGCACCATGTTCTCCGCCTTCGGCTTAACAAACGTCAACAACTGCTCGAAATTCATCGGCTTGTCCTCATCCAAATTCTGCTGAAGCTCCTTCACCGCAAGCTGTGAGACCTTATCATACCAACCTGATTCATATAATCGTAATTTTAACTGCTTGTTGATCTTATCGTAATTTCCAGAAGCAATAAGATGGTCTTGTATCTTGGACTTTATCTGTTCTACTTCTTGATCTTGTGTCATATCCAGTGAAAAATCTCGCGCAATGTCCAAATTTTTCAAAATGGCTTCCCCATATCTTGCTAAAATAAAATCAATTGAGGAGTTAACTCAAGGAAAATGGATCCAAACAAGAAAGATAAACTACCAGGACCCATCTGGAAAAGATAGAGTTTGGGAAATGGCTATAAGATCCACTAGAACCGAAACTACAAACACCGACGCAGTGTCTATAATGGGTATAATCAACTATAGCGATAAACCTAAAGAATTGGTTTTAACTAAACAGTTTAGACCTCCAACTGGTAAGGTTGTGATTGAGTTGCCTGCAGGGTTAATTGACCCAAAGGAATCCATTGAGTCGACTGCTGTAAGAGAGTTATTAGAGGAAACTGGGTACCATGGAGTGTTCCAAAGCCTGTCTATTGATGAGACTGAATTATATAGTGACCCGGGGTTAACCAATGCTAACATGGCGCTTGCATATGTTGATATTGATCCAAATGATGAAAAAAACCACAATCCGGTGCCACAATTGGAAGACGGTGAATATATCGATACTTTTCAATTACCTTTAAAGGGTCTTCTTAAGCAGTTGGTGAAGATATGCAAGGAAGAAGGGTGTGTCATCGATGCGAGATTGTACCATTTTGCTAAGGGCTTGGAGCTTTGTAATGAATGAATGTTGGACTCTGTTGTTTATCTACCTCTGTGTCTCTGTCTCTGGTGCTTTGATGGTGCTTTCATGATGCTTTCATGATGCCCCATCGTGCCACGCTTCGTCCCACGCTTCGTCCCGTGCTCGGTCGACCGCGCGCCAGTTTCCCTCCCCCTCGCCCCACCATATCCCCAACCCAACAACATCGCATTCACAAGATCATGTCTGATATCTGCAACTTTTGTCTAGGTGATGCAACAGACGTCCCTGCTTTTGGCACAGTCTCCGATGCCGAAGATTTTGTCCACCCCTGCCACACTTGTTCCCTCGTAACCCATAGAAAATGTCTTATGGACTGGTTCCATTCCTTACCCACCGATAAGCTATATATGGTAGAAGCTGAGTCTGTCCATGAATTGATCAATAATCCTGATGGAAATCGGGTCGCTGTTGATGGTGTATTAGAAATAGGTCAACCTCCAACAGGCGTGATACGTATCAACATTTCTCCCAATGAAATAGGTGAATGGCTCAATAGTTTTTCAACCTCAGTTCGTGATGTTTCCACCCAACAGAAATCCAATTCTATTGTATTATTACTTGCTCCATGTCCTCAATGTAAGAAGGATATTGTTTTCAGCATGAAAAGATCACAATTCCTCATGTTGAACGCTGGTTTTAGAAGCTTTTTGACTAAAGGTATTCAATATTCGGGGATATTTCTAGGTATAACCTCAGCTATAACTGGAGTTGTTTCTATGGGTTATATTGGTTTGACATCTTGTGGGTTAAAAATCATGGATTGTATATTACCAGAGCCTTTATTGATCAAATTATTAACCAAATCCTCAAATAATTCTCTGATGAGTCTACTCTCTTCATTACTAATCACTAATAAACCTGGTAATTATAATATAGATAACTTGGAAACGGCATTGTCAAAAGGTTTGATAGACCCTTTCAAGTTTTCAAGAATCCCTGTTTTACCATTGATTCTTTATAGAATGAGATCTTCTTCATTGATGGAGTGTTTGTTCCCTAATTCCAAGCGGGATGTTATAACTAACTGGGTGACTGAATTGATGATAAACGGTTATATATCATCATTGGGTAATCATAAATTGGTTTCTCTTGTATATAACAATTTCTTAAAGAGTCTTACAAGTATGATTAAAAACCCATTCAAATTTTATCAATATTTGAATATTTTTAAAAATATTGATTTTACTGAAACTTCTAATTTGATTTCTTTGTTAATACCAATTCGTTTAGCTTATGATGTATTTTTTAAATTAACTTTTAATCAATATCATTTTAAAATCGCTCAAAAAATTCGTCCTAGAATTATTGCTGATAATTTAACAGAACCAGAATTAAATAATATCGAAACGTTAACTAATGAAATTAATGAAATTGAAATGACTCTTAAACGCTTTAATGATGGGAAATCAAACTTTGTAAAAGCTTCTGATCCATTTACAAATGAAATATTTGGATGGTTTGATCATAAGTTCAAATATTTAAAGTTTTTATTTAAAGATAATTTAATTTTAAAATATCTTAAACAAAAAATATATTTAAATTTTTGTATTCTTAAATCAAGTTTTAAAGATGATTATTCCACTTCTTTGACTCGTGAATCGATAACTATTAGAGGATTAACATCAATTTTATGGCCATTTATTTCTTCAAAAATTGGTAAAACTATATTTAATATAGTCTTGAGTAAATCAAATAGTTTACCAAAAGAGAAATTAATGTTTTTAAGTAATATAATTGGGTTAATCACAGTGGTTTTCATTAAAGATTTAACTAATTTATGGTTAAGTAAAAAAAGAAGAGATCAATTAACAAAATTAAGAGTTATAGATATGGTTGACCAACATAATTTACATTCAGATACTTCTGATAATTTACATTCTATTCCTGGTGGATATTCTTAATCAAAAAGAATTCCAACCATGTTAAATATACACATATTATATTTATTCATCGTCATAGTCTTCATCTTCTTCAATCTTTCTCATTGGTGGTTCGACTGGTTCTTCCTTTTTCTCTTCTTCTTCTTCATCATCTTGATTGTCTTCTTTTTTATCTTCAGTTGGAGCTGAAGGAGTTGGAGTTGGTTGCTGGGTGGTTACAGCCGATTCAGTAGCTTCAGTAGCTTCAGCAGCTGGTAAAGTGGTTTGAGGTGCTGATGTTGGTGCTGGCTCTGTTGCTGATGCAACAGTGGTAGTGGCAGGGGCAGCTGGTGTTGGGGTTTTTTCAGTTACTGCTGATGCAGCAGCTGGTTCAGAAGCTGGTTCAGAAGCTGGTTCAGAAGCTGGTTCCGCTGCAGGTTCAGCTGCTGCTGCTGCTGGTGCTGCTGGTGCTGCTGCTGGTACTGGTACTGTAGGCTCTGGAGCTTGTTCTGTAGCAGGAGCAGATTCAGTGGCTGCAGTAACAGGAGCTACAGCTGGTGATTGACTAGTACCTTCAGGTGTAGCACCTTGAGGACTAGTAGAAGTACCTGGAGTTGGTGTAGCCTTGGCCTTAATTTCTGGTACTGGAGTAACTTGAGCTGGTGTAACTTGAGCAGAATTAATAGCAGTAGGTACAGGAGTCAGTTGAACAGATGCAACATCAACCTTATGTTCTTGTAATGCAGGCATTTGAGCTGCAGCACCAGGAATAATTGTTGAAGCAGCATTAGCAGCATTCATTAAAGAGTTCAAAGAATTGGCAGCACCATTAATTTGAGTTTTAGCAGCAACTGGGGTGGTACTATTAGAACCTTTCTTTTTCTTAGGTTTACCCTTATCCTTTTTATCATCCAATTCATGTTTAACTCCATTAATCTTTGGAGGTTGAGGTGAAGCATCTTGTAATTGACTAATTGGAGGATGTTGATGAATTGGAGGAGGTTGAGGTAAATTTTGTTGAATTGGATGAGGCATTTGAGATGAAAGGTTCATAGGACCTGGTGGTGCACCTGGACCTCCTGGACCTCCTGGACCTCCTGGGGCTTGCATAGCTTGAATACCTGGACCTCCTGGAACTCCTGGGGCTCCTGGACCACCTGGACCACCTGGTGCACCTGGTACACCACCTCTAGCAGCATCTGGATGTTGAGTACTTTCTAATACCATAGATTGTGGTAATTTAGGTTGTTGACTAACTGGAGGAGGTTGAGGTGGATGGGTATTACCTTCTTGTTGATACTTAATTAATTGATCTAATCTAGCTTTAATATGAGGATTACCAGGATCTAATCTTTCAGCTTGTCTATAAGCATCTAAAGCATCACTAATTTGATTATTACAAGTTTCATATAAAGTTCCTAAATCATACCAAACCTCACTAATATAAGGATTTAATCTAATAGCTCTTGTATAAGCATCTAAAGCATCCCTATATTGACTGATTTGATAATATAAAACCCCAATAGAACACCAAAAAGTAGGGTTTCTACTATCTCTATTAACTGCTTGTTGGAAAGCTTCATAAGCAGCATTAAAATCACCTCTAATCATATGAACTCTACCTAAATAATACCAAGAATGAGCATCAGATTGGTCAATTTCTAATGATTGAGTTAAATATTTAAGAGCAATATTTAAATCTTGTTGAAAGTTTGAATTATTTTCAGCTTGTGAATAAAGACATCCTAATTGTTGTAAAACTTTAGCATGTTGAGGATTAACTTGTAAAACTCTTTCATAAGCATCTTTTGCACCATTCCAATCTTTTTGTTGCTCTAAAACAGAACCAATTTGAAACCAAACATCTGGTTGAGTTAATGGATGTGGTGGATTACTTAAAATATATTGGAAACATTCTAAAGCATTTTGTAATTTACCTTGATGTTTATAAATAATCCCCAATCTAAAGTAAATTTCATTAGATTTATCGAAATTTGGATCTAATTCTAATACTCTTACAAACGCTTCTTCAGCATATTCTAAAGAACCATATCTATCATACAAAATCCCAATTCCATGCCATAATTTAGGAACATTTGGATTATCTAAATAGTATAAAGCTCTTTGATAAGCAGCATAAGCTCTTTGTAAATCATCCAACATCAAATAACAATGACCTAATAATCCCCAGGTTTCACCATTTTCAGGATTGAAGTTCAAAGCTTGTTCATACAATTCAGCAGCTTTAAAAAATACATCTTTAGATCTATAAATATTAGCCAATTTAATTAAAGCTTCTGGATTATTTGGTGAATGTCTAAGTGCAGAATCATAAGAAGCTAACGCTTTTTCAAGGTCCCCAAGACTTTCAGCCAACGATCCAATTGCTAGCCAGGTGGCGGCGGTTGTTTCCAGTAAGACAGCAGCAGGATTCATATCATGAATTTGATTATTTGGTGACATAACCCCATTTTTGGGTGGCATCATTTGAACTGGCATACTCATTATGTTTGCTATTCAATAAAGTTAATAATTTGATAGATTAATTAATATATTGTTTGATATATTACTCCTTATTATTAAAAATATCTGTTTTTTGGAAGTAGCAAAAACAAGGAATATTTTTCAAAGAAAAAACTGTTTGTTTAAAAAAAAATCCTGCTTCTTTTTTAGGTTGGCCATTTGAATCCGAGCTGCGCGACATCCCCCTAAAAAACTATGAACCGGTTAAAATCAATGGGCCAAATGTCGTGAGGCTTGGGTTTTGTTTCCACGACATCCGTTTTTTATAGTTTAGTCGACAACATGGGGTGCAAAAAATTGCAGCGGGCAAAATAGGCAGTTGGTGACATAACGTGTTCCTTACGGTGGTGGGTTTATCGGGGGTTATTTGTTTGGCGTGTACGTTGTTGGTGGGGGTGGTGAGGTATGTTACAAGTTATTGGAGGTGTTAATAACTTTGTTTAACCGTGTTTATAGTCCATTTAAAGGTATAATTCCGTCCCCACTACTATCAGAAACTCTAAACCGAGATCCGACTAGGGGTGCAAGTTTAATTTGGCCGTATTGTTCCTGTGTATAGTGCTGCGAATTTTCGTTAATTGAAACGAATTTGCGAGGGAGCGGCTCAAGCGGCGCGCCAGTGAACTGTTTAGGCTGGTTGAAGGGGGTGGTTGTTAGTGGCTGTAGACATGGTTGTGATGATCTAGATTGATGACCTTTATGTAGTGACTAAATATATTGTGTAAATGTGCGATTTTGTGTCTTGGGGTGTATCTGTAGGGGCAGATTCATGTGCCATGATTAAACTTTTTACTTGAAGGTTGCTGGCAGACGTCAGGGGAGTATGATAAGAGTGGATGGCTTAGGTATAGAGATGAAAGTCATGTCATAGATGTTTATAGAGTTTAGTAATGTTGGCATGAAGTGGAGATGATGATGATAGAAATGGGGTGGTCCGGAGTTTGGGTGATGAGGTGGGTGTGCTTTGTCTGTTGTACACCGAGTAGCTCAAGTATACTGCCGCTCTGCTGGTTGCTGCCGATGCTGTGTAAGCTTGCCGGGTCCCCTCTAAGTAACGATTGTTTTCTCTTTTTCTTGATTGTGCAGGGTGTATTGATGATCTCAAGAGGTGAAATTGTGATCTCGGGCCATTCACTGCCTATGGATCTGTGGATCTATTGGTCTATTGGTCTATGACACCTTTGATGTCTATGGCATATATGCACCGTCGTCGAATGATCTACATCTATTAACCTACTTAGTCTACATCTATTATCCTACTTCTAAATACACCGCCTCCATCCTCACCTATCATACAGTCTTCATCGCCTTGAAAGACTTATTAAATCCTAACAACTCATTTATATCCTTGGTCCAATCATTCTCTGACCGTGCTATACACCATATACTATTGTCTACATCTACTTTCTCCTTCACATGTATTTCATCGCCAGTCTTAAGATCCTCTTGTACTATCCCATCTATACTTAATTCTATTGAAATATTCCGGTTTTTAGGCGATAATCTCATCATTATATCCGAGTTTTTAGGTAATAATAACGGCCTAAATGATAATGAACGTGGACAAATAGGCGTGAGTAAAATACTTTCTATAGATGGGTGAATAATAGGCCCTCCACTAGAAAGTGAATACGCCGTAGACCCTGTAGGCGTACTGATTATAATCCCATCAGCAGTGGTGGTGGTCAAAAATTGCTTATCTACAAATATATCTAAAGAAATTAAATTGGGATTACTCCCTCTATGAAGAGTTATTTCATTCATTGCATGAATCATCTTATTACTTTCCTTTTGGTTAGTGTTGGTCACGTGACACTCCACTCGACTTCTCTTCAACACCTTACTTTGGCTAGTAAGAATCTGTCTGAATATATTCTGGTGATGATGGAAATCAAATGGTAACAAGAACCCCAAGGTTCCCATGGAAAAACTCAATATTGGCGGCACATTATAGTTCAGAAACCTCGAAACAGCTCTTAAAATAGTCCCATCACCTCCAATAGTCACCATTAAATCGGTCTTATCTCTAATAGTACCCATTGGTCCGGTGAAAAATTGGGCTTCTGAAACAATTGATAACCCATTTGAGTCATGTCTCAACTCATCGATCACATCTTGAGTTAAAATGATATTTATATCTTTATGTTCTTTTGTCACATAGTTAACAAAGTCAATCATGGCATTTCGGACGTCTAAATTCCATTCTTTTTTTAAAATAAACACATTTTGAGGATTTTGAGACCCCCAGTCTAATCGATGAAGCTTTTTCTCGGGTATATAACTTGGAATGATTCTATCTCTTAGTCCTGAACATGATTTAATCAGGAACCTTCTTCTGAAAGCTGCAAGCATGAGTCAAAAAATCGCACTAGATATTATGGGGAAATGCCGTCACCGGAACAAACATATATTGTCACGTGAGTTTCTTTAAATAATAACTTACTATAGAATTACATTATCAATACATTTTTATACACTAAGTTTCTTTATTTAATTGTTCAATTTCTTTCATTTCATCTTCGGTGACTTGTATATTCTTTTCTCCCTTATCTTTATCTTCATCATCATAAAATTCATTATCCGGTTGAATAATTTCATCTCTTGCTTGTTGAGAACCACCTTTTGTATCAATAGCTTCCGGAGAATCTTCATCTTCATCACCTAAATCTTCAGCATCATTTGGAACATAATTCATTTGAACTGATGGCGCATGTTTTGTATGTTCTAAATTAGTTAAAATATTTGTTAAAACTTTATTTAAAAATTCAGCACTGTTAGCATTATGCATATTTGATGGTCTAACATCTAATTTATAATCTGGACCATAATATTCATAATATTCATTATAAGGTAATTCAGAGGGTAAAATTACATTATTAAGTAATCCACTTTCAAATGCCCAAGTTCTAGCAACATTTCTCATAGTATAACCACCTCCACCTAATACCATCAATGGTACATTGAATTTTTTAACATAATTAACACAATTAGCATGTCCCATCATTGATAAATTAAAACATCCTAATTTATCTCCACTTAATGAATCTCCTCCACATTGTAAAACAACTGCTGAAGGTTGATACCATTCCATAATCTTACCAATAACCGGTTCAAAAATCGATTTGAATGTAGAGTCATCTATTCCATCTCTTAAAGGTACATTTACTGAATAATATTTCCCCTTACCAACTCCAATATCTCTTAATTCTCCTGTACCAGGGAAAAATTCTCCATATTTATGGAATGAACAAGTCATAACACGATCACTGGTATAGAAAGCTTCTTCCACCCCATCTCCATGATGGACATCAATATCAATATATAAAACTCTTGGATGGTAACGTAATAATTCAATGATACCTAATACAATATCATTCAAGTAACAAAACCCAGAAGCTTCTGACTTTTTAGCATGATGTAAACCTCCGGCGTAATTGATAGCAATATCACATTTCCCTCTATTTAATCTTGCAGCACCTTCCATTGATCCTCCTCCACTAATCCCACAATATTCAAATAACCCATCAAAAACTGGACAATCATCACCCACATTGAACTTAATTTGTTCTTTAGCAAACATGTCTAAATTGTCTGGAGTGGCTCTACTTAAGAAATCAATATATTCATCAGTGTGGAATTGACACATTTCTTGTTTGGTTGCTGGTTTTGCTCTATAAATTTCCATTTTTTTGTATAACCCATAGTTCATGATTAAAGAATGGGCCATTCTAATTCTGTGAGGTTTCATAGGATGTCCTGCACCATAGGCATAGTTCCCCACGTCGGCATCATAGAAATATGCCACTCTTTTCTTTTGGTTTGGATCGACTTTGAGTTCATCAAACGGGACTTGAACGTAAGTTGACATTATTCAAGTGTCCTATTTAATTGATAAATGAAAACTGGTGCGTTTCGAGAATTTGTCGTCGAGTTACCCGGCGCAACCACGGCAAATGTTAGAGACTCAGAGGCACACACTAAGACAGTTTAAGGCTTGGAGTTCATTACGTTCATATATTCGTTTCATACACTACACATCACCCACACGTTCACGTCTAAGGTTTTTTCTATAATCTTGAAGCTGTTTGTTTAATTGTTCTTGCAAGTCGATATTCTGAATCCATTTGTCATATGTCACGTGATCTATGTTGAAATTTATACCGTTATTGATACTATCTAATTTACGTTCAGAAAAGCTAATAGGTAAGATCCAATAGAGCCAATTAGGACCCATAATGCTCTTCCAATTGGACTTATAACCGAGGTTGAAGATATTGGTCAACTTCTTCTTCTTCCCATGCTCATCATATTCATATGAACTATTATTCCATCTAGTCTCTTGAAACTCAATGGTAGTGGTATTACAAAGTACTAACCATATCAGAAATAATGCAAATATACCAATGGTAAGAGCAAATGCTATACCAAGTATAAATAAGAACACCAAATTAAGTGAAAGGTATCCTTCATTGAAATCTTCGTCTACAAAGAACCGATATACGAGACTAAAAGATACTAAACAACAATAAGTACTATATACGGTTAAGTACAAAAGACACTGGATGAAGAATTTTTGGTTGTAGAATCCGATACAAGTAGCAAACCAAGGACAATGGTGGTCCATACGAAGAACACATTGATTACAACTAGAACAGTGGTGGCATCTATCTGGTTTCCATACCTTACACTTGACACAGTACCTGAACGGAGACCCGGGTTTCAACCTATGAAAGGTCACTTCTTCTGGCGGCGTATCTGTCTGTAAAAGGCTTGAATCAACAGAATCTGAAGTGTTTATGTTTTCAGACTCAATGTTGGGCTGGCCACTAACGTTCTGGATATTATGAATTTTCAACTCTTTGAATTCTGAGGGCGATCCACCACCTTCTATTATCACCTTGAAGTATAAATATATACATATACCATACAAAAATGCACCAAGAACCCCTACAACAGCACCTAAAAATGGTTTATTATGATCGTGAATTATCTGCGTCACTGCCACGACCTCCAAGGCATATAAAGACCATGTCATAAGAGCACTATAAAACACCTTGGGGAACAACGATGCAAACGTACAGCAAATAGACTGTGCCACTTGGACCCATCGGAAGTTAAGTAGCATTACTCTAGGATGTGATATAAGCATAGATATTTTTCGTGCGCATGTATATTTAAATGCTATAGTGGGGCATGAAATGAGGCCCGTCTATTTAATCTTTCTTAGGTTTAGATCCTGTTTTCAGTACTGCTTCGTATCCAATACCAATAATTACCATTAAAAGTCCGATTATTTGTTGCCAGTTCAACACATGACCAAATAACACCACACTCATTACCATACTTAACATTTTTCTGGTAACAGTGGCTGTAGTTAACACTAATGATCCGAATTTTTCAAGAATTATAAATACAAAGATTTGACCCACAGACCCAAACACTGCAAACGTCAAGATGTCTCGAAGGACTTGGGGATACTGCTCAATGAATCGAATACTAAATTGAATCTCTTGTTCATATTTAAAAAGTAGTGCATAGGCCAATGTGTTAACCATCATAAAGAAGTTTAATACACACATTAAAGAAATACCTGAAAGTTGATGGATTTTCTTATTTTGAGAGATTTCCTTCTGTTGCTTGAACAATTGATCTTGTGTGGAGTTTGTGAGTCCATCGAGGACCATAGAACTAATTAACTGTCCAATACCAAGTAAGGTCTTCCCATCAGTATTACTTACTTTAGACTTGGTATTGGCTAATGTGAATGTAGCCACACCTAAAGTTACCATACCTGCAATCAAGTATTTATACGTGGGGAATTTGGTTTGATATAATACAAAATGTACAAGCATTACGGGGATTAATTTACATGATTTGGCCAATAGGTATACAAGATAATCCACATGCTTTAATGATTTATATCCAATTGGGGCAGAAATACTTGAAGTTAATGAAATAATGATGAACTTTTTGAAGTAGAATCGACTTGTTTGGCTATCATTCTGTGTAAAAATACTAAAGGGATTGGAATTGTGAGCTATTTTACTATATATAAACGAGATCAATATGGCGAAAAAACTCTGAATAATGTTGACAACTAAAGGAGCCTTGAAAAATTCGTCATCTCCATAAGGTTTGGTATTAATCTTTTCTTGGAGAACGGACCAAGTAAGGAATGACCCATAAAGACCGGCAACACAAAGAATTAGCGTTATGTATGATTTGTTCATAATGGACACTTATTCGCGATGGCTATTTTCACTGCGACAGAAATGGCTGCAAAAAATGGAATGGTGTTTATTACGTGTTAGATGTTTATTGAATATTAACTAGATGTTTATTGAATAATATTAACTACATATTTACTGACGGCCAAATATACCGAAGAAACCCTTTTTCTTATCATCTGCAGGTTCTGGGGTACTTTTAGTATTATCACCACTGTAATTAATATAATTATAAGCAATATCAAATAAAACTGGTTTACTTAATATTGGGGCAATATCAGCATCTTTTCCTAAATTAATGATATCAAAAGAGTTTGGGAAATGGTTCATTCTTTCAAGAGTAAAGTCTTTTGAAATCTTATTACTGAATTCATTTTGAGCATGAGCTAAGATATGAGTCTTGTTAATAAAATCATTGATTTCTTGTTTCAAAGCTTGATAAGCCTTATTATTAGTTATCGAATAAGGAAATTCAACATTATAAACATCTTTATCCGATAATTGGTTAAAAGTATGATTGGATATTTTAAGGGCTTCCATATATTTACCCTTTAAATAAAATGAATGAGCCAAACGATATAATTTTTCTGCTTCAAAATATTTAGTCATATTATCTAAAGATTCCATTAATTCTTCATCATTATAAACACCAGGAAGTTCTTTAATTTGTTCGATTGTATCGATGGTTGATGAATAAATACGATTCACATCTTTATTTAAAACTAATCTCTTAGATTTAATTGAAGCTTCATAATTTTTCAAGATTTGATTGACCAATACCAAATCTCTTTTGGCTTTGGTGAAAAGTAAATTATAATTAATATAAGTTAACAAGATAGCTCTGCTTTGAATTTTTTCTGAATCATCTTCATCTTGATTTTTTTCAATATCACCTTGATGAAGCTCTAAAATTGAAGTCCAACCAGCGATTAAATCGTCAAATGGTTCAATTTCATTATAATCATTTATTTTTGAATCGGTTAATTCCATTATTTTTAAAGAAATTTCATCATTATAAATTTTAGCTTCATGATCTCTCCAGTTAACGGAATCAATTAATTTAATTGAAGATGAAATTTCTGAAACATAAGTGGCATCATGTGATTCAATTAACTTGATTAATTTTTGCAAGTAAGGTAAATTGGTATCATGACAATGTTTACGAGCTATAGACTTTAAATCAGATGAAAATTCAATATTTTCAATTTGAGAAATTGATAATTTCAATGATGGATCGACTAAACTTAAAATAACTTCATTAATTTGTGTTTTATTGAATTCTTCCTCTTCAATTTCCATCTTATCTTGAGATAATAAGAATTCTAATGAACATTTAGCAATGGAAAATGCATTTAATGAATTAACCCATTTTCTCTTATTAACAGCATAAATTCCTTCATTTAATGCTGCATATGTGTAAAGCTCAATCAATTTGAAATCATTGGCTTCATCTTGAGTTACTTCAATTACCTTCTTGGTACCTTTAACACATTTTTTCAATTTACTAATCATTAAATTTTTATAGGATGAAGCACTTTCATTACTAATTTCAAGTAAACTTTTGATTTCTGAAGCATATAAGAAATCTCTTTCTGCTGTTAAAAGTAATAATAAACCAACTTTAGGATCGTTATTGTAGTCATCTTTGGTAATTTTGGATATTCTTTCTTTTGATTTATAGTTTTTGGTATCTTTAGTGACTAAATCGAGTTCATGACGTAACCTTAATAATTGTTTATTTAATCTTCTTCTGTATTTACGGAAGTCGTCGGCTGTGTTTAAATATGCACTTAAACGAGCCCCAACAGTTTGTGCTAATGGTGAATTCATTATCGTTGAAAGATATTTTCTCACTGAAAAAAAATCGAGATTCGACCAAAGCGGTAGTAAAAAAAACCAAAAAAGAAATGGACGAGTCCGGAGTCGAACCGGAGACCTTTCCCATGCTAAGGGAACGCGCTACCAACTACGCCACACGCCCTGTTTCTTGTTAGGATTTATTTGTCCTGAATCATAGCTATTGTGCTGATGTTATGACATGTATATATATATTATATAGAGAGTGGAAATAATTTAATTTTTATCCTGAGGCTTGGTTTAGAGGAGGTGTATATACTACATATTTTTTCCTAATTTTTAGTCTCTTGTTGAGTTATGTAAATTCACTTTTGCATTCTCCAGCGCTACTTATGATTAAATCAGCTAAACTAAAGCTCTCTATGCATTCATTTAAAACGAAACCTCATTAACAGGTTAAATATCTATTATACCAGCTTATTTCCAAAACATGTATATTATTATGAAGCCCTTATATTAACAAGTCTAATCGACTATCTAGATTATAAATTTCACAATGGCTGCGAAAAACACCATAAAGACTATTTTACAACTATAATAAATACTAATATTTTTTTCTTTTATTTGGCCCCCTTACCCAGGCACCTTTGGATCTCATATTTATTTTACCAAAACAAGAAGCCAGTGGTATATTTCTCAATAAAAACTCATCAACCTTGAGATTTGTATAAGCAGTTAAAACTGACAACGGTATCCATTCAACATCATCTTTATCTGGATTCCGTCTTCTTCTAGTTTCTTTTCTTAAGTCATCCGCATATAATTTATCCTTTTTCCATTCTAATGATATAGTTTTTTGGACTTTTTTACAGTTTCTATGGGGATTATTATATGAGTAAGGGTTGAGATTAAGCTTACCAACAACTTTTTCTTCCATAGTCATGTCAGTTAACAAAATAGTTCCCCTTTCATGGTCATCTGGTGGTTTTTCTGCTTCAGGATTTTGGAAAATATCATCTAATATAGTATCTAGATTTTCATCTGGAACTGGGAAATTGTCACCATAAGTGTACCAATTTTGATTTTCTAAATTCTCTGAAGTTGCAATAGAAGTTTCTATGTCACTGGATAAAAACTGGGTATAGAAACTAATGGGATCAAGCATAGTATGGACAGTTGGATCCTCATAAATATTATCAATGGATGAAGTTTTTGAACGAAATCCAGTGGAAGGTGCTGCCAGAAATATAGATTCGGGACTTTCTTTCTTTGGCTTAGAATCACCCATTGGAAATTTAAATTTCAGAAACCTTTTCTTAGTATATAACATTGTATTTATTTGAGTGGGTACAATAACGCTGCAGCATACTATGCGAATTTTTGCAGCCAAAATTCCCGAAAAGGAAACTACAAAGATTGCACATTTATTTAACGATAGCATTTCAACTAAATGTATGTTGAGCCTATACAGGAGTAACTGAAGATGACGTATATTCAAAGTGGGGTTGGGTAGGATGTGGTTTAGTTGTGTATGAATTATTTTTAGAAATAAAATAGGGTAATTTTAGAAAATAATGATCTTATTTCTGTAATTTAAAGTTTAAAAAGAAAATTCGAACGACTATTGAAGAACTAAAACATACAATTAATGATACCAAAACATTCCTATCTTAAAATTAAATTATATCTATTATTTAGATACTAACCCCACGCTCAAGCCGCTTCCGCACCGGTTTCGCATCGAGTGAAAAATTATGAGTCAAATAATCTCAACTACAACCATGTTCAAACTGGCACGATATAGTAGGAAAACCTTTCTTCAAGGAGTTAGGACGTTTCAAAAGTCAGCTGTAAATAGAAATAAGGTTACTAAAACCCCAAAAGAACAATATCCCGAATTACACGATTCCGATTTTGCACCAGATGGATTTCCTGATTATGTAAAGCTTATTTTAACTTCAAGAGTATATGATGTAGTAGATAAAGGAGGAACACCATTAAGTCATGCAGTTAATTTATCGCAGAAATTAAAGACCAATGTTCATTTAAAACGAGAAGACTTATTACCAGTTTTTTCATTTAAACTTAGAGGTGCTTATAATATGATCGCTCATTTACATTCAAATTCTGAAAAGCCTTTAGAAGGTGTTATTGCTTGTTCAGCTGGGAACCACGCACAAGGGGTGGCATTCTCTGCTAACAAATTAAACATTCCTTCTACTATAGTGATGCCAACTGCCACACCATCAATTAAATATAAAAACGTTGCTAGATTAGGATCGCAAGTGGTTTTATATGGTGAAGATTTTGATTCTGCTAAGAAAGAATGTGATAGATTAAGTGTATTAAATAACTTAACTAATATTCCACCTTTTAATCATCCTTATGTTATTGCTGGTCAAGGTACTATTGCTTTAGAATTAACCAGACAAATTAGATTAGATAAATTAAATGCCATCTTTGTCCCTGTTGGTGGTGGTGGTTTAATAGCTGGTATTGCTGCTTATATGAAGAAAATTGCTCCACATGTAAAGATTATTGGGGTTGAAACTCATGATGCCAATGCTCTTTTTGAATCTCAAAAGACAAATGATTTAGAAACTTTAGATTCAGTAGGGGTTTTCGCTGACGGTACTGCTGTTAAAGTATTAGGTGAAGAAACTTGGAGAGTTTGTAAAGATCTTGTTGATGAAGTAGTGTTAGTTCTGACAGATGAACTTTGTGCTGCTATCAAAGACATTTTTGAAGATACTAGACTGATTGTTGAACCATCAGGTGCTTTATCTGTTGCTGGATTAAAGAAATATATTAAAACTAACAAAGATATCGACCATACGGATAAAAATTATGTTCCGGTATTAAGTGGTGCCAATATGAACTTCGATAGATTAAGATTTGTAAGTGAAAGAGCTGTTTTAGGTGAAGGTAAAGAAGCTTCATTAGTTGTAAGTATTCCTGAAAGACCGGGTGAATTTTCAAAATTACAATCAATTATCGAACCAAGAGCAATTACTGAATTCTGTTATAGATATAACAACAGCGATCCTGCTAATATCTTTGTTAGTTTTAATGTTACTAATAAAGAAGGTGATTTACAAAATATCATACAAAAAATGGAAGAAAAAGGTTACGATGTAACTAACATTTCTGATAACGAAATTGCTAAAAGTCATGGAAGATATCTTGTAGGTGGAAGTTTCAATTGTAAAAAACCAAATAAAATTATAAGAGAAAGAGTATATCAATTTGAATTTCCTGAAAGACCTGGTGCTTTAACAAACTTCTTAAGATCTTTAAAACCTGATTGGGATATTACATTATTTCATTATAGAAACCATGGTAATGACGTTGGAAAGGTTTTGTGTGGTATTGTAACACCAAATGAAACTTCTGAAGCCGAATTCCAAGAATTCTTAAAGACTTTAGGTTATAGATTTGTTGATGAAACCGAAAACGTTATTTACCAAAAATTCCTTAGTTAAGTATATATTTACATTCTATTTACATTCTATTAATTAGAATTTCTTAAAAATTCTTGAAATGTGCTATGATCTACATGAACTCTTCCTGTCGATTTCATTTGTTTTTTACCTTCTTTCTGTCTCAGTAATAATTTCTTTCTTCTTGAAATATCTGCTGCATGTAATCTTTGAGTGACATCTTTCCTCTTGGCTTTGATAGTCTCTCTAGCTATAACTTTATTATTAACTCTAGCTTGAACTGCAACTTCAAAAAGTTGGGATTTAAGAAACTTTTTAAATTTATCAACACTTGAACGTCCCTTTGATGCAATTTGGGATCTATGCATTACTTGAGTTAAAGCATCTTGAGGCTCACCATTAACACAAAGTTCCATTTTAACTATATCTGATTTCCTATAACCAGCATCTTCATAATCTAAAGTAGCATACCCTTTGGTACTTCCCTTTAATTTCCCAAAAAAATCTTCAATTAATTGAGCTAAAGGAATTTCATATTTTAATAAGACTTGTCCGGTATTAAGATATTCTAATTCCTTTTGTTCACCACGATTGTTTTCACAAAGCGCCATAACAGTTCCCACATATTCTTCAGGAACTGTCATGATTGCTTCGACGTATGGTTCCATAAACAGTTCAACTTCATGACTATAGCTGGGGAATTGATTAGGGTTAGTAATTATTTCTTCATTACCAGATCTATATGTGATTTTGTAAGGGACTGTGGGTGCAGTTAAAATGATTTTAGCTCCATATTCTTTTTCCAATCTTTCTTGGAAGACAGATGCATGTAATGAACCTAAAAACCCTAATCTCCAACCCAATCCAAGAGCCCCCGATGTTTCTTTTTCTAATGTGACTGATCTATCGTTTAAAACTAGATTTTCTATATGATCATTCATTACTTTAAACTCAGAACCATCGGCTGGGAATGCACCCATAAACACCATTGGTTTCATTTCTTCAAATCCTGGTAATGGTTCTATATTTTCATGCATACCTAATTGGAAGAAAGTATCACCAATCTTAGCATCTCTAGAGGTCTTCATTCCTGGAACAACAAATCCAACTTGCCCAGCTTTTAAGATATCAGTTGATAATTCATTCGGATACAAAATCCCCACATCTTTGGCTTCATATTTTTTATTAGTATGGGCTGACAACAACTTCATACCTTTCTTTAAAACTCCATCAACAACGAAAACCAACATGACAACACCAACATACAGATCATGCCACGAGTCTACCAATAAAGCTCTTAACGGAGCATCAACAGATCCACTTGGTGGTGGAATTGTTTCAATAATTCGAGGAAGAATCTGGTCTACATTATACCCTGTTTTAGCACTAACAGGTATACAATCTTCTCTAGGCAATTCGAAAGTGTTTTCAACTTGATCCAAAGCCATCGGTACATCAGCAGATTCAATATCAACTTTATTGATTACTGGAATCAATTTTAAGCCCATACTATAAGCTAAAAAGAAATTGGCTACAGTTTGGGCTTGGACTCCCTGTGTGGCATCAACCAATAACAATGCTCCTCCACAAGATGCATATGACCTTGAAACTTCTTCTCTGAAATCAACATGACCTGGAGTATCGACTAAATGTAAAAGATAATCTTGATTTGACGTTGGATCGTTATAAATCATCGAACAAGTTTGGGCTTTAACAGTGATACCTCTTTCTTTTTCCACATCCAACTTGTCCAACACCCTTTTACCTCCAGGTTGAACTACACCAGTCAATTCCAAGAATCTATCGGCTAAGGTAGACTTCCCATGATCTACATGTGCTACTACACTGAAATTTCTATAATTTTCCATTGGAATTTTGTCTATCCGTTCTTTAATTGATTTAGTATAATTTTCTCGGTCTAAAGAAATGATTTTTGTTATGCTTTCTGAATTTCTATACCATGGAGAGGTACTGAAAGGCCTTAGAACCCTTGATTTGCACCTATTTAGATTTCCCCATATCATTGATGAAAATTTTCTCACCCAAAATGGCTGCGAAAAATGGTTGCAAAAAAGAGGTATCCGAATACATTTGAACATTTATTAGAACATGACATAATATAAATCTAAGATCCACCACATCCACCTCCACCACCTCCACATCCACCACCACAACCTCCTCCACTGCCACCACAACCACCACCTCCACTACAACCACCTCCGTTGCTTCCACCACCACAACCACCGCTTCCACAACCACCGCTACCACAACCCCCACCACCGCAGCCACTACCACATCCACCACCTCCCCCACAAGTGGAGCTTCCACTACCAATAAACCAACCAGTAGCAAAACTATAGTTTGGAACAGAGTCCGAACCTCCACCACCTGAACTACTACCTGAAACACCGGGGCCACCACCTGGATATCTTCCAGCTTCATATACTCTACTCTTGTTTTCAAATACATATCCTTTAACTCTTTTGGACATACATGCACTTAATGTGTCCAAATTTTTAACAGCGGTTCCATTTGAATAAAGCACAGCTTTACCAAAATCTCCGAAATCAAAAGCTCTACGAGGATTATTAGCATATTTAATATTACCAACAATATAATCCAACCATATGGGGGATTCCAAATAATGGGTACGTCTGATTCCCATTACTGTAGGTACAAGAATGAAATTATGGACCGATGGGTGCATTATTTCATTGGCTTCAACTTTGGGTTCTTTTTCAAAAATAAAGTTATCTATTTTATTATGACATGCTTCACATTTGCATTTATGATAAACTTCTTTATAGGTTTTATAATAAAGGTCCTTGGTTTTTTTAAAAGAAGTATCCAATCTAGATTGCTCAATTTTATCATCGTGATCAATAATGGTACCAGTTATTTGCTTACAATAATCAAAATAAGATATTTGTCTTAATTGATGGGTATGCCAAATTAAATCAATATCTAATGTTGGAACGATTGGGTGTGGTGCATTTTTCATTAATCTGAAAAATTTGATGTACTTTTCAATAGCCAAATTCATAGTTTTAGTAATATCAGAAGCATGTAACCACTTTAAATTTACCATTTTGGTGATAAAACTTTGTTGACGAAGAACACAAGAAACTAAGTCTTCATGAATTGCATATACATCAAATTTAGGGTCGATAGTATTATGAAGACATGTAATTTCCAAATAAGACCTTATAACCATTTTTGCAGGCTGGCTGAAAAAATAGTTTGTAACCGTAACAAACACCGTTTCGGTGCCTTTAATTTTTGATTTTAATTCTTTCCCAATTTTAGCCATATTGAATTTTTTGGAATTAATATCCGTAGAGAAATATTTAATTAAAGGAACCAAAGGCTCAGCTTTGTTCAAATCCAGTTGAAGCTTAGCCAATTGCAAATATTCAAGTGATAGGACTTCTTGTCCACATGAACAAGGTGCTTGAACACCTTTAAATGAAGCAGAATTTAACTCTTCGTATGTAAATGAAGAATATTTCTTACTACATTTTGGACAATAAATAGTCAATCCAAATTTCCTTTTTCTTTCATAACAATTAAACTTGATCTCTTCACAGGCAAAATATTGGTCTATGAGTTGAACAAATTTCTCTTGAGACTCTGTATCGATAGAGTACATAAAATTATCATCATCAATGGCATCAGTGATTTCTTTTAATGGGAATCTAAGATGTCTAAACAGAGGGAACCGGTGGAAATTAGCGTAAAAAGACTTGGGATTCAAAAGAAATGAATGCCAGACCATAATAACATCTAAGGGTGGTAATACAAATGAAAGTTTCCCGGTACTATGTTCTTGGAGACGAAGTGCACTCACATACATTATGAACCGTCTAACAGCCTCAGTCAAATAATCTCTCCAGACAGTTTCTGCATTTTCATGCTCCTCTGTAGTCATTTGGATGTTTACATAAAGCTTATCGAAAGCATGTAATAATTTAAGGTGAGCAGCAGACTCGGCGGCATTGGGGATATCATTTAAATTTCCAAACTCTTGATAAGAAATAATCTCTGGAAAACATAAATCAGGAATTACTTTTTCATAAGAAAGCGGTTTTTCTTTAAGGGACGAACTTCTTCTTGATCTAAATAAGTTCATTGCTTAATGAAAACCTGGGATACGGCAGGTGTATTTATAGGTGAACAATGAAGGTGATTTACGAAAATTTGCAGCAATTGGGGAGTCGTGTAGTGGTAAATGCTGAAGATGTCACGAGGGTGAAGTACGAGATAGACCTCGTGCAAGTGACATCAACGGCTTCACTGGTGGATGCATGATGCAGTTGGACACCGTGTAGGCACCAAATGAGTGGTCAGGAGTAGAGTGGAGGGATTGTTAAGTTTAAGGCAATTATAGTGTGGTGTTCATTTGACCTTATATCTCTGAGTAGTGCTAAAGTAGGTTTATGCATAATTTATGTCCTTTTTACGTAGTTTATGTTAAGTATATAGAAGTAATTATACATAGAAAAATATTCGCTTACTACACCTTAATCGGTCCAGTATAGTTCCAATCATAGTAATTGTTCTATTACATCATAGATCTTGGCAGGTACATGGTCAGCAAATCTCGTATTTTTTGCCGACCGGTAATAAAAATAATCCCGACAATGATTAATGAATCATCAATAGGTTTCGGTCATATCCTTCCTTCAATAACCGAGAGTTTATCAGCGGCAGCTTATCAGTAAATCGTTGATCTATGACGTATATTAATTTTTACTTTAGTTATTGGTTGCAAATTCCTGTATAAAGTCTCTTAACTTTTTAACACTTTCTAATGGAACGGCATTGTAAATCGATGCTCTCATACCACCTACAGATCTGTGACCTTTTAATCCTTCTAAACCTTGCTTTTGTGCTTGTTCAAGGAATTTGGCTTCAAGTTCCTCGGTACTTAAAGTAAATACAACATTCATTTTACTTCTATATTTGGTACCGGTGACTCTTAAGTTAAATAATTTTGGATATTTACTTAATTCGTCATAAATTAATGAAGCCTTTTCATTATTAATTTTTTCAATGGCATCGACACCACCTTCATTAAGTAATTTAGCAGTGACCAATTTTAAGATTTGGCAGGTGAAAATTGGAATAGTATTATAAGCAGAGTTGTTTTTAATGACTGTAGGATAATCAAAAGCAATTGGTGTTAATGGTAATCCCCATGATTTAAGAGTTTCATCATCAGCTTTTTCTAACAATTTCTTCTTAATGATATAGATAGTTAAACCTGCTAACCCGATATTTTTTTGGGCTCCGGCCATGATTAAACCGTATTTAGAAACGTCAATTTTCTTGGAAAGAATGTTTGAAGACATATCAGCGACCAATTCAACTCCATTTAAGTATTCTTGAGGTGGAGTGTCTTGAAATTCAATTCCATTAACGGTTTCATTATCACAAACATATAAGTAAGCAGTATCTTTATCCAATGGTTTCCAAGAGCTATAATCAGGAATATCGGTGAATCCAATGTCTTTAGTATTAACAACTTCTTCAACATCAAAACCTAATCTTTTAGCTTCTTTAACTGAGGCTTCAGACCATTTACCAGTGACAGCATAGGCAGCTTTACCCTTTTTACCGTTGTTAACAGAGGCATAATGGGACAATAAATTGTAAGTAATAGAGGAAAATCCAGTGGTACCTCCACCTTGTAAGAAAAAGACTTCATGAGTATCTGGGATATCTAATAATTTAATTAAATTGGCTTTAGTATCATCAATTACTTTAATAGCTGGTTTAGAACGGTGAGAAATTTCACCAATACCAATGTTGGAGCCACCATAACTAATTAAGTCTAATGCTGCTTCTTGTAAGACATCAGTAGGTAATAAGGCTGGTCCAGCCCCAAAATAATGTGGTTGTTCACGATCTAAAGTTCTAGACATGGTTGAAAAATTTATTGAACTGAGTCATTTTAATGCGATTTGGAATTAGGTGCGGTGCGTGCGTACACCATTTGCAGCCATTAATGAAAGATGCTTTGGTGTTCCCAGAAGCTGGCAAGAAAGCAGGCTAAGGCTCTATCTACCGCAATGCATTGATATAGTACATCACTTCTACATCGTCACTTTCTTCCAATAAACAATGCAAAACGCAGGCCTGCTGATCTGCTAATAATAATACCACCGTCTTACAATTACCCACTATTTTAGATGCCAATTTCCAGTCTTTTAGCCTTACAGTGATCTGTTTATCCTCAGTTTCATCCTCTTCATCTACAGGATCCATGCTCTGTTCGTTTGCTTGGGTCATGGAGTGAAGAGAATCGGATTGAACGAGAGGTTTCCTTACATCTAATTTTTCATTCCAGCTTATAGTCACCTTATACTTCCCTTCTTCTTCAAGTACAAACCCCAAAAATCCACCTTTCCGTCTGCTACTTTTGATGGTAAGCATCTCATTTGAAGAAGATTTCCGAAACTTATCAAGTCGTTTGTATGTGGAAACAAATGCATTGGGTAAACTCATGATCAAGTCCACTTGTTGGAGTTCAGGCTCTCTTATGGCCATATCTTTAAGGATTTTGACGGGGATTCGAAACGTGTGGTTGATTGAGTTGCCACTGATGTTTGTGTGGGTATAATAAAGAGCCAAAAAAGCGTTTTTATTCCGTCCCAGGGCACCAGAATCACCTTCAGATGCCGGTTTCTTCTGTAGTCTTATATGTAGCTCCTCACTATTGGCCTTTTCATAGTGTTTGAGCGTCTGTAGCAACACCTCTACGTTCGTTTCGAGGATTATGGTGTCTTCACGTGCACTTTCGACCTCTATTCCATCGAAGATACTCTGCATCTTCAACTTACACCAGATCTGCGGCTCTTGGATCATCGCATCGTCATTGACTTGGATCACGTACAAAGTGGACGGCGTGAATTTCAATATGATTCCTTTCCGTGTATGGTTCACAAGGCCCAACGTAGACGTGAGCTGCCCCGTGTGTGCAGCATACAATTTAAGCTTCATTAAGACGTGTGGTATAGATCGCGATCGCGAAATTTCACCGTTTCATATCACTTAGCTGTTTAGACATTCGAGTAGATTGTTGAACTTTGGCAAGTCATGTCCAACTTATCACCGCAGATTGAAGATAAGTTCTCCAAGATCGATATTGAAGGACCACAGACCCCACGAAAACTAACAAATGTCACCAAAGGCCGAGTGCCCAATTTATCTACATCTAAAAGAGCAGAAACTAGAAGTATAAGTAGATCCATGTCCAGTAACAACTTGGCTCGGGCCCACCCGGCAACAGCACCACGGTCTATGGCTTCACGATCCATATCGACCCAAAACCTATCGTCTATACATATATCCAAGACCCCATCTCGAATACATAATCAAAAGACAACAAATGGTCCCCAAATGTCATATATGAAAGAGACGTCCTCGTCTTCAATGAGAAGAATATCGAATCCTTTCAACAGTCCAGGAATCGCCAGTGATAGATATCCACCAATGAACAGAAAGATCTTGAATGCAAATAGACCTTGTGATATCACCAATCTTAACTATGAGAATCCTCGAACTCGTCAAGAGAAAGAGTCTTCTAGACGACATGTTTCCCAACCCATCCCTGGGGCTTCTGACACTGTTCCTTCGAAACTTGATGTTTATACACGATTATATAATGATTGGAAGACCAAACCCAAGACATCTTTACCCTCGACGTCGTCTAATAGTGGTAGATATGCTGATATAAGACGGAAACCACCAGTTATAGATAGAATGGATCCAACTTTGATACCCAATTCTAGACAACAGACCCTACACCAATCACATCCGATACCTCATGCCATCGAACAGCCCCCAATTTCACCACAGAAACGTTCTATAACCCCCCAAAATCAAGTAGCTAGACGGATTTCGGGAACTTATGAGAAATCCGTTTTCAAATTCACTTCTTTATACCAATTGTTCGAAGTTATATATAAAGAAGATCATAAACTATTTGAAGATGAGGATGTAAATGATTACGAATTATGCAATTCGAGGGCTCCCAAAGATATACTTGATTCTGAATTAAGTAATCAACTTGATGTATATGCTAAAGGAGAAATACTAAGACGGGAAAGTATATACTATATACCAACTGCATCTAACATGAATATTGATATCAATAACCATGCTAATAATTATGGATTTGATGATAAATCTGGTAATTATACCATTGTACCTAATGATCATATTAGTTATAGATACCAAATTATATCTGTACTAGGAGAAGGGTCGTTTGGGAATGTTATAAAATGTTTTGATAAAAAGTATATAAGTCGACTGACGGGTAAAAATAAGACTGTTGCAATTAAAATAATCAAAAATGAACTTAATTGGGCTATTCAAGCAGTTGAAGAAATCAAAATGTTAAAACATATAAGTAATCGTAAAAGTAATGATGCAGTTGATGATTATGATCAAGATTATGGATACCAAGATAGCCCAGTGTTGATGTATTTTGACCATTTCAATTTTAGAGGCCATATGTGTATAGTAACAGAAGCATTATCTCTAAACTTGTATTCAATGTTGGAAATCATGAAATTTAATGGATTATCAATCGACCTTATTAAGATTTTCTCCAAAAAAATATTGGATGGGATTCATTTCATTCATTCAAAGCTGGTAATTCATTGTGATTTGAAACCAGAAAATGTGATGATTAAGATTCCAAATAATTTCACATTTGAAGCTATCAATGAAGATTCATTTACCATTAAAATCATTGATTTTGGAACTTCTTGTCAAGCTAACGAAAAAGTTTATACTTATATTCAATCAAGATATTATAGATCACCAGAAGTTATTCTTGGTGCTACTTATGATAATAAAATCGATATTTGGTCGTTTGGATGTTTAATATTAGAATTATTCACTGGAGATCCTCTTTTACCTGGTAAAAATGAACTTGAACAAATAGGGTTAATAGTCGAATTATTTGGTAGTCCTAAAAGTTCATTAATTCTTAGACAACGTAAATCATTATTAAAAACTTTAAAAGAGAAACAATTCACTGGTACAAATGAAAGTAAAACCATACTTCGAAATGAAAAAATTGATGAAAAACAAGTCAAACGATCATTTTTATATACTTTATTTGATTTAGAAGGGAAAATTAATATGCAATTTTTGAATATGAGATATAATGCATCTGTAAACCCTGTTGTAAATCAAAGTAAACGTAATTTCAAGATATCTTCCAAGAGTTTAGATATACGGTTAAGATCTAAGTGTAATGAAGAAGATAGGGCTGAAATTACAGGATTTGTAAAATTTTTAAATAGTATTTTCAAATGGGATCCAAATGAGCGAGCTTCAGCAGCAGAGTTACTTGAAGACTCGTTTTTGCATATGTAGAAATATAAGTACAATAGAGACGACAATAATACAGAATATTTTATGGCAATGGCTGCAAAAAAAAAACCAAAAAGAAAATGCGAATTCTGTGGATCGAACACAGGACCTTCAGATTAACTGGACCGAAGTTGACTTCAGTCTGACGCTCTCCCAACTGAGCTAAATCCGCGGCTTCTTATAAAAATTCAGCCCAATATACCCATATGCAGAACTACCAGAGGTTTTTGATTATCTCTTTTATTTACCTATTCCAATACCATTTCCACAATTTTAAACCCATATCCATAACCAAACCCTCGAATTAAAACCCCCAAGCATCCAATCCCACAACGCAATCCCCAAAACCTTTTTTCACTGCCATGGCCTCCATTTGCATGTGAGGAAGAATCAGTGCGATATCTCCACAAATTTTACACCATGACTGAAGAAAGAAAAAGGTATAAAGAATCCACTGCCCGATTTCTTTCTAAAGCTTACGACGCAGCACAATCCATGGCGAAAGAACACCAAGGCCGTAATCGAGGTATGGCAGCAGGTACCGCCGCCGCATTTTTAAGTATGGGCATAGATAAGCTCAATGGGACTAAAGAATTTGACTATTCCGATTCAGAAATCGAAGCAATTAAAGCTATGGCTAGCTCTGCAGCAGAAGAAAACATTGAGAAGCAAGAGGGCCACCATTTTGTCGATAGGTTGCTAGAAAGAGTGGTCAAACATACGTTAAGTGAAGGTGATACCGATGCTCATGAGATTGAATCAAGACTTCATGATAAGAACCGGACCAGTAAGCCTTCATTATCGCTTCGAATTCTCGTGTCAAATTTCAAGAAATTGAGTTCCAAAATGACTCTTTTCTTTGGTTTACAGTACGGAATCATCCATATAATCACCTGGAAAAAACCCACCAAGACCTTATGTACGTTATTTGCTTATACCTCTATATGTATATGGCCTCATCTTGTATTGGCGTATCCGTTGATATTTATTATCTTTGGAGTGATAATCCCCGGGTATCTGTATTGTCATCCCAGAGAGACACCCGAGCTTATCAAGGTGAAAAAGAGAGGTCAAAGTATCTGGGAATTTTTCACTGATGATACCGGGAGTATCATTGACGATTTCATGAGTGAAGAGTTGCGGGCCAGACTAGACGATAAGGATTATGCTTTAAGACCGATTAGTTCGAGATCCTCTGATTCCTCTACATTGTTTCTGACTACTTCTGGTAGTTTAACAGGCTCATCTGAAGAAGTCGAACAAAAAGTAGAAAAGAAAGAAGACCATAAGCGGATAAAGTCCCAGGTCAACTTGCTCATGAACATGAGAGATTTACAAAACTTGACCACCGATTTGCTTATTGGGTTGGATAGTGCTGAAAAGTTTTGGTTTGATACTGCTGGGTTTAAAGATGAAAAGCTTTCAACAATGATATTCTATGGGTTTTTATTTGTTACACTGATAATCTTAGTGTTTGGGCCTTATATTCCTTGGAGGTTTATATTCATTCAAAGTGGATGGTCTATAATCGCCTTATGCCATCCAAATACCAAGAAGTATCTTGTTTCATTGAAACCCAAGAAGAAATCTTCATCACCTCCAGCACTTCCACCTCGCCCTACCAGCGAGAGCAAGCCTAAACCAGGACCCATAACTATACCATTTGAACGTCATGACATCATTGTAGACGATTCACCTCAAAAACGGTTTGTAGAAGTCTTTGAATTGCAATACAAATCACCTACTAAAACCCAATTTGAGTTTTTCAATTACTCCAATAAGTTGTTTGATAGTCGTGATTTAAGCAGACAAAGAGGTAAGAAACCAACAGGAGTACAACACCTTTCACAAGTGCACCCTCCAACTGACTGGAAGTTCGATAAAAGCTATGCAAACACATGGCAAATCGATACCAACCCTGTTGAATTCTTAACAGAACGGTCAATTATGCACCACTCGTTAATCATCAAGTCTGGGGAAACCGATGGGTGGATTTATGACGACGCCGAGATAGTACCCGATCTGGATTATATATTTCGTAGAAGAAGACTATATAGGGAGTGTTTTAGATACGGCCGGGCACCAAGAGGCAGACAGTAGTAGCGACATGTTACTACCATGGCCGGCGCCGATTTAGCACATGAGTAGATGAATATATTTATTATACCGCGACTGAAAAATTCTTATGGACACATTTACCAAGCGAGTCAGGACCTTTGATGCCTTCCCCAAGGTAGAGTCAGAACATACGGTTCGTTCAGCAAGAGGGCTGCTTTCGACGATATTAACGGGATTTTGTACATTAGTGATCATTTGGGTTGAAATCGGTGGGTTTTTAGGCGGTTACGTGGACCATCAATTTGCTGTGGATCACCTACTTAGGTCGGATGTTTCCTTAAATCTTGATATGGTTGTTGCTATGCCATGTAAGTACATCCACACAAACGTCGTGGATATAACAAACGATAGGTTTTTGGCGGCAGAACTCTTGAATTTCCAAGGGACTTTTTTCCACATCCCAGAATTTTTCACCGTCAATAGTGAGAGTAAAGACTTTGAGACTCCGGATCTTGACCATGTTCTTAGAGAAAACATCAGAGCACAGTACTTAGGTGAAGGTGAACGGGTCAATGAAGACGCTCCAGCATGTCATATTTATGGACAACTTCCTATAAATCAAGTTAGTGGGGAATTTTTTATTACTGCTAAAGGTATAGGCTATAGAGACCAACTTTTCACACCAATGGAATCTCTTAATTTCTCTCATATAATCAACGAATTTTCGTTTGGTGATTTCTATCCTCTTATTGATAATCCTTTGGATTATACTGCTAAAACCACCGATCAAAACTTACAATCTTATAAGTACTATTCCAAGATTGTACCTACCCATTATGAAAAATTGGGCATTGAGATTGATACAAACCAATACTCAATTACTGAACAACATCGTAAGATAAAAACCAACAGACAAGGACGTCCTATGCAAGTACCAGGGATCTACTTTAAGTATAGTTTCGAGCCAATTTTGTTATCTATTAAAGAGCAAAGATTGCCATTTATACAATTTGTAGCCAAATTGGGGACTATTATTGGTGGATTATTGATTCTTGTTGGATATGGGCTCCGTTTATATGAGAAGGTGCTTAGATTATTGTTTGGGAAGAAGTACGTAGAAAGAGATACAGAGAAGAGAGGTGGTATATTAGATGCCTCTAAATAGTGATAATAGATATAATATATAACGATATCCTATGATAATTGTCGTATTTTTTCCATTTTTCTTGGTATTTTAGTCTTTTGCTTTGTTCCCATTTTTTTCTTTTATAAAACACCAACTGTAACACGCCCATACACCAAACTCCACACTTTATTCACCTGCTTTGTCTCGCTCGTTATCATTTGCAGCCAATGTGCCCCGCACAATAAAACACCAATTAGGAAATTTGATGCGGGATTTTATTCATCAATGTCAGACAAAAGAGCCATTAAAAGGTCCAGAAAAGGATGTCATAATTGTAAAAGGCTCAAAATTAAATGTGACGAAAAGAAACCTTCTTGTTCTTATTGCAATAAATCAAAACAAAAATGTGATTATTCCCTTAAATTGACTTGGGGCGGTCGTCCTTTTAAAGATTCTTCAAAAAGAAACGGTTTTATCAGTGTAGGACCCAATAAAAGACCAAAAATCAAACAAGAATTCGATTTTCCTTCGCCTACTCCATTAAGTCAATCTAGTTCCATGCAGTCGACGTTTTTAAATGAATCAGGCTCGATTCTGTCCACTTTAAATGGCACATCTATGAGCCAGACCAATTCATTCAATCAGCCAACGCACATGGCGGGATCTTTGAACAGTTCCATGTTATCCAGTTTAAACATGACACCTGGAAGTATGAACGAGTCCATAAACGGCTCAAGAAACGGATCTGTGACGCTGAAGCTGGCACAATCTCCAATAGGTTTAGGAGTATTGGGCTCTATTGCATCTCAAATATTACCCTCTGGAGACTTCCCAAATGGTGACACTCAGTCCAATGGCAACGGTAATCTGCTTCATGGCAATGGAAATATGCTTAATAGTGTTTCTGATTCACCAAGGATGTCTGAATTTTTGAGTCAAAGCATCCCGTCGCCTGCTTTGGGTCAGAACTTACTTTCACCTTTAAACCAGATGTCTCAGCCACACAGCTACGATCACCAAAGTCATGAAAACCAGACAAATATAGATAACAACGGCGTTGATAATAACCAACCAACACCAAACAATGCACCCTCTCCTTTTAGTACAAAACATGGCGTATCTATCTTAAGTCCTCTAGGATCTTTTGACGCCTTCAAGAATGAAAAGGACTCCGATAAACCATTAAATAACTTCTTTAATAACATGCCAGACATCTCTGATGGGATTGAAAGTCTTTCCAATGCTTTGGAGAAGGTTGCTGATGGGGGTCATCAATTTAGTTTGCAGAATCTGGAATTCTTCAATCGATTTATTTCTCATATGGACGACGCTAAATCGCCAAATGTTTCAAATAATATAAACCTTTTTGGTAAGAGCTCAGATGACCAAAACTTGATCAATGATGACTTCTTAACCAATTATTCAAACGATTTGGCAAAAATTGAAGCATATAATCCTATTACTAAACCCAATTTATTAGATCATCAAGGGCCCTTTCTGAGTTATAGATACTCAAGAAAGATTAGAGAGCTTTTAGAAGAAGAAGAAGATGATGATGATGAGAAACAGAAAACTACTGGCCAGGAATTGGCCGAATACGGTGGTGAGACGGTTGACACTCAAGTTTTCGATGTAATTCCTCCTCTGCTTCTTCCTTTACCGGAACTTTTAAACCAAGTCCCTTATTATAGGAAATTAATGCATTTTTGGGTGGATGTTGCTGCCCAAAACATGGTTCCTGCTCCTTCACATATTTATAAAGAAAACCCTTTTAAGGTTTTATTACCGCAGATGGCCATGGAATACCCAGCAATTTTAACCACTTTATTAGCATTTGCAGCTAGAGCAATGGCTGCCATTACTCATCGTGAACCTCCAACAGAGATTATCAATCAATTGATTAATAGGTCTTGTAGTAACCTTCTTAAGATGTTGAAGGATAAAGATGAAGCAACGTCAGATGGGACTTTAGCAACAGTTTTATTACTTTCGAGTTATGAGCTGATTACCAATGACAATTTTGATAAACATAGAGCTCATGCTGTTGGTGCTAGACAAATCATCATGGCCCGTAAGGACAAAATACCTCGTCAATTTAAAAATGAAGAATCACCAAAAGACTCACCTGATTCTTCATCTCTGACAAAATCCGTAAATTCAGCTTCATCTATATCCCATACAGAAAGTGATATTGCATATTTCTTGATGAGATGGTTCTTATATGTGGAAGTTATTGGTGCATTATCAGCAACTAAAAATGCCAGTACTTATTTACGTTATTCACAAGGTGAAAGCTATATGCCCACAACTTCAATTACTAGTCCGGAAGAAACAAACACCGAAGCAGATCAAGATCCTAAAAGAGATATTGATTATTTATTAGGTTTTGATGTAAAATTTATACCTCATTTTAGTAATGTGGCTATTTTAATCAGAAAAGTGGAATCATTTGTTGCTTCTACAGGAAATGAAAGCTTATTACCAATTGAACTTGTTACCGAGGCACTAGAAGTTCAAAAACGGTTGGTTAAGTTATATGAAGACGGAGAAGCAAGAAGACAAGAGAAAATTGACCAATTGGAAATTCATAGAGACTCTACCTCTTCTGGTGAGTTATCCCGTAAAACTAAACGAGTTAACAATATGATCCACCAACATAACGTCTTAAGGTGCACAAACAAACTCTTTTGTGACATGGGGTTGCTTAATTTACATAGAAGGGTTCTTAAAACTCCTCGTCGTTCGCCTATAGTGCAAGATTTAGCTAAAGGAATGAGTGATATTCTAAGAGATAATATCGAGCCCAAGTCTTCTGCAGAAATCTGTACTATCTTCTGTGGCTTTTGTGCTGCTTGTGAGACAACAGATGAAACAATAAGGAAGTTCTTAGAGGAAAGATTTAGTAATTTGGCTTTAATGGGTAATGTTAGTGCTACGAAGAGTTTACAGATTATGAGAAGATGCTGGGAAACAGGTGAAGATTGGATGGAAGCATCTAAGATTCTCGACATCGATGTGACGCTTTTCTGATGCCACCGATCCACCACCCCTATATAACGATAACGACTGTACAATATACATCTCTATATATTCCTAAACCCATCTAGAATCATTTAGCTCGTAATCACGTGATCGCATCTTTTCCTAGACGTGTTTCTGATTTTTTCTCAGTCCAAATCTATTCAAGATGAGCCCAAGGCTTTTACCTCTATTAACCGAAAAGCCCTCAGCGTTCGATGGCTTGGAATCATTGATATCAAAGGTGAACCTGGGACAAGATGTTGACCAACATCTGCAACAAACAGCCTTGAAACAATGTTTTGGGTACTTGAAAAATTACCCGAATCATCACTGGTTTTGCGATCCATATATTGCTCCTATGGCCAATTTCGCCTTGATTTTGTTCTCCTTCCCTCCCGTCCAGACCACTCAAGGACATAAAGACTCTATGGCGTTCAGTATATCCAATTGTCAAGACTGTGCAAAAGGTATAAACCGTGGTAAATTGGATTTATATACGGTATTTGCAATCTTTAGAAGGTTACCTATATCTCATGTAACGAAGGTTTTACAAGCAATTACCGAATGGCAAAGTGAAATTGTTAGAAAAGGTTGTGATAAAACTTTAGGCGACGTTGATAATGAAACTCTTGACAACTATATGATGATTTGTATGTCGAATCCAGATATTTTGAGACAAGATGATGCCCTCAAGACAAAATTTATAGACTATTACTCTTCAAGACAAGATAACATCAAAGAACTTCTTCCTGGAGTCATTTATGCATTTTTTGAAACCGAACTCTTTCAACCGCTTCCGTCTCATGTATTAATACAACCAATTCCATCAAATTCATATACTATTAAAGAAATCGTTACTTACGTTTTCCGTATTCAAAATGAAAAGTATTACGATGTAGCATTTTGTACGAAGTTCTGGACGTTTATGACGGCAGTGGTGCCGTACCTCAATAAAGAAGCCTTTGATGCTGTTAATGCTTCAAAAGACCTTGAATTAATGTCTGCCCATGATAATATTCATTATTTCACTTTAATTGGGACTTTGGTGAACCAATTTAGAGCTTCTATAAGAGAACCACTTCCTTCTGCACTTAAATTCCTTGCATTAATCTTCCAAAAATTTGGCTCTGAATCTTGGGTGTACTTGAACCCTACCAATCATAATATTTTACTTGACTTTATTCTTCCTAATGGTTATTTTGATGATAAAAATGCTCTTGTGATCGATGCTAACCCTCATATTTCTGAAGATCTTTGTAAATGGATGCTACCATTCATAGAATCATTGACTGGAGCTCCCAAAATGGCTTCAATTATAAGATTAGGCCAATTTTTATTTCAAAAGAAACATTTTAATACCGAAACACATCTAATTCTTAGTGAAATAATTGAACTAGGAATGAATAGACAAGAATTAAGGTTAGACAATCCGGATTTGGAATTGACCTTATTATCTAAAAGAGATATTCGGGCTATTATTGATAATAATTCTGAATATTTGCTTCAATCAAGCTTAGACTCTGGGTTTAAAAATATTATTGAATTGTCTATTTTGTATGATACTTTAATTGTGTCTACTAATTGTATTAATCATAATAAAGGTAAAGACATTAAAATCATTGATTCTTTCCCAACATTTTGGATTTATTTGGGGAAGTTAAATACTATTAAAGAAATTCATTTACATACTATTTTAGGGAATTGCCAACATGTTTGTAATATGATTGAATTTCTTGAAAAGAAGAATGTCAATGTTGATATCAAAGCTATTAATAAGAAAACCCAAGTACAAGAAATCATTAAAGGTTTGAGTTCATTCTTAAGTAATGCTAGTACTTTAGATTCCTCTACTTTAGTAAAAATCTTTCAAGATAAATCTTCTCTGGAAGGCTTTTGGTCTTGTCTTTTTTGTTATAATCTTACACAAATGGCTTTAGACATAATGTATCAAGCATTTGATGTTGAAGCTAGATATGAAGGGATTCAAGCATCTATTAAAATAGATCCTGAAAATACTATTAACGGAATTAACAATAGTCTTTTCCAATTAACTAACCTTGAAGCTTTTGAACCGTCTCCAAAAGCCATTAGAATCTTAATGGATGTATCAGTGGCATTAACTGATCCTGTGACTGGTTTATTAGCGACAAAAGAAATCAATTTATCTGGTGATTTATTATTAAGTCTTTGGAATGCCAGTTGGGGATTTCTTACAATGTTGTTCAAAAAAGCTCTTGTTTGGGCCACTTTATATCATTCAAATATTTTAATTGAATTTACTAGAGATACCCTTGATTTAGGTCATTCATTATTAGATGGTTTCAGAAACTTTGAAGATTATGTTGATAGAGATATCTTAATTGAAAAAATTATGGACACTTTTAAGAGTGCCAATGTTTGGTTGAGATTAGGTGATATGTCTTTATTAAGCTCATGTGTTGAGATGATATTTAAAGGGCTTGATCTTAGTGGAAGTGTCGAATCTATAGACCAGAATTTGCTTATAGCGCTTGTGAAGTATAGTATGAAAGCTAAAAAATTCAATAACAAATTGACTCAACAACAAAGAACATCTATTCTTGCTAAAGTTCAAGAACTTGATAACGATTTGGTAAATAGAATTATAAGGG
This sequence comes from Yamadazyma epiphylla, assembly GCA_030571925.1. Taxonomy (NCBI): domain Eukaryota; kingdom Fungi; phylum Ascomycota; class Pichiomycetes; order Serinales; family Debaryomycetaceae; genus Yamadazyma; species Yamadazyma epiphylla. Next base: position 181,667 of record JAJLZA010000003.1, read on the forward strand.
AAACAAGAGAAACTGAAGGTGTTCCGGTTAAGAAACAAGCAACCATTACCAGCTTCGGAACTCTTAGTAAATCTGCTCCTAAAGCACCTGCTCCAGCACCTATTCCCCAACCATCATCGACTCTTGATACTATAAGAAGTCAATTGAAAAACCAAAGAAATGAATCCAAAAAACCGGCTACTAATTTGACTATTCATCAAGCAAGGCCTGCTGGATTCAACCCTAAGGCTAAACCAGTGGTTGTTGGTAGATCTCTTAATCAATTAAGAAAGAAAGTTGACTCAGATAGCTCTGATGATGACGACGACGATCTGGTAGATACTACCGACCTATTCATCGATAAGAAGAAGAAAGCTAAAGTGGTTGAGATTGATATTCATGGAAATCCTATCATTAGAACTACCACAAAATCATCAGCTATGGATAAGCAACAATTAGAGCAACAAAGAATGCAAATGAGATTAAATGTTAATCTTAATGGGTTATATCAAAGGATATTAAAATGGAATTATAATAGTATGGACTATCCATTAAAAGACACATTACCTCCAGCTAAATTAAAGGATACTTACAGCGATGTTAAAGATTATATCAAACTGACAGAGCCTTTATTAATGCTTGAGTGTTGGTCAGGGATCCAAAATGCTAAAGAAAGAATCGAAGAAACCCCATTTGATATTTTTATTGGTACAAGATATTCATGCGATGGGTTTTTCGATTTAAATTGTAGTATTAGTAAAGCCATTATATCTGACAGAAAACTTTCAGATACAGACTTAATTGTTCTTTCCGCTTCGATTGATAACAGTTTAAGTAAGCGGGAAACCATTTCATATTTTAAAAATCCAAAGTCTATAACTTGTTTAGGTAAAATTAAAGATATTAAGTCAGCAAACGCTGAGGTATCAGATGTTACCATTAGAATTGCATCAACTGGTCCAATATTAAGTAGTTTAAGTCCTAAGACTACTATAATTGGAATGAAAGTCATGCAAATGATTACTATTGAAAGAGAGTATTCATCATTAAAAGGGTTACAACATTATGATCTTTTGCCAGAGATTTTGGCAGCAAAACCCGCTGAACCAACTAAGTTGTCTGAACAAGAAATTCAAACGACTATGAGAAAGTATAATCTTAATAGATCTCAAGCTAATGCAATCTTGGGAACTCAAAATACCCAAGGATTTTCATTAATTCAAGGTCCTCCAGGTACTGGTAAGACCAAAACCATCTTGGGTATTATTGGTTATAATTTACAATATAAGAAGGATAAATCGGTGACTGTACTTCAAGCAGGTAAAACATCTACCAACACTTCTTCAAATAAAATTTTAATTTGTGCTCCAAGTAATGCCGCTGTTGATGAATTAGTACTCAGATTAAAGGATGGTGTTACTACCTCATCAGGAGAAAAAGTAACACCTAAAGTAGTTAGATTAGGTAGAAGTGACGCGGTTAATAGTGCAGTTAAAGATTACACCCTAGAAGAGTTGGTTGATAAACAATTAATGGCCAAACCTAATGAAGGACAACCACCTAATAATCAGGAATTAAGACAAAAACATACTCAATTAACTACAGAGCGTAATAAGCTTTATGAGTTGAAGAAAAACGATAAAATTTCTGGTAAAGAATTAGAAAATATTGAAAATTCAATTAGAGACATTAATAAGAAAAGACATTTATTAGCACAAAAATTAGACCAAGCAAGAGAACAAGCGTCTATTGCTTATCGTACCAGAGAAATTGAAAGAAGACAAATACAGTCTAAAATTTTATCTGAAGCTGATATCATTTGTTCGACCTTATCAGGGTCTGCTCATGATTTCTTATCAAGTTTATATTTAAAATTCGATAAAGTAGTTATTGATGAAGCTTGTCAGTGTGTAGAATTATCGGCTATTATACCTTTAAGATATGGGTGTAATCAATGTATTATGGTTGGGGATCCAAACCAACTTCCTCCAACCGTCTTATCACAAACTGCAGCTCAGTTTTCTTATGATCAAAGTTTATTTGTAAGAATGCAAAAACGTAATCCTGATTCAGTTTATTTATTAGATGTTCAATATCGTATGCATCCTCAAATTTCAAAATTCCCAAGCAAAAACTTTTACCAGGGAAGATTAAAAGATGGTGAAAGTATGGAACAAAAGAACTCAAAACCATGGCATCAAGTTTCGGTTTTATCGCCATATAGATTTTTCAATATTAAAAGTAGTCATCTGAAAGATGATTTAACTAAATCTTTATTTAATACTGCTGAAGCAATGGTTTCACTTGAATTAGTTCTGGAGCTAATGAATATTATTCCATCACCCGAATTTAAGGGTAAAATAGGTATTATTTCTCCTTATAAAGAGCAAATTAGAGTGATTAAACAAGTTTTCAGCAAAAGATTTGGTTCTTTAATTTTTAAAGAAATTGACTTTAATACGGTTGATGGGTTTCAAGGTCAAGAAAAGGATATAATTATTATGTCATGTGTAAGAGCCAATGAAAATGGTGGAGTTGGGTTTTTAAGTGATGTTCGTCGTATGAATGTCGCTTTAACCCGTGCTAAATCGACTCTTTGGATCTTGGGTAATGCTAATTCATTAACTAGAAATCAAAATTGGAAGAACTTAATTCTTGATGCACAAGAAAGAGGTGTGTTATCGGATGCTTATCCATCATTTTTAGAGAATTTATCTAGAGAACCCAGGAAAATAATAGAACAGAAACCCTCCGTAGAAACTAAAAGAAAACTTGAAGATGACGATAATAAGAACGATGTTTCTAAAAAGCGGATTGTCTCAGGTAATGTTTCAAATGGTAACGAACCAAGATCGATACCAGCAAACAAAACTCCCTCTATTTCTCCTCCTGTTGAAGAACCACAAGCTCCACAACCCTCTAACCCTTCAGCTAATCCAGAAAAATTGGATAATAAACTTCCACCCAAACCATCAAACACGGGATCAATTCCTAATAAAATTCAGCCAAGCAACACTGGTAAACTCCCGCCAAAAGCACACAAAAGTAGCATATTCATAAAGAAAAAAAGGCGTTAACCTTTAAGTATAGATTATATATATTAATTCACTCGCCTTTAAATAATTTACTATTTAATTTTGAATTCGACTTTCTTCTTGTAACCTCTGGTGACTTGGGTACCTTATTCAACACTTTATGTTCAATAGCATCTGCCGATACGTTATATAAATAGTCAGAAGATGATAATGAGTTAGATAAAACCGGTCGAGGTTTGTGTGATACATTCTTAACAGGATCCACTCTCTTTACTGTAAACCGCTCTTTATACTCTTTCTCTTTAGCAGAATATGGTTCGGGTAACATCGCCAAAGCAGTCAACAATGCATCTGCTTCTTGTGAAATTAAAGTAACTAACAAATTATCTGCATCGCCAATATCAGTTGCCTGATCAAAGATATCAGTAAGTTCATTCAAAGACAGCGTCAAAATTAGACTGATTATTTGCTCAGGGTTTTCATTATGACCAAATAAACTAGCCAGAAGATTCTCTTCTTGTGAACTTATTTTATTACATAAATCTTTCCATAAAGTACCATATTGGTGATATATGGCCGATATAGAACCCGTTTTTGAGGCCAATTGTAGATAGCCTTCTTTTTTACTTTCTAAAAACGATAAAATAGGATCCAAATCGATTTTATTGGTGATAGTATTATAATTATCATCTACTATAATCGAAGGAGCCAGATAAGATGTCGATGACGAATGGCTTTTTTCAAGCAAAGGTTTGACATACTGTTCGAATATTTGCTGAAGTTGTTTTTTGAATCTCTCTGATTGCTCCATTCCTTTTGAAAATCCCTTATTATAAGGCTCATTGGCTGAACGAGGCGGATTAGAGACAGAGTTACTATTAACTTGAGTAGCAGAAGGTGCAAAATCTGCTGGCGGTTCATAAACTTGCATTCCAATCACTGGTGGGTTCTCTGGTTGTTTCTCTGATACCTTAAGAGATTTCTCTGGCATTTTTTCAGCAGGCGATTTAGGATGTACCGGCGACTTTGGATGTACGGGTGTATTTGCAGGAGAATCAGTTGATACCGAAGTTATACTTGAACTCTGGTCACGTTTGCCTTTTTGGCCCTTTGTTCTTTTGTAATGGTCTACAAAAGTTACAGTTACAGGTGTGGACCGTATCAAAGTATTAACCTTCTCATCATCTACACCATTTTGACGAAGAGTATTTAGTATAGCTAATTGACCATTATTATCCAATTCTTTGAATGCCTGAACATACTTGGAGGTTCTACTTTCCAAAACAGAGCTCGTATCTTGGATTTCATTGAGTAAAAGCTTCTTTTTGGCCTTTAAAGCTAGTAATTTGGCTTCAAGTTGGTTGATTTCATCATCTAAATCACTAGATTCATCCAAAAGATTCATAAGTTTCACACCGTGTGAATTCTTAGAGCTCTTGATGCTTTGAATTTTGTTTAGAAGTTTTGTTCTCTTATCGTCCCATTTCTTGAACTTACCACACATCGTCTCATTAAAGGTAGATTCTTTATGGTATAACTCATGGAGAGAGTATTGGTTTTCGGAGATTTGATGAAAATTATCTTGAATTAACGCTCTGATACGATTTAAATCATCACTACCATTAATTAATGCCTGATGGTGGAGTTTAAGGTTATTCAATAAGTTATTATGTAGCTGGTTATAGTTTTCTTGGAGGAATTTCAAAGGACTTTCTGTATGAGAGGAGGAGATATTATTAAAGATCATGTTGATTTCGCCCGAATTCAATATGGATTCGTTCAATTCTATATCATTTACAGGACTAATTGAATGAGACAAGTTGTCTCTTGATGCTATGGAGTCTACAACATTGGAAGTCTTCAATTGGGAGGGAGACTCTGAACTTAGAAACTCGGTGGGATCCAAATCTTCGTCATCGGATGAACCAGCAACCGATTCCAAAGACGCCTTTGGTTTATGTATTGTGGAGGATAGACTGATAGACTCAAACATGATAAGGAGCGCGATGTCAGACGACTGCGATGCACTGAGCGAAGCCATTGACCGAACCTGAGCGTCAAGTCGTCGCTGCTGGGCCTACGCCAGATCCCGCTGACGTGTGGGACATTATTGGACTTAGATGGACACCGCTGCCTGGAAAGACACCACTGGAGGGAAGCGTACTATGTTTGCATAGACCGTGATCGTATATTATTCTCTCTACCCTACCTATTATATCATATTTAACGTCAATGAAGATGCGACTGAACTCGAATTAACCGCATTACTGAACTCTTCAAAACTAAGTCTACCGTCTCCATCTTTATCTGCTTCCATCATCGTCTTGTCTACAATTTGCTGTAAGTCTTCTTCTTGCAAATTCTTACCAACCATCATCTTCATCACTATGAATAGTTCACCATTACCAATATACCCATCTCTGTCGATATCATATATCTTGAATGCAAACTTAAGCTTATCATCATTGGAGGTTTTCCCACTGAACGCAGACAATCCAGTTATAAACTCTTGGAAATCAATAGTACCACTTCCATCTTCATCAAAAACGTCCATTAATCTACTAGCTAGTGGATTTGATGAAATACCTGGGATATCTAAGAATTCGTTTTTTTCGATTGTTCCACTACCATCTTTATCTAATTTCATAAATCTTTTACGTAATCTGTCGATTTCTACTTTGTCGAAGTTAGTTCCCTCCATAAGGGAGTCTAACAAGGTTGAAGAAGCAGCACCCATCCGTATGAAAAATTGAAAATTTCGTGAGAATGAGACTAGAATTGTAACGTTGCGGAATTAGACATTGAAATAGAACCAAAGGTTGGTGTAAAGAGTTAAAGAAGCTGAGGATAAAGGCCTAGGTATAACATCTACTATCTACTTAAAACCAAACTATAGGTTACTAACAACTTGCGCTATCTACTCTCCTATAAACGAGCACCTGGTGCCAAATGAGAACCACCATCTAATGGTATAAATGCTCCATTAATGTACCCACTCTGTTTAGCACAAAGGAATAAAACAAGACTTTGAAGATCTTCTTTGACTCCTAATCTCTTTCTTGGGTTACTCTCAACCAATACTTCTCCCGCAGCTTCAATAACCCCATTAGCCATTTTACTTGGGAAGTATCCTGGTCCTAAAGAGTTAACAGTGATATTTCTTGGTCCCAATTGTAAAGCTAAAGTCTTACCCATTTGTGTAACTCCAGCTTTTGAAGCAGTATAACCATAAACACCAGCAATATCAAGAGCAACTTGTGAAGCAATTGAAGACATAATCAAGATTCTTGAAGGATCTTCATCGGTTCCGGCTTCTTCTAATAACGGAACAAACAATTGAATACAATTGAATACTCCAATGACATTTAAACTTAATACCTTATGCATAGCAGGAATTGGGTGTTCACCGATTAAAGCTCCCCAAGTAGCACCAGCATTTGCAATAAGAATATCCAACTTTTTAATATGTTTAATGGATTCTTCAAAGAAATAATTACATCCTTTTTCTTCAGAAACATCAGCTGGGATAGCAACAACTTTACAACTCAGATTATTGGACTCTTTAGCGACTTTATCAAGGTATTGCTTTGCTTCTTCACAAGCTTTTGCTTTACGGGAGGTAATAATGACAGTTGCAGCTCCATTTTGAACAAGAGTTTCAGCACAATAAAGTCCTAAACCTCTGGTACCACCAGTTACAACAGCATTTTTGCCTTTGACATTAAAATCAACCATAATTAATAAAGAATGTTCACCTGAATTTTTCAGATTGATTTTGCGGAGAAGTCCTCGGTTGCAAAATATAACGCCGACACGGCAGGTTGGTGGGGGCGATGGTGGGAATCGATCCGGCTAGGTCTGGTGAGGCTAGCGCTAGAGAGCTAGTAAATCTAACAGGCATATGATTAGTAGAAGTGTCTTATATTATAGTACATATCATTTTTTGGCAACCAATTCAAACAACAATTGTAATCCTGGTACAACTGGGTTGGCCATAGAAACAATTATATTATCACTGGTGTTAACCATCTTTATATCTTTACCTACAAGTACTTGAATTAATTTATTAGTACCTTTGACAAAATCACTAATTAACCATATCTCTAGTGCTTCATCACAGCAAATGAATAAATTATTATTAAAAAATGCAACATTCTTTGCTTTAAAAGCAAATTTTAACATGGTAATTCTTGATAATTTCCCATGTTTGTTAATGAAGATCGCACATTCATTATAAACTAATAAAAATTCAGAATTATTATTTAATTTGAACATTCCAAATGGTTTAGAACTTGTAGAATAAACTGTCTTTTTAATGATTTCAAGTTCAGTGGCATTTGGAATTCCAATAGTTGATCGTCTATTATATCCATCAATTTTCTTATTAGAATCTAAATAAGGAATTTCTGGAATTGATCTTGGTAAAAGTTTATCTAGTTCTAAGATTTCAATTCCTTTTGAAGTATGGACTGCAAATGTGCTATTAAAAATTGATAATCCATAACATTCTGCTTGAACATAGAATCTTTTAACCGCTTTAAAAGAACTAAATATTCCTTCATTATCTAATTCAGGTATACAAACTTTAAAATTGGTTGATCCTGAATTACCTTTACGTTTAGCATAAAATAACATGGTTATTTCCTTATGCTTGCCCACTTCAAAAAACAGTACTGCTTCATTTGAAAGAGCTAAACTACTTATACTATCACGTTTACCATAATAATAATTAATTAATACATCCAATGGGTAATATCTTAAACTAGTACCACTTAACATTATACATAAATTAATATTTGGTATAACTGATATCTTTGTGGTTTCATTAAACAGAACAATCTTTTTCCATTCATTGCTCATATTACAACAATAAACTGCCAGATTTGTACCCACAAATATATACTTTGTATTTTTAAAAGTAAAATTACAACTTGAAAGTATAGTACTATAAACCACATGATTTGTAGCATTATTAAATAGATAGATATTCCCATTATAACCTAATTGAGTAACAATATTTAAGGCATTACTTGACATAGATTCAATTGGATCATTTTTAGCTAATTGTTGTAATTTTGAAATTCTATTACTTTCTTCATATGCAAAACAAGTATTTGAAACCAATTTTAAACTATATGGTTCAACTTTTGATAATCTTGTACAAAGATTTGACCTTGCTTCCATAATCAGTTTAATCCAAATATTTCTTTCTCTTTCAGTTTTAGTTGAAAATGTAAATGAATTATTTTTACCATGACCAGCATATCTTATTTTAAACGGATAAATTGAAGGATCATCTTCATCAGCTACAGACTCAATTCTATTTGTTTGTTGAGGCAGTTGAGTTAATTTATTAGTCAATGTATTAAGTTCAATGGTTGGCGTTTCTTTATCTTTTAATTCAACTAAAAGATATTCAATTGGTATAGCTGATTCAATTACTCTATAATGAAACATTGGACTTTTATTAACTTTAAGTCTTTCAGTTATAAGTAAAAAATTATCTAAAAGAATAAGATGATTAACAGATGAATTAATTTTTAAATCACCTTTTCTAGTTACATCACCTCTATGGAAAAATTTTCGATTTTCAGAGATAAAGTTAATATTAGTACTAGGAATTGTTTGTTTCCAAACCAATTGTTTTTTGATTCTTTTTAAGGCATGAATATTATCAGCATGATGTTTCATATCATTAACTTTACTACCAGTTTTCTTAATACCCTCAATAGCAGCAGATAATGAAACAAATTCAGAATCTTGTTCATCATATAATTTTTTAATATCTTCCAATTGTAAAGGTAATTGTTGATATCTTGAATTAAAGGTACTTAATAATAATAAAGGACCATTAACTCTTAATTCTTGAACTCGTGGGAAATTTCGAACATTTATATCAGCCCATTTTTTCAATGATGGAACTCTTAAAAGTTCTTCAATCATTGGTACTGTACTCATATATTTTAATAATGCTGGTTTAACAGTTTGAGACCAATTATAATAAATGTTACCAATATCACTAACATCTTTAATAAATCTACCATTAGAAATTAAAATCTTTAATAATGGTTCAAATAAACTTTTTTGATGAATTACTAATAAATCTTTACCAGAATTTATTATATCTTCTTCAAAATTATTTACCAGAATTATTTCACCAGATCCAACCAAAATCTTGGTAGCTTTTACAAATTCAGGACCAACAACTTCAACAAAACATTTGGCTCTTTGAATAAAAGTTTGTTCAAGTCTTAATAAATCAAATAAAAGAGATTGCTTTTTAGCTAAAGATTTATCAAAATTTTTTAAATCATCAGCACTAAATTTCCAATGAGAAGCCCAATCTTCACCTAAAACAATTTCATTTATATCAGTTTGTCTTAGTTTTAATTCATAATCCAACATTCTATTTAAATAACATCTTGATGATAAACATCTTAGATTAATATCCTTATCATTATTATGATCTCTATTATAACAATAACATCCAGTTAAGTCTGTTAAAACCCCACTTACTTGAACATTTTCAAACATATCAACACCAGGATTGGTTTTAGTAGCTTTAACTTCTGATTGAGTTACTTCAGTTGGATCAGGTAATGCCTTTTCACCTTCTTCATTAGGTAAAGTGCCATAATTATAACTTATAGCACCACTTGATATCAAAGTTGAAATTATTTGATCAACATTTAATCCAATTGTATCAAGTGGTATATCTCTTTTATGATATACTAAAAGTTTAATTAAAGCCTTTTTAAATTCCTTTTTCAGAATAAATGCAGACCCCAGCCAATTTTTAAGTTGAATACACCATTTAAAAATATTTGAAACCGACCAAACATTTTCAATACTACTAAAATGTCTACTTACTAAAGAAGAGGAAGCAAAAGGAAGTTTTGGTAAATTTAATGGTACTGGAGGTAAAGCATCATTTTTCCGTTTAACACTAGGTCTTGAACTTACAGCATGATCATCTTCAAAATAGCCATGATTTTTAACAAACAGAATGGCTGAATTTAAAGTTAATCGTTTAGGACTTGAAGGTTCTGCTGATGTAGCAGAAGATGGGATTTCTGGTAACATTGAATAATCAAATAACCTTGCAGTTGGTGACTCAATTTCATCATCAAACACATCGTTACTATCCTGAAATGGATTGTATTCTTCATACGAATCATAAAATTGCTCGGTGTAATCGTTGTCATCTACTTCATCATTATCATAATAGCTTTCATTATAATTATCATTGGCAGTATCAACAAATTTCCCATACATTAATGAAGGAGACCTTCCATAGATTTTTGTAGGTGAAGGCAGTCTACTGCTTCTTCCAGGGAGGTTCAAGGTTTGAGATCTGACGAAAGAAGGAGAATGTGGTTGGCGACTTGTCCGTATAGGAGATGGACTCGAAGATCGATTGGGTCTTTTGGGCAAAGTCGTATCAAGAACAGGAAATCTATTGGGAGTCGACGACTGATCAAGGATTTCAGCTTTTCTATCGATACTAAATACAGGAGGAACAATTTCCAGTGGGCTATCTATGGAGTCTATATCTTGAACTGGATATGGAGGTTGAGTATGAGGGACATTATGAAGGTAAAAGTCGGGCAATTCTTTGGGACCCATTGGTCTGGGGGTGCTCATGTTTAACATCAGATCTTCATCTACTATATCATTAGGGTAGAAAGCACTATCGTTACCATTAAAAGAATGGCCGTTTAAGGAGGACGGCTCGGTAGACGATGTGGTACTAATGGACCTGGGAGGTAATTGAGGTGCCAGTCTTTGAGGTCTTATCATAGGAGGGTTTCCGGATTCTTGAGGAATGTTTATTGGAGGCGGTTTGCGCCGAATCGTTCGTTTAGGTGTGGTAGGATTATGGGGTAGATCTGACATAGTTCCGAATAGTCCTAAGAAAAAACCGCTGCGAAAAATTAACGCGTATTATGTATTCCCAGCAAGTAGAGACATATCTTAAACAAGGAGCCAGATCTTTGGCAGATAAAGAGTACGATGCAGCAATTGAAGCGTATGGTAATGCTTGTGATGAGTTCCAAAAAGAAACCGATAAAATGGACCCCCAGTTGTTTTTGTTGTACGGTAAAGCTCTTTATGAGAGTGGTGTGAGTAAAAGTGATGTATTAGGAGGACAAGAAATTACTCAAGAAAAGATTGAAGAAGCTGGAACTAAAGAAGACGGTAACTTTCAGTTTAATGATTTAGCGGAAGAAGAACAGGATCAGAACGAGGAAGATGACGAAGAAGCCGACCAAGATGAGCCACAGCAAGAAGACGATGAGGACGATGAGCCAGCACCAGAACAAGAAGAAGACGAAGATGAAGAAGATAAAAGTGATCTTGAACTTGCGTGGGATATGCTTGAAATTTCTCGTGGTTTATTAGAAGCTGAGCTCGAAGAGAAGAAGCTGTTGGTGGCCGAGTTATCTACTCCATACCTCAAATCAGATAAAGAAGAGCCCGAGAATGAATACGTTAAACTGTTGAAATCGCTTTCTGATGTTTATGATCTTCTTGGAGAAATCTCTTTGGAATCGGAGCACTTCCAACAAGCAGCGTCCGACTTGGAGAAATGTCTTGAGTTAAGAACTCAATTGTATAATAAAGACTACAGTGGATTGGTTGGAGAGTCACATTTCAAACTTTCATTGGCATTGGAATTCTGTTTAGAAGATGATGAATCTAAAGCCAAGGCCAAAACCCATATAAAACAAGCCATCAAGATTCTTGAAAATGACAGTGAAAAAAACCCAGAAAAGAAGAAAGATAATGATGATATAATCCAAAGTTTGAACATCAGATACGAAGAAATCGAGACCAATGCCGAAGAAATCATCAATAAGCAAAAACAAGAGATGTTAGAAGGTATATTAGGAGCACCTGGTGGAGGTGAAATAATTAACAAAGCCTTAGGTTCTGTTAATGATTTGTCTGGAATGGTGAAAAAGAGGAAACCCAAGTCAGGTGACTCCAATAAAGGTGACACCAACAAAAGTGATAAGAAAAGAAAATTATAATTATACCCTCAATATATAATATCTATACCTCTTGTATCGGACCCTGACGTATGCTTATGTAAGTTGCCGACTCAAAACTTTATTTTGTTCGATGCCCTAAATCCGGAATAATTATATCCAATAAATCCTATCATTTTCGCACATCCCGTCATTTATGTCAAGCATCTCCAATCCTGTTAGGACTGCTACCAAGAGTAGAAGAAGAAAGAAGAAGAGAACCGAAGATATTTCATCTTCTTCTTCTTCTTCTTCTTCAAGTGAGAGTGAAAATGAAGACCAAATTCAATCTATTCCTCAAACATCATCGCAACCCTCGGTCTCTAATGACTCCAAACCCGACCAATATGCCATGGAAGAGATTCAGGCAGCTGTCCAAGCTCGTTTACAACGCGTCCCATTCACTAAAAACGATACATCATCGGATATTTCCCTTGACTCCATCAATAAAAATATACTACAGCATTCAAAAGACCGAGATGAGCTAGATAGAAAATTCTTACAGTTAATGACAAGTCAATATGGTAATGATTTAGACGAGTTAAGGAAGGATCCTTCGTTCAATGATAAGAGTTTGATGATTTTAGCTCAAGGATTACAGAGTAGTGGGAATATATTCAATGATGAAGAGATTGACCTTTTGAGTAAGAAAGATTAGACACACCCATACTGAGGCCTAAGGTGCGTTTGGTACTTTGGGCGGATAATAGAAGTCAATTAGATATTTTAGATTATACATATATAAATATAGACTACGCATAAGTTTTGGGGACGACGTCGAGGTTAAATATGGAGACAGTAAAGAGTTAATATTCTTGTATGTGTGTTGTGTTCCTCATGAGGATTTTGGGCCTAAACACAGCAAAGATCTGCCTGGCTAGCTCAATCGGTAGAGCATTTGACTCTTAATCAAAAGGTTGCGGGTTCGAGCCCCGCGTCGGGCTTGGCTTTTCTTTTTTTTTTAGTCTATTGTACAATGGAGGCCATGGGGCCATGAGGCCTTGAATCTGGGGCTGTCCTTCTCTCCCGCTCTCTCGGCTCTTCTCTTGATCTTTCGCATAGTTTATCTGATCGCTCCAGCCGCTCTCATCGCTCCAATCGCTCCAGTCAATTCCTCTCTCAATATCACCGTTTATTACTATACACCTAGGCCGTGCTTCGACGACAACTTAAAATGCTGTATTCCAATATAAAATATCATCGCCCCAATCACCAACAGAAATAACATCACTATTGATAACCGTTCGGCGTTCTTTCGTTGTTTCTGTAGTCGTCTCCTCTCTCTGGCTTGCATCTCTCTCTCGGTTCTCATCTTCTGGGACCTCTTCTCGGCCGCAATATACCTTGCTCGTACTGTCATGTAGTCTTTATGTTGCGATGGGATTATTTCTCCTAACAACTTGGGCTGGATCATATCTAAAGCATCATCAGAATGTCCTACATCTTCAAATGCCTCAGTAGCATCAACACCTCCACAGTCAAGTAACACTTCTACACCTCCAGGGTGGGCTTCCATGATCTGTGTGATGTCATACACCTTGTTGTAAACAACCATCCAAAGACTTTGTGGTGTGTTATGTCGGCTAACCTCTTCTAAGGTGAATTGTCTTGGTTGCTGGGCCATTGCTAACTTTAGACACTGAGAAGGAATGGAATGGGAAATAAATAAATATGGCTTATAAAGACTGGGTTTAAAAGGTTAAGTCTGGTATATGGAGTGGTCTGTGTTAGTTGGAGATGTTTAAAATGAATATTTCCTGGTGTTAATCAATTAATTATATGGACATAAATCAATGGTTTAAGATTTGCGGATGGAATATGATTTTTCTTTGTTAGCGATTGAGTTGAGATTTTTGCCCGGTGTGCACACTACCGCCTTGAAGTTATTTTTTGCTCAATTCTCAAAATTAATCGAGATCAAGTAGCCAGCTGATAAAGTAAATACGATGTCAGCATTACCATCGTCTAAGAAAACCCATTCCGAAAGGCACAAACAGATCCTCAAGCAGTTATTGAAAGAAAATGCCAATAAAACTTGTGTGGATTGTAAAGTAAATGCCCATCCAAGGTGGGCTTCATGGAATTTAGGGTGTTTTATTTGCATAAGATGCTCGGGTATACATAGAAGTATGGGAGTTCATATTTCTAAAGTTAAATCCGTTGATTTGGACGCATGGACAGATGAACAAGTCGAATCGATGGTTAAATGGGGGAATGCAAAATGTAATGCTTATTGGGAAGCCCAGTTACCTAATGACTATATACCAGATCAACTGAAAATTGAAAACTTTATTAGAACTAAATACGATTTAAAGAAATGGGTAAGTTCTTCAACTCTTCCTGATCCAATGAAAATGTCTGGCGCTGTTAAAGAATCCAAACCGTCAAATGTGGACTTATTAAATACCACTAAATCCACTCCAAATCCTCCAACTAATTCTAAAAATCTACTTGATGATGATTTTGGATCTTTTGCTTCTGCTTCTTCTTCAACTGCCAATATTTCTTCAACAACATCAAATATCCCCGCTACAAAATCTAAAAACCATCCATTACCAAAGATCCCCGTACAAACTACTAGAATTAACTCTCCTCAAAGTACTGGTGGTAGTATTAATGGACGTCCAGATTTGAAAAAATCTATTCTTTCGTTATATTCATCTCCATCTTCTTCAAATTCAAGTTTTATTAAACCACAACAATCCTTCCAATCTTCTTCACCTGCCGCTCAACCTGTACAACCATCTCAAAATTACGATACTTCTCTTAGTAATTCTCTTCAAGGTTTGAATTTTGGAACTTCAGTGCCAACACCAGTACAAAAACCAACCCAAACTACTCCAGTTCAATCTTCTGTACCAACTTCACAACCTTCAAGAACTGCCACTTCTAGTTCAATTAATAGTTCTCGCTCAACCATTGACTCTAAATCATCATGGCAAAATGAATGGTCAGATGTTCCTAGAGAAAATTGGACTGGTCAAAATCAAACTTCAAGCATTAATACAAACCCTTTAGATGATGATTTATTTAAAAACGTCTGGAAATAACAACATTTATCTAGAAATATATATCTAATTACTGTATATTTAGTTAATTAATGACCACCAGTAGTAGGTAATCCTACGTACACCTTGAACGAATCATAAATTAACCATTGGAACCCAGTTAAGGTACCAATCATGGCAATTCTAACTGGTAACCCATTCCATAATCCACTAAATCCAATCTTTGAATAAATTCTCAGAACTGCTTGACCTACAGATTCAGTAGCTTTCTTATCAGAATTGATCTTTGAAACCATTACATCTGCTGGATGAGATACAATTGCACAGAAAATACCGGCAATATAACCACCTAAAAATGAAACTCCGGTTTGTTGTACTGGAGTATAAGATGATACTGGTTTACCTAAATACTTATAAATCTCTTCAACGGTTTTTTCAAATGATGCAAATTTAACCATAGTATAAGGAATTTGTCTTAACCATAATGGTGCAATACCTTTATAAAGTCCAGCAAATCCTTCTTCAGCATGCATCTTGGAAATTCCTTCAAAAACTGACTTTGCATATGGTGGAATGGTGGTTTGAGTCTTAACCTTAACCATTTCCCATGGACATAATGCAATATCTGCTAAAAATTCGGCCGATGCTGAAGCTGCTAAGTAGACACCGGTCTTATATTTAGAAGAATATTCAGGACCAACAACATCACTATAAGTCTTCTTGAAGTATTCATAGAACCCATATTTACCTGCACCTTGTAAAGAATATCCAATAAAAGTAGCACCAATACCTGTAAAAATTGAATCACCTTGTGTTTTCAAAATGGTTTTCCAGCCTTGAAGATTGGATTTATAGAGTGATGAATCGACTTGTCTTCTACATTTAACAAGATCTAATGGTGTAACTGCTGAATGGGTAGGACCACAAGCAATAATCCCACCAAGAGTACAAGCGGCATAATATTCTTTAGAAAATAATTCGATTTTGGTGTTTGACATTTTATCCAATTGATCTTTGACAGGTTGCGAAAGGGACTCACTCATTAGATTGCTATCGCCGATTTACCCGCGTAGATAAGGTTAAACCATTGGTGTACGAAGGTGGGGTTGCCGACTAGGCCGACTTAACTTAGAACCGATATAAGTTAGAGTTGATAGGTGGGTTTTTAAATAGTTCTATTTATAGATTTTAGTTTTCGTCAAATTTATCGTTAAATAATTCAACTGCCTCTATATTGGTGTAGCAGAAGCATCACCAAGTGATCATGTGACTCGCGAGTATATTTCTAATTCTAAAACATTATAAAGTGACAGTTATGTTGGTTGTTAGTCTAACCAATTCAAGTTTGAAGTTTGTAATTGTCATGGGGACATTGCCAGATTCATCAAATTCTGTCCAATCATTGAGCACATCTATTTCGTCAAATACTTGGCCCTTTGAAGATTTACATTGAAATTGATCTTCAACAAAGTACTCTAGTATACTACAACCATGGGTATGAATCTCTAAAATTGGTGTGAATTCATCACTATTATCTTGGGTAACAGTTTTTTCGGTTCTTGTTAGTATTATAAACATTGCATTATGACAATCTTTACATTTAATACCGAAATTCACCGTTCTTGTTAGCCTTTGAACGGAAAATTCTTTTCTTGTGAATCTATTGACTTGTATTATTTTAGGATGTTCGTATTTACAATGGCTACAACTAATTCTAAACCCATAATCATGGGGATAGTCTTCTGTATCCACTGGTTCGAGATCCGTGCAATTTTCTAAGTCAGCTTTTATTCTAAGCAAAGTAGTTCTCATATTTGATAGCGAAACAAGAGGATTTAGAGGGTTATTTATACATTTACAAAGAGCCATTAGTTTATAAGGACGTAAGTATTCCCGAAGAGTTGACTCAAGTCTTCTTGCTCATCAGTGGTTTGGTCCGAGATAACTCGGCCATAATTCCCGATTAGGAAGAATGAATCATAATGATAACGATGGGAACAAATTCATGCAGGTATAAATGTGGCTTGGGCGTTCCGTGGGTATACTGTGTAGGTAGTGTGTGTGCTATGGATGCAGTGTGTGTACTTTGAACAAGCCATCCGGTCCTGGGGCTTTTTCTGGAGCTTTCAAGCGATTGACACTTGGCCTCGCAGAACTAGAGATAAGCACAGTAAAGAACCATAATACTATATCGCCGACTCCCTTCTTGACCTCCAAATAACAAAGTCTCTCACCTCATCTCTCATACATTCCTATATACGATCACAGACTATAATTAAACACCATAGTCGTAGATCACTCTCGTAGAGATTATATACGGTCTATAGACCAAACGACGTCTACTATACTGGTTTCAACACCGGCATCGTCATCATAATCATACCATTCTCCTTCTGAAACATCTACATCCTTAAAAACAGAATTAGACTCGGCACCTTTACAAGTAAATAACCCTTCAGGAATAAACTCAATAAAGTCAATACCTCTAGCATCAATGGTTAATATACTAACCGATTTCCCATTACTTTCTATATCATAGACATTCTTTGTTCTTTCAATACTGGCTGAGTGATCCAGTTTACACATTTTACATCTGATATTCAAACTGGCTTCACCTCTGGAGTCTTTCATCTCATGAGATTCAAATCTATTGATGGTGATTGGTTTACCGTGAACTTCTCTACAGTTGGTACATTCGACCCTGAAAGTGTATTCAAAAGGCTCTTCAGGAATATCTAAAGGCTGGAAATCGGTGACATTACTCAATTCTGCCTTAACATTTAATGAAAACTTAACCATGGTGAATGAAAAATGGACTGAAAAAATGAATTTCGCAACGGTTTAAAATATCGCAGAAATTATCTACCTGAAAAAATAGATTGAAAGATTTAACATCACAAGATCATTAAAAAAAATCGGGAAAAAATCAGGGAAATTAAATTAGAATTGAAAAATATCAATTCGATTCAATAATTTGTATTTTTATATTTATTCATCGGAACTCAACTTTTTTAGTATCCGTAAATTCCTTTCAAGCTGTGCGAACAATAAAGGAGCAGACGGGTGAGAATTTTCATTTTTATCACCGGAGTTTGGCATTAAATTATTCATAAAGGTTCTTCAAACTATTGCAACAGTAGTAGAAAAAAAACCTTGTATTCCTTGCATTTGTATATTAAGATTGTATTCTAGTGATATCCAAGTTCTATTTTCATTGGTCAGCATCGGTCAATCTCGCTCATCGGTTGTAGTTGTTTAATTGTACAGCAAAGATCCTCAAGATTGCCGTCATTTTAAAGAATATCGTATACATAGTGTAAAATATCACATTAAGTATCACGTAAAACATCACAAATATTACCATCATGTCAGATAAATCTCCTATTCTTGATAGAGTACGAGACGAAGACTTCTCAGATACTCTCCAAGCAGGTGATCTAGAGTTCCGTAAAGACCCTAAAGGTCATTTCCCCATCAGACACAAGATCAGTGCATTGGCAATGCATCCTCCCAAGGCGCTTATAAATAAATTGACACCTGATCAATTAGTGATGATTTCAGGAGCCGCATCGGGGTTTGTAGCCGGTTTAATTGTTTGTCCACTTGATGTGGTTAAAACAAGAGCTCAAGCTCAAGGTGCATTTGATAGAAACAAAACAAGAGTCATGAGTGGGTTTGTTGGAGTTTTTAAAAAAATTTTAACAGAAGAAGGTATTAAAGGTTTATATAGAGGTGTAGTTCCTATAACTATTGGATATTTACCAACATGGACAATTTATTTTGCAGTTTATGAAAGAGCCAAATTGTTTTTCCCCAATTATATTCCAAGCACTATTGGTACACATTTTCTTTCTGCAATTGTTGCAGGACTGGCATCTTCAATAGCTGTAAATCCAATTTGGGTTGTTAAAACCAGACTTATGATTCAAACAAATAAAAAAGGATCCAAAGCAACTCATTATTCGGGTACTTTTGATGCTTTCCGTAAAATGTATAGAGAAGAAGGTATTCGAACTTTTTATAGTGGGATAAGTGCTTCATTATTTGGGTTATTACATGTAGGGATTCATTTCCCTGTTTATGAATACCTTAAAAAGGTTTTAAAATGTGATGAGCAGTCTAAAGAAGGAATGTTAACTAAACTTATAACAGCTCTGACAATTTCTAAAATGATTGCTAGTACTATAACTTACCCCCATGAAATACTTCGGACAAGACTTCAAATTCAACAAACTAAAGATAAAAGGCTATCATTAACCGACGTATGTAGCAATATTTATAGAAAGGAAGGACTTCGAGGATTTTATGCTGGTTATGGAGTTAATTTAATGAGAACTTTACCTGCAAGTGCAGTTACTTTGGTGAGTTTTGAGTATTTCAAGACTTATTTATTAGATATAAAGAATTCTGTAGTATAGAATATAGATAAACTTATTAGACTATAAAATTTAATTTGTATATCAGATTGAACGTCAATGCTATAAGATAATTTGACAGTCCAAGGACAACTGTCTATACGGACGGGCTCATTGTTTTTTGCAGCCAAGTGAGATCGCAGAAAATAACACTTCACCAATTTCTCACCCGCACTATTTACTAATGAGAGTTGTCTTCTTATTGTGGGCTTTAATTCTACCCAATGCTGTGCAATGTATAGCCCATAGTCAAGATAAATCACACAAAAATGAATTAGTTAAAAGAGCTGCACCAGCGAATAAAGATAATTCCCCCGAGCTTACCCCAGATCAAGAACTTATTGAGATGCCAGAAGAGCTTACTTTGAAGACATTTGATCAAGTTACCAGTAGCCAATTATCGTTTGTGGAATTCTATTCTCCTTATTGTTCTCATTGTAAGCTGTTTGCTCCAACATGGGAGAAAACTTTCAAATTATATAAGTCAGAACTTGACGAAATGAAGGTGCAGATGAGACAAGTCAATTGTGTTGAAAATGGTGATCTTTGTGAAAGAGAAGATATATTTTCTTATCCAACCTTACGGATCTACGCTCCAATACACAACAAAGAAACGGGTGAAATGATCGGTAAATCGAAATTTATAACTTCTTTCCCCAGAGCTTTAGTCAGAATACCTGCAAACCTTGAAAAATTCATTAAAAATGCCGTCGCTGATTATGATAATGGAGCAATTGATTTACCAAGTGCTTCCAAAGAACTTAGTTTAGACGGTCTTGTGGAGTTATTAGCAGGGAAGAATGAAGGTCCGGAATTTGTCATGTTCTACCCTGGTACTTCTCAACAATGGCTGAAGACCGAATTCGATGGTAGAAATGCATTTATGAAGTCCTGTTACGATTGTTTTGATAACAAACGATTATGGGACAAATTATCTAATCAAATTCTTACCACAGTTGTGTCAAATCATTTCAGTTGTTTAGATAATAAGGAAATGTGTGAAAAGTTAGGGTTTAAAAAATTGACTTCACCTGACAAGAATCCTGTCCCTAAATTTGTAATGTTCTTACCAGAGAAAACAGGAATGATCAGATTTGATTATAAAGGACCAATTGAAATCGGTAAGATGAAAAAATGGGCCAATGATCTTTATGAAAATCATCAATATGAAAATGTTTCACCAAAAGCATTATCAGAAATTATGGATTATAGGAAAATGTTACCAGCAGAACCATTAAATTCATTCTATCCACTTGCAAATAAAGTTTCAGTTGTATTTTTCCATGATGCATCTAAAACTACTGATGAGGATAGAGCTATTTTACCATATATTTTAGAATATTTAACCTATTTACCATTAAATATTTACTTATTTACTGCTAAAAGTGGTAAATTTGAAGATGCTATAAATACTCAAGCAGGTAACTTCATTGATTTTATTAATTATGATAAGAAAGAACCTCCTAAAACTTTTAATAAGGCTCTTTATTTAGCTAAAACTTTAACTACTAAACCAACCTTTTTAATAATTAAAGATAATACATTAATTACTCCAGTTTATCAAAGTTTTGCACCTGAAGATTTAAGAAATAAAGAAAAAGTGATTAATTGGATAAGTAAAAATATGCTTCCAACTTATCAAGAATTAACAGATGAATTAATGCCATTATATTTTGATTCTAAAAAATTTGAACAACAAGATAAAGTGGTTATAACTTTTGTAGATTCAAGCAATGCTGATAAATTAGATCATGAGTTATATAATATTTCATTAGCAGCTCATGAATATCAATACATTAAAGATAATTATTATTATAATGATATTTTGAATCAACGTGAAGCTAAACAGGAAAAAGTTGAACAATTGAAAAAACAAAACGCTGATTCTGTTCAAATAATTAAAGAAATGAGGAAAGAAGTTCCCCATTTATTTGATAATAATCAAGTTTTATTCACATATTTAGATTTAACAAAAGATGCTGATTTGAATTTTATTAGATCTAAAGGCTGGAATATCGATAATAAACTTTATAATCCTGGTGATACCATAGTTGTTACCAGAGATAATAAATATTATTGGGATACCGATTTAAATGGTAAACCTTTAAGTAATAATCCTTATAAATTAAGAGAAGTACTTAAATATTTATTAGATCCTCAATTAGTTGAAGGAACTAATGCCATAATGACAAAAAAATTGGTTGGAAGTCCATATGGTCAGACTTTAAGATTCATGGATAATGTTCATGAAAGAGGATTTGTAGGTTATTTAGGAGTAATTGTAGCCATTGTGGTTGTAATTAAGGTGATTAATAGGGTTAGATCTAAATCTACCAGACAAGTATCTGAAGGAGGTATTTTAGGAAACTTCCCTAAGCTGGATTAGATGCACCTGTAAATAATTAATATACCGTTGTTGATCATGTTTTATGTCTATAACCTACCATTTGTACCATCTTAGCCTCCATCTCTATCAGCTTCTTATACCCTGCTGCCAACTCTTTGACCCGGAAATTTTTCCCTGGAACTCCACTAACTTCACTGAAGGGAGGAATTGTCATCTTGTATCCAATTGTCGTCCCTGAACGTATAACACAACAATCACCTATAATTGAAAGGTCTTCTATACGGCAGTCGGGTTCTATAAGAACCCTTTTACCAATATCCACGGCAGAAACGTGTGTTCTGGGACCAATTATCGTATAAGAACCGATCCGCATGGGTGAATGGACTTGTGTTTCTTTGGATTTCAACACGGGGGGAGTAATTGTGCAGTGTTTACCAACATAACAGTATTCTCCAACCTGGATAGAGATAGGGCCTTCCACCGGTACATCAGCAGCTAATTTGACATTTTGATCAATTGTGCTATTCCCTTTGATTTGAATCAACTCTTGACCCGTTAACTCAGCAGACTTGGATATTCTAACGCCATTTTTAGTTTCTAGCCATTGATCCATCTCATCTCGTTATCTCGAGCCACGCGTGTAGGTTATGATTATGAGCTGTACACGACCACAATAATATTTTTTTTATGTGTTGGCCACGGACTTGAAATACACGATTTTTCAAGAAAAATATTTGATAACAAACATGGTTCTCTTTAGACTTGACTGTGGATACCAAAATTACGACTGGGGGAAAGTAGGATCCTCATCAGCTGTTGCCCAATTTGCAGCTAGCTCCAACGCCAAAACTCAAATCGACGAATCCAAACCCTATGCAGAATTATGGATGGGTACTCATCCTTCTGTTCCATCTTATGCAGTAGATGAAAAAGATATTGAAGGTAAAACTTTAAGAGATTTAGTTTCTTCCAACCCAAAGGGCTTCTTACATGAAAAAATCATCGAAAAATTTGGTAGTGATAAAGAGTTACCTTTCTTATTTAAGGTTTTATCTATTGAAAAAGTCTTGTCAATTCAAGCTCATCCTGATAAAAAGTTAGGTGCCCAACTTCATGCTGCTGATCCAAAGAATTATCCTGATGATAACCATAAGCCAGAAATGGCTATTGCTGTCACCAGTTTTGAAGGATTCTGTGGATTTAAACCATTACAAGAACTTGCAACCACTTTAACTACTATTCCAGAGTTAAATGAAATTATTGGTACTGAAATTGTTGAAGAATTTGTTAACAACATCAAGCCAGATGCTGAATTAGGTTCTGAAGATGATAAAGCCAACCGTAAATTATTACAAAAAGTTTTTGGTAAATTAATGAATACTGATGAACAAGTCATCGCTGAAAAGGCTGCTTCATTGGTTGAAAAAACCACTTCTCAACCACAACTTTTCGATGCTATTTCACCAAAATTAGCCAACTTGATTCAACGTCTTAACAAGCAATTTCCTAATGATATTGGATTATTCTGTGGATGTCTTTTATTGAATCATGTTACTTTAAATGCTGGTGAAGCCATGTTTTTACAAGCTAAAGACCCACATGCTTACATTTCTGGTGATATCATCGAATGTATGGCTGCTTCTGATAACGTTGTTAGAGCTGGTTTCACACCAAAGTTTAAAGATGTTAAAAATTTGGTTGAAATGTTAACTTATTCATACGATTCAGTTGAAAAGCAAAAAATGCCACTTTTATCATTTGGTAAGTCTCATGGTGAAGCCAAATCTGTTTTATATGATCCACCAATTGCTGAATTTGCTGTTTTACAAACCATTTTCGATGCTGCTGGTAAAACACAACAATTTGACCAATTTGAAGGTCCTTCAATTATAATATGTACTAAAGGACAAGGTGAAATTAAGGTTAAAGGAGAAGCTGCCAAACCAGTTGAAACCGGATACGTTTATTTCATTGGTCCAGACACTGAGGTCGAGTTAGTTTCTAAATCTGAAGGATTCACCTCTTATAGAGCATTTGTTGAAGCTTAGAGGTTATAGCACTGATAAGACGGTAGACTGATAAGAGCTTAAGAGTAGAATCTGAGATGGTAGAACTGATATGAGAGTTGATACGAGATTCAGTCTCATTTTTGTATCGTTTAAAGTTGATGTACAATATCAACATCTACCTACCCGTTCACACTTCTGTTGTATAAGTTAAATAAATTATTTCATTAAGCCGCAATCTCTCCAACAATTCCGTCTCCGTAAATTTGAGACATCCGCGCAAAAAAATACCCACATTAGTTACAAGTTTCTAAAGTGTCTCCTGCTCCAAATTGAACTACAGGATAAGAATAACTTTCAATTCATCTACATAAGGTAACATAACATCCCAGAAATAATGTCCGATACTGAACAATCAACTATTCCCTCCCAATCGGCCGTTCCAGAATCAACCGCTCCAGAATCCACCAGTCAAGAAACTACCATTCCCAAATCTTCAATTCCAGAGAATGAAACCGCAGAACAAAAGGAAGAAAGACTTGAAAAGCAAAGAGAAATCGACAGTCGCTCAATTTATGTTGGAAACGTTGATTTCAAGGCTACTCCTGAACAATTGGAAGCATTCTTCAATCCCTGTGGAGTAATTGAAAGAATTACTATTTTGTTTGATAAATATACCGGGTTACCAAAAGGGTATGCGTACATTGAATTTGAAACCACTGCCAGTGCAGAAAAGGCCATTGAAGAGTTTAACGGGAAACAATTTAGAAGAAGAGATATCCAAGTTTCTGCAAAGAGAACCAATTTACCAAGAATGTCTACCCGTGGTAGAGGTCGTGGTAGAGGTAGAGGCAGAGGAGGAAGAGGATCATTCAGAGGTCGTGGTAGAGGAGGCAGAGGCAGAGGTAGAGGAGGAAAGAGAGGAGTTGCTAATGGAGAAGCTAATGGAGAAGGAGCAGACGGTGAGGCAGTTGCAACTGATGCTGCTGCCACTGCTGCTGCCACTTCAACTGTTAGTGATGCTGCTAATGGTGAAACTGTTTGAGTACCTGGAGCTTATTAACCCAATCCTTGGTACAGGATACAATGTAGGAAGTTAATTAGTTTATAAATGCAATAAAATATGGTGATTTAATTCTCTACACGCACTGAAAAATGTGAAAAATATGAAAAATTGAGATAAGCTGCGAATTTTTTACCTCATCGCATCATGACATCAGTAAGGAAGAGAAAGATGGCCCGTTCATCTGTGGCCAAAAACACCAGGAAAACAAAGGATAAGCAAAGAAGAGTAAAGATCACATCAAATCCTATAATAGCTGCCAGTTGGGACCATTCATTAACTTTACAACAGAATTATAAACGTTTAGGTTTAAGAGCTAAGTTAGGCCATATGGCAGGTGGTCAAGAACCTGAAATTAAGAAGTTTAGTGAAGCAAAAAAGGAAGAAGAAGTGAAAGTTGATCCTTCCACTGTTGAACAAGAAGAAGATCCAAGTAAAATCCCTGAAGGCGAAGCCAGAATCATCAGAGACCCAGAAACCAATGAAGTAGTTAAGGTTATTTATGGAACCATGAAACCACAACCAAAGCAAGCAGAAAAGCCTAAATCAGAAGTGATTTCCAAATTAGAAGAACAAGCACTTAAAAATGCTGAAATCGTCAAGGGTAGAACCCAATCTGAAAGAGAATCCGACTGGCTTAAGAGTCTTTATGAAAAACATGGTGATGACTATCAAAAGATGATGTGGGATAAAAAATTGAATATTTACCAACAAAGTGCTGGGGATTTGAAGAGACGTATTAACAAATGGAAAAAGGCCAACAACATAAGTTGAGGGTGTCATGATTATATACTCATTATACGCTATTTAGTTTGAAGAGTCGTTAATGGCTAAAGATGGCCCATCAGATGACTCAGTCTCTAGCCTAGATGGCAACTTCTTGGCCAAAATCTTATCTATTATATCGCTCATTATTGGTTTCAAATCGGAATCATCATAAAGGTCTATTAATGGCTTGGTATCGTCTTGCATCTCTATCATCTCTACAAACTTTGGTGCGATGGGCACATTACCCAAATAGGTCAAATCCAAGCTCTCACTGAGTAGCTTTCCACCTCCACTCAGAAAGATATTGGTGCATTCAGCACAATAAGGGCATATAAACCCACTCATGTTTTCAACAATGCCTAAAATATCCAATTCGATCTTCTTACAGAAATTAATTTCTTTCCGTACGTCTGCAGTAGCAACTTGTTGAGGTGTGGTGACAATTATGGCTCCATCTATAGGCAGAGCCCATCTTAATTCTTCAGCTATGGCGATATGTTCGTCGGAGGTTCCCGGAGGTGTATCAATGATCAAATAATCCAACGGTTTGCCGCCATTCCATACCACATCCTTAAGAAATTGTCTTATCATGGCGGTCTTCTTAGGGCCTCTCCAGACCACAGAGTTCCCTCGATCTCCAAGAAGAAACCCCAATGACATCAACGATAAGCTTCCTCGCGTGTCGTCTGGCGATGGTTGATAAACACTGACAGGAACCCATCCATTTGTCGATTGAAACACTTGTTTTTTCTCTACTCCAAACATACGGGGGAGTGAAGGGCCTGTTAGATCGATATCTAGAACACCAACATCGAATCCTTTATTGACCAAAGTTAATGCAGTTTGAGTTGTCACGGATGATTTTCCAACACCACCTTTACCCGATAATACCAAGATGATATGTTTTACATTATTTAATGAAGCTGGCGGAATTTGGGACTCCATTAGTAATAGTTATAACACACTGAAAAAAAATTCGCACAATATGCTTGGATTTTTCAATAAACCTCAAGATCCTCCAGATAAGAACAAGAGGAAAATCTGTTGGGATTCCAGAGATAAGTTCTTTGAATGTCTTTCTAACAACAACATTGATAATTCTCTTGATCCAAAAGAAAAAGACAATGTTAATAACAAATGTGGCCAATTAAGAGATGAGTTTAAGAATAATTGCGTAGCTAGTTGGTTTAAATATTTCCAGGAGAAGAGATATAATGACTTACAAAGAGAAAGATATATCAAGAAACTTGAAGCTGAAGGTGCTCAAGAATTGCCTTTTAAATTGGCTCCTCCAAAAAAATGAATAGTATAGTCTTGTAAATATATTTAATGCAAATATGGAATTGTTTAAGCAACTATATATATAGGCTCTCTTGCAACTACTTTTGACTCTTGTCCCATTATTTTGGTACCATAAACGTCTAAAATTGTCCCCCATTCATACTCTCCATGTTCTAATATTACAAAACTTAAATCTATAACCATAGTATCTTGGGGGCCAATATCTTTAGATAATTTTGTTTGTAATAATCCATTAAAGAGAATTTTTTTATCAATATTCGCTTGATCTTTGGAATTAACAATTGGGAATGGAATATGTCTTAAGATTCCTTTAATAGCTTCATCTGAATAATTAGTAATTTTAGTTCTAATTAAATAGATTTGTTGTAAATTTAAATTAAAATGTGGTCCATCTCTAACAACCATCAGATTATCTTCATGATAAATTTCTTGTATAATTTTAACTTTAGAATAAACCAACATTCTTGATAATCTATTATTGAATCTAATATTTCTAAAATTAATAGATCCATGTCTATTACTTTCATCATGTGACCAATTACCATTAATTTTATTAAGAAATATTTCTCTTAACCAGAAATTCCGTCTCATATCTAAATCTTCCACCTCAGAAATCAGATAATCTTTAATATATTGTCTATTTCTTAAAGATGGAATTATCTTCTTTAAATCATCATCTTTACTTGAAACCTTTTTGGTTGGTAAAAGATATCTAACAGTTTTCCTTGGTTTAACAATATCTTTGATATAAAAATTATTATTTGGATCGACTTTAAATGAAAAATCTACTGTTAAATCTTCTGTCCATGAATTTTTTAAATCAATAACAATTAAACAATAATCAGTTATATTAGATTTAGAACTATCAGTTATTTTAGTAATAAATGTTTTTAAATCTTTCAAATTTTGATTATTTGAAGATTCTACAGATTGTAATAATCCATTAATAGTTGATATAAATAATGGAATTATTTCAAAATTTACAAATTCTATAGATGAAATTACTGTTAAATTTAATGGAATTTCAATGGTTTTTAAATAACATTTTTTAACATCATCAACTGATTTATTAGCATATTCTAAAATAACTTTGGATTCTGTCATTCCTCTTTTACCAGTGATTTGATAATCAATTTTAACATCACTACAACTTGGAATAACTTTATATTTTTCATTAATTTCTTGTTTATTAATGATTTTAAAAGTTTTAGATTTAAGTAAATGCCATTCAATTTCATAAACTTCAAATGCCAGTAATTGGTTTCCAACAACATTATTATTTAACCTTCTATTAAGAGATTGAATGGTTGAATCCCAAAATGAGAATGAAAGATAATTAATTGGCTGAGAAGATTGATTAGTTAAATGAATAGAAAATTGATGATGTTCACCTTCTAATAACATCAACCATCCATTTGTTACCAGTAATTCCAATAAACTTAATGATGGTTGTGGTTCAATTACATCTAATTGAAGAATTTTTGGTTGTAATCTAGTATTTAAATCAATATTACGAAGATTATTAATAATAGTTTCTAATGGATCTGATTGTTTAAATTCTGGTAATTTTAACTTATTTAATTGTTCACGAGATTCAGTTTCAACAATTGAAAAATTTTGTGGTTCACATTGTCCTACTGTAATATTAAATTTTTGAATCTTTAAAACACCTGAATTTAATGGTTTAAAAGGAACTATAAAAGTTTCTAATGATTGAGGAGCTATAGTTAAATTATAAGTTTGATTAGACGCAGTATAATCAGCCAGTACTGGTTTATCAGTACGAATCTTAGGATTATTAATATTGAGTTTCAGTGTAGTAGTTGAAGCTCTTGATAATAATGGTGATTGATTAGCAGTTGATTTAGTAGCTAACTTGATAGTTTCAACTGAAACCAGAGATTCATCAGTTAAAATTTCTATATCAGTGATTTCAATTTCAAAACTATAAGGATTTTGAAAAGTTACTTTAAGTTGATAAATTTCATCTTTTATAAGTAAATTATTTTGAATAGCTTTTGGAGTAGATTTTTTATATGGATCAAAGACAATTGATTGATCTTTATCTTTTTCAAATTCTTTAGACATTAGTTGAAGACGACCTTGTACATTTGAGTCAATTAAAGATACTGATCGTATTAAAAATGGATCCCAATAAGGACATGAAATCAGATATTTCAGCAGAATTAAATGATCAACTTTACTCTTCAACCTTATTTGATCATCACTAGGGAGACAATGAACATATCTAGTTAATATTAAACAATATAAGGAGATTAGCAGCTCATTATCTTCTAAAGCTTCAAATATTCGTATACTTAGTTTAATTAACAGAAGTTGTATAACATTCCAAGTAGAAACTCCATTAGTAACCGAATCTGTTGGCAGACTTTCAGGCTCTAAAGTCATACCATAAACTGTATAAAGTAATTTAAGTAATTCTCTTAAAGTAGAATTTGAAGTTGAAGTAGTAAGTGGTACCACGGTGATTTGATCGTAAATTTCACTATTATTAACAGTTTCTTCACCGGGGATGGTTTTAATATCAGCCTCAAGTTGAGGAAGTATACCAACAACTAATGTTCTTAGTATGAATGCTTTCTTTCTAAACATTTTTAATTGATGATATACAGTAGCTAAAGTACAATAAACTCTACATTGATCAATTAAATTGAAATCAACCAATTGTAAAGAATAGAATTGATCAATATGTTTTAAAATATCCTGCTTAGAAAACCAAGGATTAATTAATTCAGGTGGTTGAATAGTGGAAGTTTCATCACTTTGAATTAAACCTTTATAAAAATTAGAATCAATATTTGAACCATAAGAGTAAACATGGATCATGAATTTCAATTCCCTTAATAAAGCTTCTATATATACAATATCAGGAACTGTGTTTTCGATATCATGGGCACTTTGTTGGAAGTAATAATCTACTTTTGAACTAATATGTTTTATAAGTTCAGGAATTGCAACTAAACTAAAATCAGGTGCTGAACCAATTGTACCTGAAGAGAAGTTAAAACTAAGTCGACTACTATTAGAGTTTCTAGGTGATAATACGCTTGAAGAAGTTGTAGTTGCAGTTACAGAAGTGTTAGTGTTGGTATTAGTGGTTGTAGATGCACCACCAGCAGTTGGAGAACCTGTAGAAGAAACAGCAGTAGCAGAAGAAATTGCTGATTGACTAGGACTTCTTTCATGATGATTCCCATTTGGACTACTTTCTGTAGACATGGTTCTCGATACATTATCAATACTCATATCTCTGACTTTACTTTTAGAAAGTTGTAATACAGTAGCCAATACTGCATTAGGTAATTGATGTGATATTTGACAATAATTGAGTAAAACTATCAGAACACCCAACCCTTCTAAAGCACTGGCCAACCACATATAATCATCAGATTTTCTTAAATATAAAATGGCTTCAGTAAAATTGTTCATAGCCTCAGTATATTGACCAGCCAAGAGATGAAATGAACCCATTAATTTAACTTGACGGCCATTATTACGAACCTGATTCTTATTTTTGGCATCTGAATAATTAGGAGCCAAAGTCAGCAGAGTAGAACCATTAAATGATACTTTTAAAGTAGTAGAGCCCGAAGAAAGTCTTTTCTGGGCTTTAGAAATAGTCTTGGCTAATAATTGACTATCACTAATAGAAACAGGCGATCTTAAGGTGATGTTTTGATACGACAACGCATAACTCTCTAATTGGATTAAAAAATTCTGAGAAACCTGAGTAATTATAGTCTCTAAACAGTGATTCCCACTCTTTTCTTCATGATTATGGTAATAAATAGACTCCACACGAGTTTTTTCGTCGGGGATTTTGTCACCAGGAGTATTAAACACAATTATACTTTGAGAAATGGTGGTAGGATGGGACTTTTTCAACGATTCGAGGCTTTGATGTAAAGAATTTGCGTCTATGGTATCATTATAATCACATAAACCTACCACTATAAAGGTCTTTCTAAACGGCTCGAAATCATGCAAGAAGATCGATTCTGTGTCAATAACCGAGGACGAATAATCGAAGAAAAGCTTCCCATAAGGAGACGATTGGGGGTTAAATAGCTTGATATCATTTATTGGAGATATATCGAGTAGTCGGACAGTATCATAGGATTTCAACAGCGACAAGTTTGAAAGAAACGACGAGGACGAACAATTGTGGATGGGCACAACCAAGACTTTGATCCGTGCTGGAGATATATAACTATAACGGTCTATCATATATCATTAATCTGGTAACTGATCTGTATGTGCTCTGACACGAAAGTCGCAGAAGGTCAATACAAGTGGTGGAAAGTCGTGTACGGGCCACACAAATTCGCACCTCCAACGGGCACAGCGCGATAAAAATCGCCAACCACCTGAAGGCAAACCAAGACTACCCCAGTGATATAAGTCAATGCCAGGTCTCAATTTCGATAACTATCAAAGAAACAGGTTCCTTACCGCCAAAGGGTTCGGACAGCCAACCGCCACGTCCACCGGTACCACCATTGTCGGATGCAAGTTCGATGGAGGTGTGATTATTGCAGCCGATACCAGAGCAACAGCTGGTAACATTGTGGCCGATAAAAATTGTGAAAAGTTGCACAGATTGGCTCCACGGATCTGGTGTGCTGGTGCTGGTACCGCTGCTGACACCGAGATGGTGACCCAGTTGATTGCATCCAATTTAGAGCTTCATTCATTATCTCAATCAAGACCTCCAAGAGTCATCACCGCCTTGACATTATTAAAACAACATCTTTTTAAGTATCAAGGTCATTTAGGAGCTTATTTGATTGTTGCGGGAATCGACCCCACCGGAGCGCATTTATTATCGGTACAAGCACATGGATCTACTGATATTGGAGAGTACCAGTCGTTAGGATCTGGGTCGTTAGCTGCTATGGCAGTATTGGAAACCAATTGGAGACCAGGAATGACCAAAGAAGAGGCGATGAAATTATGTGCTGATGCCATTGAATCGGGGATTTGGAATGATTTAGGGTCTGGATCCAACGTTGATTTGTGTGTGATGGAAGTGGGTAAAGATGCTCAATTGTATAGAAATTACTTGACACCAAACGTCAGGGCTTCTAAGGCGAGATCGTATAAGTTTGCCAGAGGCACCACGGCGGTGTTGAGTCAAAGCGTGAGGGATATAGTTGATGTAGAGGAGTCAGTGATTACGTTTAACGATGCGATGGAGGTTGATGCGTGAGTGGGCCCAGCGAGAGGTTTGAGTGGGCCTGGCGAGCCTGGCGAGGGGCAGCCCGGGCGGATCGGTAGAGCTTGCGCTGTCCTCGAGTAGAATGACATCTATAGTAATGTACGAATCTTATAGTAGCCTACCGTCTCTTGCAGGAATGCTCTCATCTTCAACCGCACGACCACCAACCACTATATAAGATGCGGCTTCATAGAAAATCTGCGAAAAACTACTTCAATGGTTGTTAATAATCCTAATAACTGGCACTGGGTCGACAAAAACTGTCTTTCCTGGTCAAAAGATTACTTCAAAGAAACCCTTGTAGGCTTGAAAGCTGAAGAAACCTCAAAATCCGCTAAAATTTCCAATGTCTCGTCGGTCGAAGGTGACTGTGAAGTGTCTCAGCGTAAAGGAAAGGTGATTTCCTTATTTGATATGAAAATTGTATTACAATTTGAAGGTAAAGCTGAAGATGAAGACGTGTCAGGCTCTATCACCATTCCTGAATTGGCCTACGACACAGAGCCTGAAGAAATCCAATTTGATATCAGTATCTATAATGAGACATCCGCCAAAGATAAGCTTAGACCATTGATTAAGTCTAAATTAGTGCCCCAATTAAGAGACATTTTTGGAGGGTTTGGAACTCATTTGATCACTGTGCACAGCTCAGATATCCAATTGGAATCAGATAAAGTCAACTCTGTTTTCACCAAGGCCAACCAACTAGCACTGAAAACTGCAGACCCTGCCAAAGACCCAGTGAAAAATTCCACTGCGCAAGCACCTGCAAAAGTGGCTGCAAAAAATGTAACCCCAAGCAAATCCAATGATTCAAAGGCACACGTTCCTAAATATAATACCACCACCATTCATTTGGAACCAAATTTCAATACTACTGCTGAACAATTATTTATCACCTTAACTGAAGAGCAAAGAATTGGCGCTTGGACCCGTTCACCACCTTATATTAACCCATCACCAGCACAAGAAGGGTCAGAATTTAAACTTTTTGGTGGGTCTATAACTGGTAAATTTACTAAATTAACTAAAAATGAAAGAATTGTTCAAGATTGGAGGTTACAAGATTGGAAAGATGGTCATTTTGCTAAATTAGATATCACCTTAAATCAAGGAAGTTCAGAAACAAATATGATTGTTAAATTTTCTGGAATCCCAGTTGGTGAAGAAGATAGAGTTAGAAGTAATTTTGAAGATTATTACGTAAGAACTATTAAAATTACCTTTGGATTTGGTGCCGTATTATAGATATAGCCTCAATATAAATTGCGCACTCTCCCTATCTATAACTAGAAATTTCTTGACCCACAGTTGCCAAATCCAATCAAAGGTCGACAGTTTTTTTTAGAATAAGGAGTTTTTTAACAGTTTAAACCAGTTCCAATTATATATTATATAAATACATGAATATTGAAAATGATGATACCGAATTAGGGCTAAGAGCCCCAAGATCTTTTAAATCCAGAATTTTTCAATGGATTGAGCCTAACTTAGGTTATATTTTATTGATTTTTTCCCAATTTTGTAATTCAATTATGATTATGGCTTGTAAATTACTTGTAACTGATCAATATAAGTTTCATCCTTTGCAGATTTTATTTGTTAGAATGTTTGTTACTTATGTTTTATGTTTAGCCTATATGTATATAACTAAATCAGTACCTGATGCTCCATTTGGTAAACCGGAAACCAGAAAATGGTTAATTTTAAGAGGTGTGGTTGGGTTTGTTGGAGTGTTTTCGATGTACTATAGTTTACAATATTTGAGTGTTAGTGATGCTGTAGCCATTACTTTTTTAATTCCTTTAGTAACGGCTTTTTTGGCCTGGGTACTTTTACATGAACGGTATTCTTTTGTTGAAGGTATTTGTTCATTGATTTCTTTAGCTGGTGTACTATTGATTGCCAAACCACACTTTTTATTTGGTCAAGAAGCCGATAATGAGTCCAATGTTGATGATTCTATTGAATCCTCATCGACCGAAAAACGGTTATTGGCTACTGGGGTAGGATTATTAGGGGTATTGGGTGCTAGTTCTGTTTATATTGTAATCAGAAAGATCGGTTCCCAAGTTCATGCCTTACTATCCGTTAGTTACTTTGCTTTAACTACGGTTGCTATCACCACTGTATGTATAATTATTATACCTTCAGTGAAATTTGAGATCCCCAAAAATCTTTACCAGTGGTCTTTATTCATGGCAATTGGAGTGGCTGGGTTCATTTTCCAGTTTGCTTTAACGGTTGGGGTTCAAAAAGTTAAGGCCTCTAAAGCAGCGTTGGTAGTATATACCCAAATGATCTTTGCAATTGGCTGGGATTTGCTAATTTGGCACCATTTCCCCGGAATTTTAAGTGTTTTGGGGATTTTTGTCATCATTATCTGTACTTTAGTGGTGATGAAATACAAGCCAAAGGATGCTGAACCAGATGAAGAGGCCAGACATACCCCATTGGCCCAGGATGATGGGGATTATAAGCCTGATGATATCCAGCTCCAGGACTTTGTTATCGACGACGAGGAAGCTGACGGGCTTGAGGTCCAAGGAAGAGAAGCCGACACGTCCAAGGGAAGGAGCTAGGCAGAAGTTCGCTTCAATGGCGGGCAGCAGTCCGCTTCAATGGGTGATAGTATCCTCCAAAGGCTGGTCTCCAAAGCCCACGCAGCACGATCTGTGATGATAGTTTGATTTTGTTGATATGATTTATAGACGTTCGTTTATATACGTTAGATCCATTGTAATTTCTCTTTTATCTTGTGTAATTGGAGCATACTCTCGTTTATTTCATGGGACTTGTTGACGGTTTGGCTACTGACGCTGGCGAGCTGGTTGACGTTATTTATGAGTTTTCTGGAGTTGTTCAAGTTAACTTCGATGTAGTCTATCTTAAGGTAGTCTTTATCTGAGGGATTGGAGGCGAGGCCTCTGATATTCTTGACCCATTTCAACGGTTTGTTATTTGAAGACATGAACGCGGTTGCAATTTTGGGTGCAATTTTGGGTGTAAATTTGGCGAGAGAGGGAAAGAGATGGAGGAGAGACGGAGCAGCGATACAGATGAAATGCATGGTTTATATAGATTATAGATGTAATATAGGTATGATGTAGATGTAATATAGGTATGATGTAGATGTAATATAGGTATGATGTAGATATAATGTAGATATGATATAGACATAATATAGACATAATATAGACATAATATAGACATAATATAGACATAATATAGACATAATGTAGATATGATATAGATATGATATAGACATAATATAGACATAATATAGACATAATATAGACATAATGTAGATATGATATAGATATGATATAGACATAATATAGACATAATATAGACATAATATAGACATAATATAGACATAATATAGACATAATATAGACATAATATAGACATAATATAGACATAATGTAGATATGATATAGACATAATATAGACAGACACAAGCCTACAGAGACAGATAAAATATCTTCATATAAATACCATCATATAAATATCTATGTCTATATATTCTATACTCTAGTGCCAAAGAGCCCAATGCAGGTCTTGAACGTACCAGCCAAAGTACCAATGCACCAGGTATCGTACCCACCAAAGTGTCTATCTTGTATCGTCTACGGTATATATAACCTATCGTACTTCCAAACCTGGTCTATATCTGTAGGAAGACTTATATCACTCTTATCAACATCCCAACCACTTAATTCCTTCATTAACCTTGCAACCGGTTTAGGATACCATCTATCATGCTTATAATCAAACCATCCCAAGTGTCCTCCAATACTGGTGGTCACCATTGTAACATACGGATTATATATCGATTCTTGCATTGGTAAAGATCTCATCCCACATACTGGATCATCTTTAGAACTCATTATAATGGTAGGAACCCTAAATTTAAAGATTCTTTGTACAGGAGATGCATGTCTATAATAATCAAAAGAAGTGTTAAATCCAAACAATTTGGAAGTAAAATTATCATCAAAATCTCTAAGAAATTTAAGATTGAAGTTCTTAGGATTTTTACGATATTCAACAATTAATTCATGTTGATATAATTGACTTTCATGATGCTTATTAAGTAATTTAATCAAGTTTTGACACATTACTGGTGAATATACTTTATCACCTAAAATACTCTCTTTTAATACATAAGAACTATCAGTAAAATCCCAAGGTGATCCCATTATAAATGCACCTTTAATATTAGAGTAAACATCGTCTTTTTCTTGTCCTATGTAATTAGCAGCGATGGCACCACCAAGAGAAAAACCAATCAAAAATACTTTTTTATTTGGCCATCTCTTCTTAACCTTTTCGTTAATAAAGTATCTTAAATCATTAGTCCATAATCCACAGAAGAGTTGAGGACTAGTGATGGTATGGTTAGCACAACCTCTTGAATTGATAACCAAAGCATCAAAGTTGATTTGTGGAGACACAATCTCTGTTAATAACGATCTAACATACGATTCAAAAGATCCTCCACTTAATCCATGTAAGGCTATAAGTAAAGGCTTCTCATCATCAGGGAAGATTTCCACATTAGGGTTAATATACTGAGTTCTTGGGGGTAAGTCGTCAGTTTGAGAGGGTGGCTTGTACTGTAAATGATTTGAATCAAAACTTGACTTGGAAGAAACGTAGTCGACTGCAAAAGTACTTTCACCATTCCACGAATCATATTTCAACTTTTCACCTTCACACTCGTAAAGTTTGTCACCTTCAACGGTGATAATTTCTCTTTTGTAGTAAATCTGGTCGTGATTTTCGAATTTATTTAAGGCGGTGTAAGCAGTTTGGGTATGTCCAGAAGATAATAGAGGATGAACCCAATAAGAGTAGCCATGGGCCATTTCTGGCGAAACTTTGGCTATGATATCTTTCATCAAGGAAGTTTCGCCGTTTTTGACGAACTTCAAGGGGAAGATGGGGTTGTAGTTTTCGACTTTACTCTTGAACATGGGAGAGGGAGATGGTGTTGGGTAGAGGATGGAGAGTGAAATATTAGATCGCGATGGGCGGTGGGCAGTGGAAGAGCCGATGAGAGAGTGGTGAGCCGATGTGCGGTGGAGGAGCCGATGGGTTGGGCCGATGAATTTGGCCGAGACCGATGGCATGGGAGATGGGACAGCGTGGGAGAGGGCGAGGGCTGGGGACATAGAGCAGAGGATGTAGAGATAGGGCCATAGATATAGTGTCCTAGAGCCCGAGAAATAGAGAGACAGACCATAGAGCCCAGCAATATCAGCCTTCATCCGGCCACTACCAGCCCTTCAGTGCCAGCCCTTCTGTACCACTCCCACAACTCCCGCACCACCGCCGCACCACTCCCACCACATTCCCACCACGCTCCCACCACACCACACTTCCTCCCCGGCCCCACAAAACCGCAATAAATGACCCCCATCCCAAATTCGCAATTATCACAATGCATCTTTCTTTACTCAACATCGCCATCTCCTTGTTGGCCTTATCTTCCAATGTCGATGCGGCAAAACACTCCATGAAATTGTCCAAACTCTCCAACGAAGAAACCCTCGACCCGGCCCACTTCAAGGAATTGACTCAATCGTTACAAACAAAATACTTGAGCTTGTTTAACAGCGCAAACGGTAACCCCGTCCAATTCGGCTCCAATAATCCTTCTGTTCAAGCTCCTTTCGTTTCTAAACAAGCAGCACATGACAACGCCGCTCATGATCTTCCATTAAGTAATTATGCTAATGTCCAATACTTTGGTGAAATCGAAATTGGTACTCCAGGCCAGCCATTTAAGGTCGTTTTAGACACTGGTTCCTCTAATTTATGGGTTCCATCTCAAGATTGTTCATCTTTGGCTTGTTTCTTACACACCAAATATGATCATGATGCTTCTTCCACCTATAAGGCCAATGGTAGTGAGTTTGCTATTAGATATGGGACTGGTTCTTTAGAAGGGTATGTGTCTCAAGATACTCTTAAATTAGGTGACTTGGTTATTCCTAATCAAGACTTTGGTGAAGCCACTTCTGAACCGGGTTTGGCTTTTGCTTTTGGTAAATTTGATGGAATTTTAGGTTTAGCATATAATTCTATTGCTGTCAACCAAATAGTTCCTCCAATCTATAATGCCATTAATAAAGGTCTTTTAGATAACCAACAGTTTGGATTCTACTTGGGTGACACCAATAAGGACGAAAATGACGGTGGTGAAGCTACTTTTGGTGGTTATGATGAATCTAAAATCGATGGAAAAGTCACTTGGTTGCCAGTTAGAAGAAAAGCTTATTGGGAAGTTTCATTTGAAGGTATTGGTTTAGGTGATGAATTTGCTGAATTAAAGAACACTGGTGCTGCTATTGACACCGGTACTTCTTTAATCACTTTACCATCATCATTGGCTGAAATTATTAACTCCAAGATTGGTGCTACCAAGTCATGGTCAGGTCAATACCAAGTTGAGTGTTCAAAGAGAGATGAATTACCAGATTTAACCTTAAACTTCCATGGTTATAACTTTACTTTATCACCTCAAGAATACATTTTGGATGTTGGTGGTTCATGTATTTCTGTCTTTACTCCAATGGATTTCCCTCAACCAATTGGTGACATGGCTATCATTGGTGATGCCTTTTTAAGAAAATACTACTCTATTTACGATATAAAGAAAGATGCCGTTGGTTTAGGTAAGGCTATTTAGGTGATATCTGGTGATATCTTGGGTGATATCTCTTAGATAATTATCTTAGGTGATATCTGTTAGATAATTATCTATTAGGCGATATCTATCTATTTAGTATGCTAATCAGGTACTATTTATGCTAGTTAGAGTTAGAACGTAAAAGTCTAATATATGTTTGCTATTGTCTTATCCTTATCTCTTTATCTATCAAGCTCATCGCTAAATTTAGCAGCCAGCGTGCACATACCGAAAATTTCCTGCATACGGAGATCCCTGAAATCAAACTTATGGCTGGCTGAAAAATTAACCAGCCCATTTCACCACGGCATTCTTGCTTCAGATTAGAATTTACCTAACTTTAACCTTATTACATGTATTAAATACCCATGAGTGGCATTAATTATCCTAATAAATATCCAAATCGATCCGATTTTGAGTATTTGAATAATATGTCAACTGCTCAGGATTTTTCACCTACCAATGACAAGAGTGATAGCAAGTCTGACACTTTACAAAGACTCGAGGTCGAAACAACCTCAACCACTTCAATCCCAATAAGTTTCCCATACTATTATATCGATGACGAACAAAACCCTTCCCAAGATACTTTCAATTTATTAGTTAATAAAGATAGTTCAACTCCATTATATAAGAATGTGTCTCAGAATTTAACTGGTTCTGATAGAGCCTTAATCGGTGGTTTGAAGGTAAATAAAGGCACATCAAGTCCCGAATCACCACTTGCAGATCCTTTCAAAAATGATACGTTTAATCCAGTTCCTAAGAGATTTAGTCAGTTCATTACCGAACAGCAGAATCAAACTTATACAAAGACCGATGATCTTACTCTGAATTCAACTTCATTAGGAAGTGAATCAGATGGTCCTTTAAGAAGAAAGAAATCAGTTTCTAGTTTAGCTACCAAGAAAAGAAAGCAATCATCATCACATTATCGGGGATCTTCATCTTTAGATAATAAGCTTGAGCCTGAAATTTCAAATTCGATGGAATCCCAAGCTACTATTTTTTCAACAAGACAAAATAAAATGAATCCTAGAAGAAGTCCAACAATATATAAATCAGATAGTAATACTTCATCTTTAACAAGAAGAAAGGCTATTAGATTTAAACAAGGTGGACTCATTTATAGAATGAGATTAAGATTAAAGAAATGGCTTAAAAATATTAAGAAATTAAAATTTAAAAGAAATGCTTCATCTAAGAGAACTGGTAATAGCATTAGAAGACTGAAAACCAAAAATATTAAAAGAAGACTTTTTTCAAATGGAAGGAAATCAATGGTTATCAGTGCACCAGTTAGTAATCCTAATTTGGGTCAAAATGGTGTGGTACATGTAAGCGATTTAGACGATGATCTAAAATATGCAGCTGGTGCCCCAGTTGAAAACGTTCAAGTCAATGAACAAAAAGATATGAAGATAAATCACTTATCTAAGTTTATAGATCAACAACAAGATATTTACTTAGATAAACGGGAAAGAAGTGATACTTTTGGAATTGAAGAGGTTTCTTTAAGTAGTACTTCTAGTATCCCACCACCAGTTCCTAAACACGGTAATACCGAAAGAATTGACCAGATCCCATTAGAAGATTATCAAAATATGCTTGATTTATGGAAGAAATATTTAACTTATGTAGTTGCAAAACGTATACAATTAAGACAAGAAATAGTTGTATTTCAAAATATGCTTATAGGTCAAGAATCAAGAAGAAAGAGTATAAATTCATTCAATATGTATGATATTGAAGAAGCATATGGTACAAGTGAACAAGAAGATGAAACCCAATCAGAAACAGAATCTGAACTTGATACTGATTCCGAATTAGAAACTCAAAGTTATGTATCAGGTACATCTGATGGAACTATAATGAGTGATATTAAAGTTAAAACATATCAACCAGATGAAGCATCTAAAAAATTTGAAAAAAAATATAAGAACCGTCAAAGTGTTCTTAGTAAAATGTTAGATTATGAATCAAGTGACACTGAACTGGCATATTCTTCAATAAGTGATAAGACTTATTCATATAGATCTAGCAGTATTGCATCAAATCTTGAAATAGCCAAAACTTATAGCATGAAACAATCTAAAAGATCTGTTAGTAGTTTATCAGCGGTAAATTCAAGTCCAATTAAAAAATCAATTAAAAGGTCAACAGGGTATCAAGCAGGGTTAAACATGGCATATTAAGAATAGAATAAATAGAGTTAATAAAAGAAAAAAAAAGTATTCACACAATTTCATGTTTTATTAACACGAACTATAAACAAACGTATTTACAAGGATAACATATGAACTAAAGCTCATTAATTCTTGTTTTCTTCAGATTTATCAGAACTTTCAGCATCTTGTTTGTATAATTTTTCAAAAACTTTTAAGGATTCATTTTGTAATTCTTCAGTCTTTGATTTTAATTCAGCAGCGTCAACTTCTTCACCACTTTGAGCTTTAACAGCAATTTCTCTTAAAGAAGCAACTAAAGTTCTTAATTTATCAGCATCAGCAGTATCTAATTTATCTTTGAATTCATTTAATGAACTTTCAGTATCATTACATAATTGATCAGCTTTATTAGCAGATTCAATAGCTTCTCTTCTAGCTTTATCAGATTCAGCAAATTTTTCAGCATCATTAACCATTTTTTCAATTTCAGAATCAGATAAACCTGAAGAACCGGCAACAGTAATAGAAGCATCTTTATTAGAAGCTTTATCTCTTGCAGAAACTTTAATAATACCATCAGTATCGATATCAAAAGTAACTTCAATTTGTGGAACCCCTTTTGGAGCTGGTGGAATACCTGATAAAGTAAAGTTACCAATTAATTTATTATCTCT
Source organism: Yamadazyma epiphylla (assembly GCA_030571925.1). NCBI lineage: Eukaryota > Fungi > Ascomycota > Pichiomycetes > Serinales > Debaryomycetaceae > Yamadazyma > Yamadazyma epiphylla. The sequence continues at coordinate 223,400 of JAJLZA010000003.1, forward strand.
AGTTAATTCTCTTTCACCTTGGAAAACTCTGATTTCAACAGAAGTTTGACCAGCAGTTGCAGTTGAGAAAATTTGTGATTTTTTAGCTGGAATGGTAGTATTTCTATTAATTAATCTGGCGAAAACACCACCCATGGTTTCAATACCTAAAGATAATGGGGTGACATCTAATAAAACAACATCAGTAACATCACCAGCTAAAATACCACCTTGAATGGCAGCACCCATAGCAACAGCTTCATCTGGGTTAACAGCTTTTGAAGGTTCTTTACCAAAAATAGATTTAACAGTATCAATAACTTTTGGCATTCTTGACATACCACCAACCAAGATAACTTCAGAAACATCAGAAGTAGATAAACCAGCATCTTTTAAGGCTTTTTTACAAGGTTCAACAGTTCTTTTAACTAAAGGTTCAACTAAAGATTCAAATTGAGCTCTAGTGATTTTTTGGTTAATATGTTTTGGACCTGAAGCATCAGCAGTAATGAAAGGTAAGTTAATTTCAGTAGAAACAGTTGAAGATAATTCAATTTTAGCCTTTTCAGCAGCTTCTCTAATACGTTGAATGGCCATTCTATCTTTTTCTAAATCAATACCAGATTCTTTTTTGAAAGTTTCAACAATGTCTCTAACAACAGCAATATCGAAATCTTCACCACCTAAGTGAGTATCACCATTAGTAGATTTAACTTCGAAAACACCGGCACCAATATCTAAGATAGAAATATCAAAAGTACCACCACCTAAATCGAAAACAGCGACAACTTCACCATCATTTTTTTCTAAACCATAAGCTAAAGCAGCAGCAGTTGGTTCGTTAACAACTCTCATAACATTTAAACCAACAATCTTACCGGCATCTTTGGTGGCTTGTCTTTGAGCATCATTGAAATAAGCTGGACAAGTAACAACAGCATTTTTAACTGGTTTACCTAAATTGGCTTCAGCAGTTTCTTTCATTTTATTTAAAATGAAACCACCAATTTGTTGAGGTGAGTATTTTTCACCTCTGGCTTCAATCCAAGCATCACCATTATCATGTTTAACGATTTTATAAGGAACTTGATTTAAATCTCTTTGAACTTCTTTATCTTCAAATCTTCTACCAATTAATCTTTTGGTAGCGAACAAGGTGTTTTCTGGGTTAACAACGGCTTGTCTTTTAGCTGGAATACCAACTAATCTTTCACCATCTTTGGTGAAGGCAACAATAGAAGGAGTAGTTCTACCACCTTCAGAGTTTTCAATGATTTTTGGGATCTTACCTTCCATGACGGCAACAGCGGAGTTGGTGGTACCTAAATCGATACCAATAACTGAGCCAGGAGCAGTGGAATTATGACGAATAGCGGTTTTAGCAACAGATTTGATTGAGTTTCTTGAAGCTAACATATTTACAGAGGAATATGGACAGTGAAAAATTTGAGACTTGCGGAAACGGTGATGAAAATTTTTTGGGTTACCCGGAAAGAAATTTCGAGAATGACCGAAGTAGGAGGATGGTGGTAGGGCGGTGGTAGGCCGGGGGAGGGATAGCCGGGATGGGGCGGTGGATGGGACGGGAGTTGAGGTAGGTAGGTAGGTAGGGTGGATAGAGTAGATGGAGTATAGATAGTGCATGGGGTACAGGGTACAGACAGTAGACAGTAGACAGTAGACAGGTATATATATAGGGTACAGATAGTACACAGGGTAGACAGGTATATAGGTAGAGCAAATTTAGAAACCGTTCTAGTCGTTTTGGCCGAAGCGTACCATTTGGCACACCGCTGGGCTTAAGCCCAATTGACTGCATTCAGTCAAATCAACACTGGTACCATGTACCATACATACCTACAGCAAACATCCATACAGCAAACATAACCATATATTAGTATATATCTACTCTAAATATCCGGAGGATATGCTACTTGATCGTTTCCAGTGCAAATAAATCCACTGTCCAAAGCATCAAGTCTTGCAAGCTCTTCTTCGGTCAATTCAAAGCTGAAAACATCGAAATTAGAGGCCAATCTCTCTTCGTTCTCTGTTTTTGGAAGTACGATGAACCCTCTGGCAATGGACCAGTGAATTAATACTTGAGAGGTGGTTACATTGTGGTTTTTTGCAACCGAAACCAACACTTCATCCTTCAATTTGATTCCTCTAGTTAAAGGTGAATACGCTTGTATTTCAATACCGTTATCTCTACAATATTTGACAAGCTCTTTTCTGGCCAACCAAGGATGAATTTCAAGTTGGTTAACTACAGGCTTGTATCTATACTCTGGATAAGCAAAAAGTTGTTTGAGATGTTCAATACTATAGTTTGAAACCCCAATACTCTTTACTTTCCCAGAATCTACGGCGTCTTGTAATGCAACCCAACTTGCATGACGGCTCTTCTTATCGGGCCTAGGGTGATGAATTAAGAATAAATCTATATAGTCTATAGACAGAGTACTCTCAATACACTCTTGAATTGTCTCTTTGGGTGTACCGGTTGCAAATTTTGTGGTGTAAAAAATATCTTCACGTTTTGCTTTACCTTTATTATCTTTTAACCATTCAGCAATGGCTTCAGCAACTTCTTTTTGATTACCATATAATAAAGCAGTATCTATATGACGATATCCAATGTCCAAAGCCTTATAGACGACTTTTTTAGTTACATCAGCAGGAGTTTGATAAACTCCTAAACCTATTGAAGGAATTGTAGTGCCATTGTTTAATTTAACAGTTTTTGGTAAAGTCATTTTGGGTTGAAAAATTATATTTATTGAATATTGTGGCTTTTTATAGATGCAAAACTATTAGTCAAAAAAAGTGGACATACCGTTTTTGGACCACCCCCACTTCGGAAATAACCAAATCAGAATAATAGTATATAAGTCTTCAAACAACCCCACATTAGCATTTATGTATTGATGGTGGTATATATGTATATACAGACATAGTTTTAGTTACTAAAGTGTATTGAGTTGTAAAAAGGTCTCACCTCTATTATATGGATTGGATTTCTTGACTAGAATGGGGAAGTGAATGGCAGTAAATGGCGATTCATAACCGTTTTGTTTCTCTTTGGCCTGCCTGAGTCTTGAAAGGCATGGTGAAGACCAGAACCCATTTCTGGCAGAGATCCAGATAAATGTCATTGAGCTCAATATAACCTTGAGTATTCGTAATTCACTTTAAACTGCCTATTGTATCTTCAATTGATGTGTGAATTTATGAACTCTTAGCACAGTTTAGACAGACAATATGAACAGACATGGCCAGTGGGTCAGAGAGGCAGAGAGGCAGAGAGGCAGAGAGTTCACGATTCTATTGAGCTCATAGTTCATAGTTCATAGTTCATAGTTCATAGTTCATAGTTCATAGTTCATAGTTCATAGTTCATAGTTCATAGTTCATAGTTCATAGTTCATAGTTCATAGTTCATAGTTCATAGTTCATAGTTCATAGTTCATAGTTCATAGTTCATAGTATAGAGTTCATAGTATAGAGTTCATCAAGTCCATAGTTCACGAGTCTATAGAGCTCATCGAGTCTATACTTCAGAGTCCATACTTCAGAGTCCATAGAGCTCATACTTCATACTCAGAGTCCAAACCACCAATCAGCCATCGTACATCACTATATAATTAAATCATCCGGCAAGTTCCCATTCATAACCCAAGTCAATGACTTATCCCCCCGGAATTCCTCAATATAACTAATAATCTCCTCCGCCAGCTTATCATATTTAGCCATTCCCTTCTTAATAGCATCACATAATCTCTTACGTCTTTGATACCTTTTAGACTCTTTAGATCTCGAATCACCTCTCCATTGAGCCTTACCAAATCTCTCATCAAGCTCACATAATGGCGGTTGACCTTTGAATCCTTTGGTGAACTCGTCATAGATTTCCTTAACAGTCATAGGATTATGAATAAAATCAATAATGATTTTAGGACGCTTTTCACCTTGAGGTGGGGCACCAGGTGGGGCCAATTTCCTCTTTAAAATCTTGGATTTAGCAAAGTCGTCCAAGTCTCCACTACCATTAGTAGGCCCGTTGGACGAAGGAGCAGAATTGACCGCCGCCTGTAAATCAGGATGAATATTCCCTTCTAAACTCTGTAAGCCATCATCGTGTTTAAACCCATGGTGATGAGGGTGTTGGTGGTGATGGTGATGATGATGTTGTCTTACTTGTTGTTCCACCTGGTCTTGAACTTGATTAACTTGTTCACTGACGTCATCGTTTTGAATAGAACTCAAGGATAATAAATTGTTATCGGCATTTTTTTGCATGAAGTCGTTAACTATGGCGGATAATTTTTTCAATTCGGCATCGTGATAATTTACAATGTCTCTTAAGTAGCCGATTTCTTGACTTAGGGAGATTTTATCTGATTCTGATTTATTTAGTTTTTCATTTAATTGAGAAATTTGATTTTCTAAATTTGAAATCTTATCGATGTTATTCATGATAAGAAATGTCGAAGTTGTTGACGTTGAGACAAAAGTCGAAAAAGTCTCAAAAAAGTCTCAGGGATGAATCGAGGGTCGTGCGGGGGACAGAAATACTAGCCAGCATTGGTGTACGGGTGGGGGAGTAGAGGAAGTAGAGGATATACATGTATTGGATATGACTTGTATGTGTATGTATTGGATATGCATTGTATGTGTATTGTGTGTGTATGTAGTACTTTCGTGTGGTGTTGCTTTGGTTCTCGAGTATTGGTGCATTTGCAGGGACATGCCTGGTTATTTTGGTCTCTTTCTCTAGTCCCTCTAGCCCTAGTCCTGGCACTAGCTCCAACCTTATCTCTGCCTGGTCTCTATCTCCCTGGTCTCTATCTCCCTGCCCCCTACTCCCACTCAAGACCCATCCCAAGCTCCCCATACTCAATATCGGCCACCATTTGCGGCCCCATCAACACCAATATGCCCTTGTATCTACCCTCTTCGTATGCCTTAATTATTCTAGCCTTTCCCTCTTCTCCATAAAGCTCTTTTACAACCCGTACAATGTCCTTCATCGACAGTGATTTGGGCAAAAATAACCCAAAATTCTCCGTCAATTGGTATATATCTCTACACAATTTCAGAAATTTCAATGGCTCCATATCATCTAATCTAAAACTATTTTCTTCTCTTGAATATCCCGTTCCTCCCCATGGTGGGGATACAAAGACAAAGTCAAATGGATACTTCTTATTCCGTAAACCTTCAGGAATCCAATCTCTTGACTCCAGAAGTTCGTTCCAATCTCCTTTAACTGTCCATATCTTATCATGGACGTCATATATTTGTGCATTATTAATAGTACAGTCTATATTGATTTGATTGATATCTATAGCCCCAACAGTATCAAAAACCTTAGCAAATTGAATGGTATTACCTCCTCCACCACAACAAATATCTAATCCATTTTTAGCGTCTGGAATTAAATATTGAAAAATTTTACTCGTTAAATAGGCCAATTTTTCAGATGTCACAGAATACCATAATTCTTCCGTCATATAAACCCCTTCGTCATATTTACTGAAGAGTTTATATCGCCTGTCCCAAAACTTTCGTATATGCTTTGGTAGAGTGTTTTTAGTATGCATTAATAGTGTATATTCTTGTTGGTATTCTTCATCCATGATGCAGATGAGCTAATGGCTGCGAAAAATTTATGGTTAAAAATGGTTGCAAAAAAATAATTCCAAATACTTTACATTAAACTACACACGATAAATCTTGCCTTCGGCGATCATTATAAGATTTTCATTAGATAATTGTTGGAAGGCGGCCTCAAGTTCATCACCTTCAAAGATTTCTTCTTGTGAAAGGTCTCCATTTAACTCTTGTACAACCTCTTCAACTGTTGCAGAACCAGTCAGATTAGAAAAGATATCTGATCCAAGGATTTTACCCATTATTTGTTTGAACAAATCCAATCTTTGGTTACTTATACCTTCAACCATATTGGTATTCGTTTGTGCTGCTTGTAATGGACTACTTGGAGCTTCATGAATTTCATCTTCTTCAAATGGTTCATTTCGACTATCAGATGGAGTATCTTGTTCTCTATCTTCAAGATGAAGTCTTTCCATATCTACATCGGGCACAGAAGATTGTGGTACTGGTAACTCTTCATCTTCATCTTCATCTGGAGTATCCAATTCACTATCGAATTCTGCTTCATTATCATTATCAGCATAAGTATTAGCTTTAGCTCTCTTTGTAGATTTCTTAGCAACTTCTTTGAATAAAGCATATCTAAGTAATTCTTCTGCAACCTTTGCATCTTGAACTTCAATAGTTCTTGATAATCTAACTTTTGCATGGGCAGTGGCTAAACGAATCAAGGTTTCTAAAGTTCTAGCAGTGATTGGAGCAGTATTTCTTTGATTATTATCAATTAAATCATTTCTTAAACTTGAATATGTGTTAACAATATAAGAACTAGCATCTTCAGTTAAAACAGGTTTAATTCTTTGTTTAGCATATTGAATATATTTCTTTAAAAATGAAATTGAAAGAATGTCCACAGCTTTATCTTGAACACCAGCATGTAAGAAAGCATTGAATCTTTCATAGATTGGTTGATCCAAATCTTCTTCATCTTGTTCACCATTTTCATTTCCAATAGCTAAAGAAATTGAAGGTTTTTCTCTAATTGGTTCTCCTTCCATTAATCCTGGAGGAATAAATCTATGCATTCTTAATACATGTTCACTGATAATTCTATCTCTACGATCATTAATATCATCTGTAACCACAAATAATAAATCAAAACGAGATAATAAAGAATCTGGTAAAGCAATATTTTTATGAGGATCTTTATGAACATCATATTGTCCAAATACAGGATTTGCAGCGGCAATAACTGAACATCTAGCATTCAAAGTAGTATGAATACCGGCTTTAGCAATAGTAACTGTTTGTTGTTCCATTACTTCATGAATGGCAACTCTATCAGAATCATTCATTTTATCGAATTCATCAATACAAACAACCCCTCTATCACCTAAAACCATTGCCCCAGCTTCTAATCTTCTTTCACCAGTTTCTTTATCGGTGGTAACTGCTGCAGTTAAACCGACACCAGATGAACCTCTACCGGTTGTAGCAATAGCTAATGAAGCAGTATTAAGAACAAATCTAAGAATTTGTGATTTAGCGGTAGATGGATCACCAACCATAAGAATGTTAATATCACCTCTTAAATGGGTTCCATTATCCAAATTCTTTTCCACACCTCCAAGTAACATAAGCAACACTGCCTTTTTAATATACTCAAACCCATAGATAGAAGGTGCTAAAGAAGTAGATAACATATCAAAGATATTCTTTTCTTTAGACAACTTATTAATATTTTTAATATCACTATCAGTCAATTTTTCAGTGGCAGCAACCCCAGTGGATCTGGCATGTAATGGGTATACGGAATTAGCAAGAATAACGGTTCTGAAAGCAGTATTACTGTTATTAGCACCACCCAAAGCTCTATAAACACCTACCAATTGAACACGGTCTCCAGGTTTGGTGGTATCAACCAAATCATCATCTAAAATAACATCAACACTTCTTGGTAATTGACCTGCTGGTGCCAGTTCTGGCATTTCTTGAACAGAAATCTTTTGATGGTCTCTATAGGTAGAGTAACCATATTCCGTAACCAACTTATTACCTTCCAAATCTTCAGTTGGGTAAATAGCAGCAGTTGAAATGGGATCAAAAGAGGTGGTTTGGTCTCTATATTCTCTGGAATAAAACCTCGAAGTCTTCTCAGCATAATGGACAGACCTGACGATTTTAGGTCTAATTAACGACGCTCTGGTCACAATCCCTTCAATGGATATCATCTTACTTAAATGAGTGGAAGTAATCGATCTTGGAGTAACATGATTATCACCAAAAGCACCTTTAAATGATAAGTAAAACTGCTGATTCCTGTCGAATTCGGGGAAACTCGAGTCTGTTTTGTCAAATTCATACATAACGGTGTCTTTCAAAGCTCTTTCACACGGTGGTAAATATTCAGCAGGAGAATCCAATAAACCTCTCCAAAATTCTCTATCAAAGTCTCTTACTTCATCTAAGGAAACAGTTAATCTGAATTTACCCTTCTGTAACATTTCTCTGATATCTCTTTTACAAGACCCGTCGATTCTATCGATGAAGTCTTGAAATCTTCTGGTTCTTTGCCCAAATAAAGCATCTACCGGGTTATCATCTTGAAATTCCATCGTGATAAACAGGTATATAGACAGAAAAATTTCCAGTGAGGTGAAAAAAAATTATTTGCGCGAGACGTGTTTCATTATATTTCCTATTTAGGTTAAATTATTGAGACCATCCTGCGAGGTAGCTATTTTTGTCGTTGGCTGCGAAAACTGAATCCCATTGATCGATTTCTAGGGCAGCCATGGACCGGTATTTCTTGTTGATTTCGGATTCAAATAACCCTTCGTAAGTCCAATCTAAGAAATCTTCCATATTGTAATTTGGTTTTTTGAATGGCTCTTTAAATATTTGCGCTAATGTAGAGATATTTGGATGGTAGTGGTTCATTAAGTCTTCTAATTCCCATAATGATGATTCGATTGCGTTGGTTAATAACGGGTTTTTCTCTTCGTCATTATAAGGATCAACGTAGTTGGGGTTTTTACTTTGTTCGGGATTTTGGATCATAATCATACAAGTGGGGTGTCTTTTAAGTAGATTATATATGAATGGAATAACCATCACCACACCGGCAGCGCTTGATGTGATGGATAAGCGGGCCAATTTCTTGATGAAGGAAGCAACCAAATTACTCGATAAATGGGTAGATGATAAAAATAAATCACATAATCTGAAAAATCTCGATCTATATCTATTCATTAATAAATCGGGTGTTAATAAAGAGTACAATTTGGTATAGAAGTCGGGATATTCCAAGTTGTATCTTTTCATTAATTCATATAATGCGTTTAATGATAAAATTGGTAAGATTGGATCATTTTGTTCATTATAAGCGTCAGTTAAGAAATCCATTAATGATGAAGGTTGTGACATATATGGAATGATTCTATTGTTAAGGATAAGAAGAATGGCTTTATATTGTTTGGCAGATAATTTGTATGATAAGATTGTATTGAGCGATTTTTGGTACTGGATTTTAAAAGTTGAAATTTTATAAGCAATTGAAGGAACCGATTTGATGAAAGTCTTGGTTTGTTTCAATTGTTTAACATCTTCAACGAATAAGAGTTTCTCTTTAATTATGGTAAAATAGTTACTAAATGCAAATTTGGAATCTTTGGATTCGGTTAAAATCTCATGTAAGTTATTGAAAAAATAGAATTGTAAGTCATAATATTTGGTGAATTTTTCGATGAATTCAAGAATAATGAAGTTATTTGTAGAACAATCACCCAAAATTTCACCATTTTCACTTATTATCAAGCTTCTAATAAGTTGACTATAAGTTTGGCTTGGGAAATAATAATCATCTTTGGATTTGAAGCTTTCCACCTCACATTTCATGAGTTTAAACATTATATCTAAAATATCAAGTTGTAAAGATGTCTTATAACTTAATTTTTCACTGATAAATTCGAGAATAATGGTCTTAAACTTGGTATATTTGTCTTTAAGCCAATGAACCAAAACGAGTTTTTTATCATCATAGGACTTTCTTGGAGTTAAAAGGCTTTCTTTCATTAACTGGGCAAATATCTTGTAACAAGTAACGGTAAGCTGACGGCCTGTGGTTTCAATATCTTCATTTTGGTCTTTTATCAAGGCATTCTTAATATATTCAAACTCATTTAATAGGGTAACTATATCGTTATAATTTGATTCTTCGACGACCTTTGATCCGATAGTTTTAATGGAGTCCACATCCAAATGGGTTTCTTCATTTGTTTTGGCCTTCTTATTGCTGACCTTCTTACTTGTAGCTTTTCTTTTAGGTGCCATATCTGGTTTATTCTACTCTTCTCAGGTCTGCTCTTCGCACTTCACTATAAAAAAAATAATAGTTACCCGGCTCTCATCGGTATAAATTTTTCACTCCAGGGAATTTTTTTTCTTTGTATGACCTTCCAAGTTTTATACACATGATGATATCTCGCGTAGTTTCACGACCATTCCCTCTGAAGTTGAGTTCCTTTGGGATTCCTTTAGATATTTATCCCGTACGGGGTAATGGGTTCAAGTGGTGATGGTGTTTGGCGCAACAATCTTGTTACTTAAACAAACACTAAGAGAGCTTCTGACCCTGGAATCATACCATTCTGTTAAGAATTCTGTTAATGAATAGTTGACAGGACTGTAATCTTGAGCGTGCCATGATTGGCGGTGTAATCTTGAGCTAATTGTAGAGGTGGAGAGCAGAGAGTAGAAGGACGACTAAGAGGTAGAGCGAGTGCATACCGTGCAGCGTACACCGTGCAGCGTACAGCGTGCAACGTACAGCGTACAGCGTGCAGCGTGCAGCGTACAGCGTACAACATAAAAGGTACACCGTACACCTCCAGCAAGAAACGGCAGCAGACAAGAACAGTCTCCGCCGCAGAGAATTAGCAAACGTCTCGTACGAATGATATTAGTATTGACTAATTATACAGGATCTAAATAAAGGTTTCGTAAGGAACTGGAGCTAAGGTTTGAGGAACGTTACCTTCAGTGGAAATAACTCTGGCTTCTCTTGGTTTAGCTGGTTGTCTCTTTAAGAAAACTGGTTCACCTTTAGCTTTAGCTTCTCTCTTTAAAGCAGCGTTTTGTTTAACTCTGTTGATAAATTCTTGACGACAAGCAGAGTGTTTAACATGTTCAACTCTGATGTTAACTCTTTTTTCAATGTATCTGTAACCGACAACTTTGTTAATGATGACACCGACGGAGGATTTGGTGACGTTGTAAACAATACCAGTTTTACCGTGGTAGAACTTGTGTGGCATACCTTTTTGGATAGAACCATTAACTTTGATGTCAACAATGTCTCCGACTTTGTAGGTCTTCATGTAAGTGGATAATGGAATGGCACCATGTTTCTTGAAGTCACGTTGGAAAGCGTAACGAGTACGAGATCTGTAACCGTGTGATTTACCCATTTTTAAATTATATTAAAAGTTGTAGTAAACTATTCGATTTTTTCTCACTGAAAAGTTTGAAAATTTTGATTCTCATTGATTACATAATCAGTCAATGAGATTTTTTTGTCAGAGACTGCGGGTTCAAGTCATGTGATCTAGGGGTCGAGCCCTAGAGTCGTAGAGATGGGTTTAAACAAGGGCTGATTTGGGATTGAGGTGTCGTTATAGTTTGGGGAGGATGATGTGGTGAGTTGGAGTAGGTGGTTCAATGGGGAAGGAATGGGAAGGAGAGTCCTTTCTTTAATCGATATCTTGCTATATTATCGTTTGGTTGCAAAAAAAAAAGATTTTGAAGTATGGTCTCTTAGTTAAACTAGAACTAAAGGAATTGATTACAAAACTATTAAAATGTGTCCAATTGGCAATTGAAATGCTCTTGTGTACCCCAAATACCAACCTGTTCTATCCTGTTCATCAAACTATCTCATCGCTGTCCTGCATGGGAACTCGCATTGAAAAATCTTATCATAAAAGTCATCACCATGGAGAAGGTTAAATTCCTTGTAATTCACCCGTCAAAGGAGGAAATTAACAATATCATAACCAAATGTAACACCCAACACTCAAAGAATGGGCCATTCGAAGCAATAATTGTTTTAGGTGGTGAACCAGCTCCTCACACAAATAAATTAACGGTGCAAGGCTATTTTGGTGGATTAAAGAGTAATAATGATGAAATTGAAGCCATAGATGGTGTAGTACAATTGACTAGCGGGATTAACATTGGATTCCTAAATGATATAGAAAGTGAGGCAGTAGAGTCTCTTAAAACAACCAGAATCGATATTCTCATCACTAAAGAATGGCCGTCTGCTGTAGCTAAACTCCAAAATAGTACTGGAAATGCTAGATTAAACGATTTGATTTCCACCATAAAGCCAAGATACATTTTTAGTGAAGGTGACTTCTTTGAACAAGAGCCATTTGAATGGGACAATGGAACAGTTACCAGATTCATAAGTCTTGCCAGAGAAAGTCTGGGGAAAAAATGGTTTTATGGGTTCGGGATTTCTCCTATTCCTGGTGAAATCGATAGGAAATCGCTTATACCTAATCCTTTTGTGAAACAAAAGCGGTCAATTGAGGAGCCAGATGAGTCAATTCCCAAGAAACGGAAGATAAAAGTTGTCAGTCCAGAGGACTGTTTCTTTTGTTTATCAAACCCCAAAGTCGAAACACATATGATAGTTGATATTGGGACTTCAGTTTATATGACAACTGCCAAAGGTCCGTTGACCAGATCGAATAAAGACATGCCATTTTCAGGGCATGGAATTTTAATTCCAGTTGATCATGTGCCGGTTACTAATGAAAAAATTAACGAAGAAATGACTACTTATGAATCTAAATTGTATAATAAATTCAAAACTGCTTATCCAGAGCTTACTTTGATCCTTTTTGAAATCAATTTAACCACCAATGTTCATTATCATAGACAATTTTTACCAATAAATAAGAAGTATCTTGAAAATGATAATTTTTCAAAAGTTTTAAATGAAAGAGCTCAAATTAATAACGAAAAGTTTACTAAAAACCATCCTTTAAACATCGTAGAACTAACCGAATCAGTAGAATTACCAGAGCAGTATATCATGTTTAAGGTGTATGATAGCGATAAGCCGCGAATTTTTTTTGCAGCCATTACTGATAACGATAAGAGTATCGATTTACAATTTCCTAGAAGAGTATTGTCTTATATAACCAAAAGCCCAAAAAGATTACATTGGGACAGATGTCAACAGCCAAGACAAAAGGAACAAGAGGATTGTGAACAATTTAAAAAATTTTTCATTTGAAATAGTCATTTTTGCAGATTACATGATTTGCAGAATATATAGTAATATATAAATATAAAAAGTATATTTTTTTTTGAATAATTTAAGAACATAAATGCATAAAAACCATACCAGAAACCACCAAGAACTATTCAATATAATAATATATCGAGAACCCATAATATTTCAGTATGTAATACTTTGAAGGCTAAAAGTCACCCTCTTCTTCACACCTTATACATCCACAACTAAAGAACCACTCGCTCAATTGTTGACGTCTAATACCAACTTCTTCGTCCAAATAGTTACCATAATCTATACACAACTCTTCACCAGCCTCAATATCTCTTTTAGCAATGAAATGAAGCTCATGACCAATTCTCTTTTTGACTACATTAGGTCTACAAGAATGGTTGAAAAAAGACGCCGATGGATAAACCCCAAACCCCAAGAACTCTTTATCTTCTTGTTGGGTCTGCTCAGACCAAATCCCGAAGGCATTCGTCAAATTTCTACCAATAATTAACCGAATACTATCAGGAGAAATCCACTTCTGAAACGATTCAGGACTAGCTAATTTCACATACTTGTAGATATTTATATACGATTTCAAGAGATGTGGATATTTACACACTTTCAAGATCTCATTCGACTGTAAATGATCAAATAATTGTAGTTCAAAAGAGAGAATCTCGTCCCTATTCATATCATTATAAAACTGGCTCGGAGGCTGACTTTCTTGTTGGGAAACCTGGTACAAGGTGTTCATGACATACTTGATCTCCATATATTCAGAATCATTGATTCTCGGTATCAAATTGGCCCATTTGGTCCGTTTCATACCATTTATACGCTCATCCCAGGTCCCCACCTCATGCCAACTAGCAGAAATATACTTAATAAAGTCATTTTGGTCGAGTTTCGGCGTCTCGTAGTCTTGTTCAGGCTTTTTCATTCCCTTTTGATAATTGGAATCAACATCCAACAAACATTTTAACAAGATGCCTGCCTTATCTATAGACACGAAGCCCAGTTTACACTCTTCACTACAGAAGTATAAGTACTGATTATACTTTGGTAACCCCAAACTAACCTTCATTTTGTCACCATTATCATATTTAAAGCACCAATGACAAACTTCTTTCTTAAAATCTTTGCTAATAGTGAAGCTCAAAGGGCATCTACTGATGAAAATTACATCATTTTGGCTGATATCATCACTATAGCTGAAGCAACCTTTACCACCATATTTTGTTTCGGAAACATAGAATTTGGACAGAAGCTTGGTGAAGATATCAACTTCTTTATCAACTAGAGTGCTTTCTTCACTCGGTATGTCTGTTTTGCACATGGTGATTGGATGCGAGATGGTTTTTTATCTGAAAAATTAATGCGCATTTGACAGATGAGATGGTCTGGCAGTGATTTGGGGCGGTGGGGGCGGCGTGGTGAGAGATGGCACGGAAATGGGGGCAGAGATGGGTCATAGGAATGTTATGGGCGAGAGAAAAGGTGGTTTAGAGGGCTGGAATAGAGGTGGGATGGTGATAAAGGTACTCGTATTCTGTTGCATTGTTCATAACGGGCACAATAAGGTGGGGCCCAGTGGGGCCACCGTTGGTGCGGGTTAGTGTGTAGGTTGGTGCGAGGATTGGTGGTCGACGGGCAGGTGGACTGGGTTTCGCATGGGGCCACGAGGCAGGCTTTGGGCGAGCATGCACCACCAGATAGCCTATGTGGGCGTGTACGCGGTCGCGGTAGGCTAACTGCAGTCTATGGAGGTAGCACATGAGGAAGTATTGACTTTAGCATAGCCCGTGGAAATGTATGGCGGCAGTTGATGATATATATCTTTCACTTGCTTCTTGCGTCACCTGCTATGCGCCCTTAATGTTACCTCCTTACAGCAAAGTGAATCTTGGTTTCACTTACTCTTTTGGTCAATAAAATGTCGTATCACGTGCCTAATTATAGTATAGTTCAATTATACAAAATTACCCAAGAGGCTTTTTAAGGTTTAAGTTATTTGGAGAGGCAGGCGCTTATAATTCCAACATTCTCTAATGAATCATCGTAATAAATCACTATAACTTCTTAAATTTAACATTTTATTCTTCATAGCTTAATCTTAATTCAATTTTTCTAACACCTCTTTTACTAGTGCATTAGCTATCAATAAAATTGTAGTTAAAATAAGGTTTAAACACTGTAACTTTCTTTAGATTGATAATGTTCCAAACTATTAGAGGGCGATCAAGGGCATCGGCGTGAACCATAACCCCTCTCTTAAGTTAATTTTACTCAAGTTAAGTTTTAATAATTATGCACTATGATTTAATGATGTAAACCTTATTTTTAGCCGATAATTATATGGGGAATTCATTGCTTAAGCGAAGCAATAATTTAAGGGCACCAATGTAAATTAAAATCAAACTTTTTATATAAGGTTTGTCAATTTTAAATGAACAATAGGCTCAAACAATAATCAAGTTTAGGTAAAAGTAGAAGAAACCTCCGTTATGCATGGAACTGCTTAATTGAGAGTTGGTAAAATAATTATGACAATAATACCTTAATTATGTGAGGAGGGGGTATAAGGTAGAAATTGGGATGAAATTTGCATTTGATTTGTATATGTTTAATGTTAAAGGTGTAGTTAAAGCTACAGCCCCAGAATTTACGAAACGCTAATATTGATATTGATTTTCAATATTGGTTGTCTATACAAAAGCACTAAAAATTAGAGTAATTATAGTAAAAGTAACCATTTTATCATTAATCGTATGTCTATTAAATTATATTACAGTAGAACTAAAAATCTGAATTCCAGTCAAAATCTTCAAGAAAATTTTCATTAAATTGATATAAAAAGCTGAAGTTTAAAGTGATATCACATTCGTTTATAACTTCTGCATTTGGTAATTTATAATTGGCTTGTAATTTAGATTTTTCTTTATAATAATTTGAATTTTTATCTACAAAGAAAGGAACTTCATCATCTTCCATTCCATCTCTTTTAATTAAATCAACAGAAATTGGTTCTCTTTTAGTTAATTTAGAATCAATAATTTCAAATTGATTATAATGTAAATCAAATAATTGACTAGCCATATTAAGTTTAATTAAACTATCATTATTTGGTTTACAATGAGAATTAATTAATTTTGGAAATTTTAAATTTATTGAATGATTATCTGGTAAGATTTTTGCAATTGAATTAGCATTAATTGATAAATGGTCAATTAAACTGACAATTTTGGAATTAATGAAATTTAAACTGTTAGATAATTGATTGTTTAATTTATTTGAAATTTCATTTTTATAGTAAATATGATAATTATCTGATGAAGAAATGATTATAGTTGGATAATTATTATATAATGAAAACTTATTAATACCTTCAATAACATCAGAATTGTCTTCAACATCTTCTAATGGTCCAACCAAAACCAAATCTGGTTGGAAATCTGGGTAATATAAAGGTAAAAAGTTCATGGTAAAGATGGAAAGGATATTAACAGGATTTTTACTATTTATGTACCAAATATTTGGATCTAATGGATCATTACCATATTGTAAAGTATTATTCACTTCAGAACTTGGATTTAAAGTCTCATATTGTGGATGTTTGATGTCATTTAAGCTCTCAATTTGGTCTTTTTTCAAGATTTTTTTTGGATTTTCTTGTTGATATCTCTTCATCAAGTCGATTTTAAGCAAATTCTTATAATAGGTCTGATGACTTGGTAATAAATGACCAAAATCACCTCCATCAACAACTTTTTTAGCAATGTCATGGAGCAAAACATCATCATCACTGGAAATATTACTCTTTGTTTGGTATAAAGGACCCACCAAAATCACACTATGGTTGTTACCAACTAGTTCTTCGTATAAGCTTCTGACATTTTTAGTCACCCATGAGTCGGTGGTGGTTAACACTATGTTAAGGCAGTTTACGGTTGCCAATAAAAACAAGATAGGGAAGATCATGCTAACAGATTACCAGCAAGTGTTAGTATAGTCACTAGACTTTTACTCGGGACATGGTGTTAATTTATATGTTTATACCACATGGGTATATTAGCACGTTGGCTGCAAATGGTAGGCGCACGTCAGTTTGATTAATTATTTAACCTTAAATTAAATCGAGCAGACAACGGTTTTGGGTGGATGGGGTGATGATGAGAGGGGGCAGGATGAAGGGGACAAAGAGGAAGAGTGTTAGAACAGGATGGGAGTAGGAGGAGAACAGAGCGGGCGATTTAGATGGTTTACAGGACTTCACTAACTGCAACCTAATAAATTAATTAACCTAATTGAGCACGAGAGCGTGTAGGAACCAGATTGATATGTCAGATTAGTCAACGTTCATAAGACAAGTGGCTGCAGCAGGTGGAAATAGAGCATGTGGGACGGGATAGAGCGGGCTAGAGTGGGCTCGGAAATAGGTGAGAGTTAGGATGGCAAGGAAGTAGATGGCACGGCTAGACGGTGGGGCTCGCTGCAGAGGAGTAGACGGCAGAGGATTAGTGTAATGTTTGAGATAGTGATTGGTGAACAGAGAGAGATGCTGAAGCCAAAAGTGTAGTGTATAAATAATAAACTAATAAACAATAAGCCCCAGAAAAGAATGTGGCATGGGTGATAAACATTGGGCCTGATCCGGACAGACCCGCCGGTCCCACGGTGCGTGTGTGGAGCGGTAGTGCCAAGTGGATAGCGCCAAGTGGATAGCTCCGGATAGTATTACGGAATATCACCACCGAAGACAACACATCGGCCATATGGTGGTGTTATGGTGGGTTAGTGTTGTTATTGTGTAAATGCTCTAAAGGCGGTAAAGGATCTAAAGGTTCTGACACACTCTGCACCCTCTACGATCTCTACGACCTCTAAAGGGCCAAAGACCGAAAAGCCTGCAAAACCCAAGCCAGACTCTTCCCTAGACGCTTCAAATCCGTAGACGAATTCTTAAACGCTTCCAATTCTACTCTATGCGTGTATTAAATGCTACATCTTCTGCAAACTACTCTCCAACTCTCCCAGATGGCCAAATAATGTCCTGTACTTCTCGGGATTTTTACTCTTCATGATATCTACAAAGTTGCCCATGATTTCCTTCAAGTTAAGATTATCTAATGGAGTCAACTCTAATGGATCATCAAGAATATCGGTGAAATGTGTCAACTTCATATTCTCTTGATCTAAAAACTCTAAAAACTCATCATTAGCATTATCTTCATCTTCAACTTCAACATCTTCGTCATCAACATCAACATCTTCGTAATCATCTTCATTAAAATCAACAGAACTATTTACATGAAGCATATCACTATTAAATTCCCGTTTCCTTCTATTTAAATCTGCCAATACTCCTGGTAATTTATTTAATAAAAAGATTAAACTACCACTAATATTGGTATGAACTAAAATATTATCATTATTAATTAATGAGATAAGACCAAGAATTGATAACCGAATATCATAAGCTCTAGATAAATTTGGAATGATTTTAAACCAAGTATTCAAAAATGAATTGAATTTTTCATTTAAAAGAACAATCACTAAATTTGATTCATAAATAATTGAACTAATAAGAACATTATTGAACAGGATCTTAAAGAGTAAGTTATTTGTAGATAAATAAGTGTTAAATAAAGGTATTAGTTGGTTGTTGATAGGTGTTAAATAATTTATCAGCTTTAATTTAAGAATAAGAATGAAATATTGAATGAGTTCAAAATTAAAGATTAAATCTTTAAGATTTTGCTCTTCATGTTGTAATATTTTAGTGAAAATATTCATAAATGTGATGCATTGATCATGATCAAGATCAGTTGAATAGATTAAATAGTTTTTAAGACTTGGTACAATCTCTTCAAAATACATGATCCCGATGTTTTCACTAGAATTCCTACCAGTTTCGAATAAACTGTAAATTAAGAATAACATTTGTTTTAAATCAGGAGTAACTGATTTATTAAGATAAATCAAATTTTCAATGATTTCACAAATTTCACTTAAATAATCTTCATTTTTATTCACCAACACATACTTAATAATGGGGATTAAGATGGTTGTGAGATGGTTAATGGTGGTGACATCATTTTCAAACGATAATAATACAGTTATAATAGTGTTCAACACCCCAATACCAGCAATCACTTTATCATTATCATCTTGATCATCACCATCATTGAAAATTCTCATGAAATTTTCAGATAATTTATATACCAATTCTGTACCAAAAGGTTGTAATTGTTCACTAAAATTTTCTACACACTCTTGCATAACTACAGAAATAGTATCATTATCTATTTCATTAAATAATTCGAGTAATTTAGACATTACTGGAAGAATTATGGTGGATAAGTTATCTTTAAATTGAGGAATATGAAGATAACTTTGAATTGCTAAAGCATTTTCCAAGTGAATAACCAAATTAGTTTCTTGATCAGCAGTTGTATCACTAAAATTCTTTAGAATATGATAAATAATTAAATTTAAATTATCTTCTTTAGTAAAGTTAATATCACTAAATTTACCAATAATTTCAAATGCTCTAGCTTTTAGAAATTTATGATTTGAATTTACATTGGGGAGAACAAGGTTCATCATAAACTCTTCCAATTGAAGATGATCAGAACCTTTACCATTAATTAGTTGGGTACTAATTGATCCAATAATCAGAAGTAATGCCTCTTTTTTTGCAGCCATTTCTAAGGTTTCTGAGGAGTCCGATGTGCCATTACCAACAAGTTGAAATAATTCTTCATATACAAACCCGGTTACTTTAGTAAAGCAATAAGATTTACGTTTTTCAATGAATTTATTAATCAAATTGATAGCAGCGATATCTGGAGAGTTCGAGTTTTCTTCTATAAACAGGTAGAATGTTAGCTGGATATATTCATGTGGGTCTTCATTGAATAAATTGATCTTATAGGTACTAGGAATAATGATGGGGTATAAGAAATATTGTAATAAACTATCGAAATCAGGCTTGATAATAAGCCATAAAACTTTCAAATTTATACAATTATTCAAGATTTCTATCAAATAATATAAAGCAGATAAATTAACCCATCTGGTTCCAAGACACCACAGTTCAATTATCTTCATTAAGTTTTGTAAAAGGTACGGAAGATACTCTTCTACGTAAATGGTTTTGAACCGTTTATAGTTGAACTTGCCGATAATATAACGTCGAATTAACCGGTTGATATTTGCATATGACCATTTTAAAACCTTTGCTATTTGAAGCTGATTTTTATCATTTTCAAGGCCAATTTCTCCCGGTTTATTGATATAAGATGGGAGTTTCATGTTAATAATTTTACCGTGGAACTCCCCCCACGATAAAATGGTATCTTTACGCTGTAGAGGTTTCGGAAGATCATAATAAGTTACAAATTTATAGATTTTGAGTATCAACTTCAAGATTTCACTAGTAAATTCGGTTAAAAACTCACTTTGATCGATCAAGATGTTCCCAATAGTCAAAAGATGATCAAAACTTTCGTCTATGATGGGATAAAGTATTTGTTCTCTCTCATCATTTTTGTTCCATCGGAAGTATCTAACAATCTCAGAAAAGCTCAAAAGCCCCGAATAAAGATCATTAAACGCTTCAAAATGGTTACAACTACGAAGATCTATATTCAGAGGAACCTGTTGCAACAAAACACCGGTTTCGGACAACAAATTAGGCCAATTTTCCGGGAATTCATTGGGGATCAAAATCCTCATTATAGGCACAAATTGTTGCTTGATATGGTAGTCAGCAGCACACAATAACAGCATCAACTTGGACTTTATAAAAGCCTTTTCGTCCTGTTTGATCTGTTTGGGATTATTGGAGTCTTGAATGAACCAATCACGGGTGATCTTGTTCTTAAAGTACACGGCAGAGGCCTTCTTGATGCCTGAAGGTATGGAAATATCGTCGGATTCAAAGATGTCTATACATGTTTTGAGGACACCGGGCAACGAATTGAATTGATGGAGTTGATGTTCGGCGTTGTTTCTTATTGTTTGGTCATGTTCTAGGGAGCCCAGGAAGCATTGTAAAAGTAGTTGGGCGTCCATAGGACGGTGATGAGTGCGAATTTGGCGATGTGTGAGATGTGATGTGAGGACGGTGATGGCACGGTGTGGAGGTGGGGGAGGGGGAGGGCGAAGAAGAGGAAGAGAGGAAAGGAGAGAGAGGGATGAGGATGAGAGGATGAAAGGGATAGAGACGGGAGAGTGAGGACTGGGGGCCAGGAGAAGAGTGGTGATGACGAGATCGGGTCCGTCTGAAGCACGCGATGGAAGAGAGTAGGACGTGGCAGGAAGTGGTGGAGCGGTGGAGCGGAGGTGCAACGGTGGTGGACCGCGGGCAGGGAGCAATGGATCGGTGGTGCAGGAAGGGAGCGAATGGTGCGCCGTGCGGTCGCTTAGACGAGTCTACTGGCCATTGTTGAAATGTCTCCACGGCTAGCACCCACACAAACGTGTTTTGACCAAACACAATGTATAGTCCAAGTGCCCCATAATCCAAGTGCCCTATAATCCACCCCCCTCTTCCATTGCCCTTCACTTCGTGTAATCTGTGTGGACCCAGTCTACGGCTTTGGTCCATGCCATACCGAGCCCTGGCCGTCCGAGATGAGATTACCTCTTCCACTACCATAACCTCTACCACCTCCACCTCCACCTCTAGCCATAAACCCGTACAATACCCGCCACTCTGTCCCTTTCGCAGATACGTCTCCCATTTACGAGCTGGAGTTCTACGCTATTTCTCCGCTATTTGGTGTAGTATCATTGGACATATACGAAAAATTAGCCTGTCGTTCGAGAAACTGCAACCATCAGTTCAGGTAACGGCTAAAATGGCTCAAGATGAAATTTCATTACGAAGAGAATTCCCGTGTGGGATTTTAAAATTGCCAGTAAATTTTTTTGCCAGCTGTTCAATACCAACCTCGGAAGTTGATACGATATACACCGACTTAATGTTAGTGGTGAAATCCGATATCCTTGCTTCCGACTTCCTAATCCTCTAAAAGCCACCGACTTCCTAATCCTCTGAAAGCCACCGACCTTGTGTCGGACATCCCCGTCAAACAGCTCTAGTAAATTTAGTACATTATTTATAGCCTACACTAGCGGTAGTAATTAGCAACCATCGTAATTATGAAAACTAAAAATAAATAGTCATTACCTAAAAGAAATAAACTCTAAAAAGATCTTAACATAAAGCATCTAATCTCACATGTAAGCTGGAGAAGTAGAGCAAGTTTTAACTGAAATAATGCAACAAGTAATGCATAATGTCATATACTAAATGCATTAGAACCCCTCTAACCAATGGTAACCCCCGGCTTCTGCATTCCATTCCTACACACAGTAACAATAGATAGCCTAATTACGGTGCAAAGAAATTGAAACAATACCCCAAATGTAAATCTCCCTTTAATTATTACATAGGCGTAAGATTAGACAGTCGTCATTGTAAAAGTAATTAAAATCGTCTCAACAATAATGATGCCCGCCTCAACGATTATAAAAAAGTATATATTTTAATAGGAAAAAATTTCATCACCATTTGGTGATGCAGATAATTTCATATATAGCGCTGTTTGTTACTAAATGGAGATGTCAATCTTTAGCAAAGAGTTCTTATCCTATTCCCGGTAAAAAAGGACTTGTTTATTTAATCGTTAAATCATAAAATGTAATGCATATAGGATTTTTTCCTAATATTAACATCTGAAATTCTCCTTTAAATTTCAATAAATCTTATTGTTAAAGCGGCCATTCTATGTACAACGACCAATTTAATTTCAGTTTTACGCGAGATTTGGAAACTTCAAGATTCCAGAGATTTAATTGATATCAGTTGCTTCCAACCAAATATGGAATTGCAGAGCAAACAAAGAATTGCAAATAAGAATTTATATTTATATAATTTTTAGTAATAAAAAACCATGCATAATAAACTATTGATTATGAAATTTTTATTCAATTGTACTTTTAAAAGTCTTTCTTTTCTGGAAAAGAAAACCATTTAATACGTATACCCCCTTTATTGTTCTTCTTCTTCATCCTCTATATGAGCTTCTACAGATTCTTCGTCATTTTCTCCGTTAGCGATGAAAATTGAATCATTTTCAATTAATGTATCATCTTCAATAATTGAAATTTCATTATGTTCAATTTGTTGAAATTTAACTTTATTTTTATTAATTAATAAGTTCAATTTACCCCTTATGTTTATAAGGTCAGGTAATAAATTAGTTGATTTTGATAAATTTACCTTGAGAGTTTTAATCTTTTTAGTTTTAACTTGATTAAGTAACCCATTATTAGTTATTAACAACCATTTTATCCATAATTGTAAACCCAAAGTGTTAAAGAGTTTATCATTGACTTTAGAGATGATAAGACTAAATACTTGTTTTTGTTGTTCACTAGTTAAAAGTTTTACAACACTTTTTATGGTTTCTTCATCATGGTTATTTATACATAATTGAAGAATTTCTTGTTCTTGGTTTTCTTGTTCGAGTAGAGAAATAAGTTGGTTACAGTATTCAAGAACACTGATATGATCGGTTTCTGGGGTAGTTAATTGATCTACTAATGCTTCAATTTCTGACATCGTAGACCCATTGGATGCACTAGTACCATTGGAAGTAATGTCTTTTGTTCCAAGACCATTGAAATCAACAACACTGTCCAATGACTCAACATGTCCATAGACGTTTATCGAGTTCCCCGTCTTATATAAGAGCTTTCCCTTTACTATATCTACAAAATAATTACCTACCAACTTAACCACCTTCGAATCTCCACCTTCAATATGCACAGAATCTTTAGTCAAAATGACCAAACGATCATTCTCTTTGTGAACATTCAAAGCATTCTTTATTTCGTATCCATGATCACCAACCTTTACCTCTTTTGCAGCAATTAATACCAACTCATCATTTATGGCTTTGATCAACTTTACGTTCTCTTCTGAAACAGGCTCCAAGTGTCTTTTCACCAATTTATGAACAGTTTTCCCATTAGCGTAAAGTTCTTCACCAACAGCAACAATCTGCTTGAGTTTATCATCACATTTAATGGGTTTCATCAACTTTCCATTTTTCATATGGACGATACCACCAGCAAAACACCCCCAAAGCTGTTGATTATGCAACGCAATGTCTATTATATCGTACTCTGACTCATAAGCAACACGGTCCACTATTCCAACCAAGGGCGATATATACAAAATTTCGTTGGAACATAGACATATTAATCTCATCTCATCGTCATCTTGAATGTCTGCCTCGACGTCATCGGAGTCGTTTGGGCCCCAGATATAGGATTTTGGCACGGAATTTTCTAATAGGATGGTATTGACGAGGGTGAAGTCTTCGGTTTCGTATATTTGGATTTCATTCCTCCCCTTTGTTATTAGGTTGATGTAGTAATCGTTAGATGCCATTGAAGTGAAAAAAAAGTTTTCAGAGATGCGCGGATTTTGCAGCCAAGGTGGTGAAGAGATGGACGGGAAGAGACGATGAGGCGAGGGAATTTGGTAGAGGGATTGATAGAGGGAGGGTCTGGGTTGTTTATAGGAAGCGTGGTTGTATATAGTGTAGTTTAGAGTGGGGTGTGTACGGTGTAGAGTGAATAATGTGGTGTTCAAATGGTGCGAAGAGCTAGTGCGATGAGGTGCGATGAGGTACGAGAGGATGTGAGCGAGAGATACCGAGACGTTAACTAGAGATACGGTAAGAGACCATTGAACAAGGGCACACTCGTCTAGAGTATTGTCATGAGCCAATACCTAATAATCAAACAACTCTGTCTATGATATGCATTTCTACACTACTTCTTACTCTCCTGGAGCTCTATCATCTGTTGTACTTGTAAGCGGCATAAGTCTTTCAAGTCCAGTACATCGTTTCTTAACTCCTCTAACTTCTCTTCCTTTTCCCCAATCAATAAGAGCAAATTGTCCTCTTTCTTGGTTTTTTCTTCCAATTCTTGTTCCAATTGTTGAATTTCTTGCTTAAGATGGCGAGATTTAGATATTTCAGTTGCCATTTCAAACATCTTTTTTTCTAATTGTTCCATTTCGGTAGATATTAAGTTGTTTTCATCTTTTAAACTATTCAACTCTATCTTCAAGTTTTTAATAGTCGAAGACATTTTGTTTATGAGCTGAACCGAATTAGAATTAGAGTTACTATTTAATATTTGGGAGATATTACTAGAATTAATAAACGATCTCGAATTAACTAATGACGAATTATCATCAAAGTCAAGCGACTCATTAAAGGATTGGGTAGAATTATTAAGAGAATGATTATAAAATGACGACTCCCCTGGTGTTGGAGGAGGAGGAATTCCTAATCCTATAGCGCTAATGTTAGACATGGTAACATTTGGTGATGCGCCAATATTGGAAGGAGGTAATTTCATTGAAAGAAGTGAATGATTTGGCATATCAGAATCCAATTTTTCTTCCAATTTCTCTTCTAATTGTTGAATTTTCGCCGATAAATTTGATTTTTCCTTATTGAAAACTTCATTCAATTTATCGAATTTAGCTTGATTTTGATCAATTTCATCGATTTTATCAGATAAATCTTGCTCTAAAGATTCAATTTCAGATCTATATTGAGTAATTTGCTCGTTTAAGGTCGAAATTTGATCATCTTTAACAGAAAGATTCAGCTTCAACAGTTTATTTTCATGCAAAAGTTGAATTTTATTCTTTTTAAATGATTCCAATGAATTAGTTAAATCTTGAATCTTGTTATTCAAATTAATTTCAATCAAATTCCAATTTTCTTTAGATTTTAAAAATTCATTTTGAAGTAGAGAATGGGAATTTACAAGTTTGGTATAATCATGATTAGAGCCATTAAAATTATCACCTTCTTCCAGAATTGCCCTTAAAGTCTCGATTTGATCTTGTAATCGTAAGATCTCTTCGTTATGACTAGATTTCAAAGATTTGATCTCGAATTTCAAATTAGAGATGGTTTCATCTTTATGAGATAATTCAAGCTGGCTATTCTGTCTCGAAATATCCAATTGGATCTTAAAATCGTTAAGTTCCTTGATAGCAGCATCCTTATTGGCCCGTTCGGTGTCAAAAAGCTTCAATTGGTCTTTATATTTCTTTTCGAAATTGCCCAGTTGAAGAGATTTTAATGTCGCCAATTTTTCACCAAGTTGAGAGACAGATTTAAGCTTATGTTCCTTCAATACCTCATCGATTTCAGCCAACTTGGTAACGTTTTCTTCATTTTTTTGGTTCATTTCGTCGACGGTTAGCTCTAAATCATGAGTTTGCTGTTTTAGTTTCTTGATAGAGGCGTTGAGTTTAAGTTCTTTAATAGAGAGTGCCTCGCCCTCTTTCATGAGCTCTTGGATGAGTTTGTCCTTCTTTTCGAGTTCCAGGCTCTGTTTAGATGATTGTAGGCCGGAGATTTGGCTTGTTAGGGCAGCGTTCTGGCGGGTTAGAGCGGTGTTCTGACTGGTTAGGGCCGAGTTCTGGAGCGAAAGCTGGCTGATTTGGGCATTTAAAGCAGCGATTTCGGCAGCGTTGGAGCCCGTTGTTTGCTGACTAGCTTGATCTTCTGGAGACTCATTTGACACGTCGTTTGTGTTTGTTTTTTCGGGTGTGGAAACGGGATTTTGTGGGTGCTGGAGGCCTGAGGACGGGTCAGAGGGCTTGTCTGATGCCTCTATGGGGCCTGGTGTGGGGGGATTTGTGTGTGGGGGTTGGGGCTCTGTATCGGATTGTTGATTCTCTTTTGCATCTTTCAATTCTTTCGCTTTTGTGGCAAGTGCTAGTCTTTCTTGAAGGGTAAGACGTTTCTTTTTGGTGGATTTGGGTGGGATGGGGGCCGGTACGGGGGATTCCGGGGGCTCTACGGGCTGATCCGAAGGATTTTGAGAAACCTGGGTGTCAGGGACTTCAGGATCATCATTAGGTTTTGGATCGGTCGGGGTGGGCACTGCAGGAGTGTCGTTGACTGTGGCCATTATTTCATCAACATCCATAATTTCGGTTCGCGATGTAAATGGTGTTGTGGTGTGAGTGTGGTGCACGGGTGCGAGATTTGAAGATCAAATATTGGGACAAATTGCCAGGCCAATAGAGGTTGTCAGAGGTGGAAATAGAGGTGAAAGTATAAAGAATATATCTATTAATGGAAATCAATTGCTATAATACATCATGCAAAATACAAAGAGATCTAAGTATTAATTTTTATGATACAATCAATTACTAGCAGGCAGCTTGATTGGAGGTAGTTTAGCAGGAGCCTCATTTGGGGACAGATGTGCATGAGACTGTTGAGGATGCTGTATTGGATTTAAAGGCATTAATGGAGGTAATTGAGGTCTGGGGCTTTCATTAATGGTACCAGAATGAGCGGCATGAACACCTGGTGGTGCATTACCCATTACTGGAGCGTTAGAGTTGGCATCGGGTCCATTTTCAGACGATGAAGAAGCTGAAGAGCCTTCAGACCGAACAGAACCACCGGGGCCATCGCCTGGACTTTTGTTAATAGAGGGAAGATTAACAGCAGTCGAGGTAGAGGGTGGCAGGTTATTTTGAGACGGCGTAGATTGCTGTTGAGGAACAGGTGGTTGAAGATGTTGTTGCTGTTGAGTTGGAGAAGCGTATTGCCTTGGCATTGGGTACGGCTGAATTGGTGGCATTCCTGGTGCAAACTGTGGGGGGAGATGGGGCGGCATTTGGCCCGGTGCAGCGGGAGGGAATTGGCCTGGAGGGAATTGACCTGGCGGGAATTGGCCCGGAGGATATTGTAAAGAAACTCCAGGAGGTAAAGAACCAGGAGGTATTTGATTTGGAGGAATTCCATAAGGTACTGGAGGGAAAGGTTGGTGTGCAAGTTGTTTTAAATTTGGGGCCGGCGTTGGGCCTGGAGTTGGGCCGGGGCCCTGGTGAGCGCCTTGTGCCGATGGTGCCAGGGGATGAGATTGTGGACCTGGGCCTACTTGAGGACCACCCGGTGGTAATTGACCTGGAGGAGGGACTTGATTAGGGCCTTGAGGTATTTGAGTACCTGGGGGTACTTGGGTACCAGGTGGTGGTACTTGTCCCGGTACTTGTCCCGGTACTTGACCTGGTGGTACTTGACCTGGTACTTGACCTGGACCAGGAATTCGACCTCTTTGTGGAGGTGGATAAGGATAATACATATATGGATACCTTATTTGTAATTGTTGTGGCAAGTAACCATACCAATAATTCCCATTGTACTCTAAATTTGTACCCATTTCATCATTTTGGAAATCAGATTTAGATTTTCTTTGACCATGTTTTTTGGTTACAATGTGAGTATTTAAATGATTAAGACTTCCGTAACTTTTGTTACATCCAGGGTACGAACAGCTATATTTTCTTACAATTTGATTATAACGTCTTCTGAATCTTCTTCCTGGTTTTGCTTCATCATAAAATACTTGGGAATTATCCGAGTTTTCACTTGTTTCACCTTGTTCATTAATCTCAGATTGAGTCTCATGTACCAGATTTGTACTTTCTAATGAACTTGTAACTTCATTAGAACTGGTGACTTCATGTGAACTGGTAACATCATGAGAACTGGTATCCATTTGAGAATTTGTTTCGTTACTTTTACCTATTTTTAAATCTTTATTTATGTCTTGCGAGTTTGCTTCCTCTGTGTCCAGAATATTTTCTATTTTAGGAATTGATTTTCTTTGGGATTTATTTAGTATCAGATCTATTGATAAGTTTTTCAGTTTATCTTCATCTAAATTCATAGTTTGTTCATTATTGGTGGTGGTTATTATTTGATTGATGTTAGGTAATGTAGGAATTTTGTGATTGTGTAACTTGTTACTAGGATCCAGTTTTAAATAAGGTAATTGTAAAATTTTGATTTTTATTCAGAAAGAGCTTATTGAACAATTTACATTATTTTTATATGACAGAAAAAAAAAAAAAAAAAATAAAGAAAAAATAAATAGGAAATTAAAAAACCTTTGACTTCGGGAACATTATTTTATGCGTACATGAAATTTTTTTTTTTTTTTTTTTGCTCAGCAATCTTGGGGATAAGGTTTAAATTATGTAGAATAGTAAAATAAACAGGAAAATGAATAATTAAGAATCAAATTAAGCGGTTAATAGTAGGTACATAAAACTTAAATATAAACAGAAAAGATTTAAAATTTTAAAGGTTTTGTTTGGAAAGGTGTGCCCGGAAGATTGGCAACGGATTAAAGCAGGTGAAAATCTACCACCAGAAGTTGCATAATATGATAAGGTCAAAGTACAAAAGGTAGTAAAGAGCGGCAACTATTATGAGAGGGTACTGAGGTAAGTGGGCGACATTTTGTGAGGGTGCAAGAAATTGAGGGTACAAAATCTCGGTCCGTGCGGTCGGTAGAGCCTGAATTGGTAGGCGAATCATTCGGTAGGCTGTAAGATTTTTGGTGCAACGGCTTACTGCGGTGGTGCGCCAGTTGGCTGTCACGGTGATGATGGGCTGATAAAGTCCAAATTGATGGGGTTATACGGCATTAGTATACAATAACAATATCAACTACCATGAACGTAACCGAACACATTCCTAGTGTTGTTGTGATCTACAGTGTAATGTATGTACATGTAATGCGTTCTAGCTGCATGATGCGAGAAGCGGTCTAACGAGGGGGCCACCAAACCAACCTGAAATGCTAATGCATGCGATATTTACTTGTCGACTAACTAACTAACTAACCAATCATGTTCCCTTATTTTAGTCTGTTCCATCTCTACGAATATCTCTATTACTTCCTCAACATAACCATTCCCCAACCGGTTAACCCACCCAGCCCGCTATTCCGCCGATCTGCGTCCCCACTACGGTGCTACAATAAGACCCTGGCCACACCAAACTCGGTCTTCTCCACTCGGTGTTTTCCTGGCCCTGGCCCTGCCTACTACCGCCTTTCCCCGGTTATTCCACGCAGATAGAATTTCTTTGCCCTAAACCGGTCTAAGCGATTTATTGTTAAATTTTCAATGTTTAATTCTTAATCTGGCAATTTAACGCGATTAAGTTCTGGAATGTACTACATTGCCTGAAATAAACGATTTAGCTATTTCCATTTTTTTAAATGAAACTTGCATATTCAAGAAGCATTAAATGTAAAAATTAATGATTTTTTCAACCTATTGCTGATCTTAAAATTTCACTTACCTGAAATTATAATTAATTAGATTGAAATTTTACCTCTGCGCCTATAACTAACTATATTAATCGAGGCTCTTGTGCATGAAGACGCTCGAAAGCAAACTGACGATCATCTAACATGCCGTATGGCGCAGACATAAGCTTAGCGACAGTTGCCGAATAATATCGATGTTAGAGTCAGAGGTTTGTGGAAGTCAATTAGCGATAAATAGGGCCGTACCCTGCGTTCGCTGTGGGCACTGGCACCATCTGCGGGAACTGAGCTTGATGCGTCCACGGCGAGCCGTGGCGAACAAACCCTTGGCCCCGCGGTGCCCGGTTCTGACAAGACAGGAAGTCATCCGCCCGCACTACTGCCGCGTGTACACAGTCCCGTACCGTAGCTTGCCTCACGACTGCCCGGTGCGGACTCCCGCCCCCGTCGCATCAGGATTGGAAAACTCCCCAAATTTCACCTACTTTAGAGCTCACATAGTAAAACTAGAGTAATTATAAATTTATTGAAATTAGTCTCATTCTTTTCTCCGACATTTGAAGAAACTTGCATACAGTACGTAACTAGATTTGCATAAAATATTTTAACAGTTTTTGCAGATTACTATTTTCTATGGTGTACCCTTGTACCAGATGTAAGTGCGCTAGTATTTTATAAGGGTCAATATAATGAGGAGGTTGGGTACCATGTGACTTGTTTATAGATTTAATGAATAGACATGAAATTAATGCGAATGCACATTAGCCCGTTACGCTTACTATACCTATGTTCGTACAGTTCAGTTTAGACAGAGGGAGCGCGATGTCGTGGGCTGGTGTCGTGGTAGATATAGTTGATTCATCGTTCGATTAGTCAACGTGAAGTGCCGTAACGGTACCGTAACGTCGTAACTGGTTCAACTACGTAACTGGTTAAATAGTTTTGACCGGTTAATGTTATTAAATGTTAAACGATTACCCGAAATCTCATGACAATGCCTTCTGGGCGATGTTATAAGTGACGTAGATTCAGAACAATAGCCGCTGATAATATAATAATCTTACAGTTGTGAAATATTTTTGTAACTACATAAAAAATAAAAAATATTACTATCTCTAGTACGAGATGGTGGCACTATCCACCGCGAGATAGGCCCACCGCGTACCACGATATCGCACTAAATTGATTTTATACCTAAAGTTTTAATATTTCCAGCAATTAAGGTTTTCTCTATAAACTAGTCCTAATTTCATAAAATAAATTCTAACCTCCGACTTTAACACGTATTCTATATGAAATTAATTCCAGTTGGTAGAAGAATACTCTATTATAATATGAAATCAACAACGAGATACAATTCCATCTGCAAAATGGGTTAGTTAATATAAAACTGTTTACATTAATTACCTACGAGATTTAAATCACTTTATTACGTAACTATAAACCTTACTAAACCCCTGTTTCTATCCCCATTGTCGAAGGTTAATTTTTTAAACTTTACACGGAAATCGCGACATCCGGTTTACACAGGGGTTCTATTGATTTTTAATTAGATTCATCTATATAATATAATAATCTTATTAATTTTACTGCATTTGATAATCTAATTTGCAAAAGTTAATTTAAAAGTTATTTTTTTATGGAAGTAAATTTATTTTATTTTAAGTATATATTTTTTGGTTTAAAATTCCTTTTTCCAGTTTTGTTTTGAATTCAATTATTTGGGTACAAAAAATTTTGCAGGGGCTACTTACTTTTATTTCTATTTAATACTAAATTACTAATTAGCAGCCCTTTTGACATTATATGAATCTTCTTTGTTTATTAAATTAAAATATTTCTTGTTTGCTGTAATCATTAAAATATTGTTCTCTTGTGTGCCCTGAACTATGTTAAAAACTTTATCCGGTCAAACCTCCAAAACCAAAATTAATCTCTTGAGTTGGATAAATCCGTCAGGGTCTAAATTTTTTCAAATACAAACACTAAATAAAATTCCACTGCTTCTTTCTCTAAACCTTCTACCCCGTATTTACCATCAGTTCTTTTAATACTTTGAATTAAGTTCTTGTTTAACTTTGTAAAGTATTGAGGTATCTGTTGGTTAAAGAATTCTACAAAATTTTTTTTAAGCTTCAAAATCATAGAGTTATCTTCACATATTTTACGTAGAGTTTCAAATGGTACTACATACTCTGGTACATCATCAATAGCATCTTTTAAACTGAAATTATATCCGTTACCAAATGGTGATTCATTAAAATCTCCATCAGCTGGCGGCTTTTTATGAAATTTAACCTGATAAAGTTCATTTCCAAATTCAAATTCAGTTGATTCTGGGGTCATCTTTTTACGAATTTGATATTTAATAAAATCACTAGAAGGTATGGTCCCAACAAATCTACCTCCAGTTTTGAGAGACTTTGAAACGTTATTAATTAAGCATTTGATTTTTTCTTCAGTTTCAAATGCATAATGGAGAGAAAATTGTACCGAAACGTTATCTACAGGGAACAAATTATCAATTATGCCGGGGAAATTAGGTTCTAAAATGTCGGGAATTGTTTTAGAAAACAAGTCACCGGTTGCAAAATAACTTTCAAAGTTATACTTTTTACTATCTCTGTCCCTTTGAAAATTATTGGTTACAAAATGTCGCTTGTTTTTCTCGAACCGGTTAAATGCTTCTCTGATACTTGCGTCACTTATATCAATTCCTACATATTCATCGACCTTAATAAATTCCATTTTATTAAGATCACCACCTTTACCACAACAAAGGTCTAAATGTCGTAATGGTCCCATATTACCATCTCCAACACGTCGACAATATTCCCCTAAAACCATATATTTGATGATATTATTGAAGTTACGTAACTTGATGATCGGCGATCGGGTACGATTTCCTTGGTACTTGGACTGGTACGTCCTCTGGTTATAATGGGTACGAATAATAGCGTTGATGTCTTTTCCGTCTTTTTTGATATTACTTTGAAAGGTTTGGTAGTAAGAGTTGGCAGGGTTGGTGGCTTTAAGATGTTTATATGCAAGGACTTCTGTTTCTTCTTCTACAGCTTCTGAAGCTTCTTTTCTAGGTCTTTTTCTGTCGTTCTCTTCTTCTCTTTTTCTCATTCTGCTGGCACGGTCGTCCACTGGTCCCTCCGGTTTGGCCCCATATTTGGAGTATTTATCTTGAGCTGAAGACTCTGATGATGAATTTGAGGTTCTGCTTCCATACTTATCATATTTATCTTCCTTTTTAACCCAAGCAGGGAGCTCTTTTTGATCTGGGTACATTTATTAACCTTCATGTAACCAGCGCGGAACAATTTATGACATCTGGTGTACGGGTGGGGGTACCAGTACCCGATGAGATATGGATAAGCTTAACTACAATAAATATATTTCTAATTTGCCATATATACTATATATCATTGAGCCAAAGTTTCATTGATCTTATCTATCAATGGCAACAAAAATGGTTTTTTGTTAGGTAACATATGACCACCTTCAAATTCCATTTCTTCCACATTTGGGAATACTTGCCCAATATATTTAGATCTAATCTTTGGTACTAACATATCATTGCTTCCATATATAGCAAAAATCTTGGTGTTAGGACCTTCGTAATAGTCTTCATAAATAGGATTAAGTTTACACTTTTCAGCGTAAACCTTAACATCATCTATCTGATAGTTAATGTTAACTCTGTCATCTTCTGGATTTACTGGAATTGTAAAACAAAATCCAGAAAAACTAACACAACATTTAAACCCAAACTCTTTCAATAAGGCAAGAGACATACCTGCACCTTGACTGAACCCAACAATCCCATCATATGGACCATTAGTTCTAATATATTCACTGATATATTTAAAAGATTCGTTAAATCCATTATATTCATTAGGATCTACGTGTAACCACCAACATCTATTAACACCCTTTTCAACTAAATCAGCCCATTTAGCTTCACACTCTTCTTCGGTGTCACCTAGAGAGAAAACTAAATCTTTATAGTGTTTAATTACCATTGGCGGGTCAATATATTCAAGCTCATGTGAATTTTTTTTCATTAATTTTCTAAATCCTGAACTTTTTTCAGCCATTACCTTACCTGATTGAAGGAACCCTGGCAAAACTAAAAACTTACCCATTTTGTATTTGACGTTAAAAACTCGTAAAAAAAAGATCTGCTAACCAGTAAAACTGTAATCTGTAAATCTCAGATAATTTTATTGGATGCGAATTATGACATTAAATAGCTATTTATACTCTGGAGCGTATTTCTACTCGGATTTACCTTAGTACACGTATTTAACTGGTTAAGAAATTGTTTAATTAAATCTTTTGTAATATGACGTGGATTTTCGATCGGGTCAAAATTGATATCAAATTTTTGACACAAGAGGACCAAGATGATGCTTACACTCAAATCTTGGCCATTTTGACACAATACCATAGTTTTACAGTTAAGCGTAGGCACTAGCTTTGGGATTATGTCTCTTAAAAGCTTAGAACCTTTTTTATTATTTTGTAAGGCAAAATGATGGACTTTTATCGCCGAAGAATCCGGTATATTAACCACCTTAAACGGGCTTAAAAGTACTATATGGTCTATAGGTAAGGTGGAGATAGAAGAGTATTCCATGTCCCCCTCGATCTTACCTATATATAAACCAGTAGATTTGATGGGAACATACAGAAACCCTTTAGAATCTGTATCTTTCTTATACAAATCGTTTAGTAAATCAATAAGCTGAGTATCGGAGATTAGCTCAAGCTCATCGGATAATAACTTATAGTATTTCCAGAATTTATCCGGTGATAAGTTACCGTCACATAAGTCCTTAGTAACCCAAAGCTCGTGATCATCAGCGGCACCCTGGACATAAGAGAACACGGTGTTAACCTCTTTTGCATCCGATGCACTTAAACATATAATAGTATTAAGCTGAGGCGTAATAAGAGATCTCCCCGGGTATATCCATTGCGGCAACAACGGTTGTGTGAGCGAGTGTTTCGACTTACTGATAAGGTCAAGTCGTTTGACCTCTTGTACGAACAGAGGTATCCTCTTGATGATTTCATTTTTTTCACCTTGAGGTATGAACAGAGGTAAACTAACGTAGTTTTGTTGAGCTAACTTGGTCCAAGCGTCTCCCAGAGGCTCTACATCTTCAAATAATATACAATTGATCACAGCACACCAAATAGGAATCGTTTTCAGCAAAGCATCGGGTATAAGCTTACCCTTTCTGGTAGAATCCACTACTATAATCCCACCCCATTCTTCAATTAGGGGCAATAGGTGAAGATTTAAGCGTCTGAATGAAAATTTCCATTCATTAGTGTGTCCATCTGTGGACTTGAAGTACGAAGACTCCGTATAAGAGTCTGGTGGGACATACCAGGTCCCACACCGTTCGTTCGGTACCAACGGGTAGTCATAGACGTCATGAACTTTTTGTACGTACCTTGAATCGTATACGATCGATTGCAACCTATTT
This sequence comes from Yamadazyma epiphylla, assembly GCA_030571925.1. NCBI lineage: Eukaryota > Fungi > Ascomycota > Pichiomycetes > Serinales > Debaryomycetaceae > Yamadazyma > Yamadazyma epiphylla. The sequence continues at coordinate 258,998 of JAJLZA010000003.1, forward strand.
TTCACGGAATAGGAGTCTTTACGAAGTTCTTTACTTATGTATTTAATGCTATTTAGATCACCTATTTGATCCATGATGGTCTGGTCAAAGAGCTCATCGCCAAAATGGCTGCGAAACCATACCGGCGCACGACCCGTTTCCCATCTTGTCTTACCTTTTACCCATCTTTAATTTCCGTTGTTTCTTCAATTGGGCTCTTCTTTGTTCTTCTTCCAACTCTCTACGGTCCTCGAGCTCAGCAGTTCTTCTTGATCTCAATTCTTCGTCAAAAATTTCCGCTCCGGTGGCTTCCATATCGTCAGAATCGTAGTCGTCGTATCGATCGAAGTACGACCGCTTTCTTCCTCTGTTGAACATGGCCCAGATTTCGTCTCTATCATAATCTTGAGGAACATCTTCCTCTTCTTCATCTGAAGCGATAAAGTCGTCGAGATCATCATCTTCTTCGTAATCCCGTGAAGACTCTTTGGCCTTTTTACCCTTCAACTTTTGCGCCAATTTCTCTGAAGGTAATCTTGTAGGCAATGGTGTCCTTGACACAACCGCCTGGTCTCCTGCTAAAGTTGTAGCACGATCTCTTGAAGAATCAAGAGACTTGGACCTAGCCTGGTCTCTTGTATCTGCTGCCCTAGGCTTTAATGGTCTTTTGTCGGCACCATATCTGGCCTTTTCAGCACCATATCTGCCTCTTTCTGTTGTATATCTCAGCTTTTCAGGTGGAGCAGATGATCTTCTAGCCGGAGACAGCAGTTCTGGAGACTTTGACTTTGGTTTGAACGAAATTGACAACTTGCTCTGGTCTATAGTGCTTGCTTTCTTCATTAATTCGTTAAATTTCATTTTCTTTGGCTTAGGCCTTGGGGGAACCGTCACCGCCAGGGAAACGGACTGGTTGGATTTGGAGGATGCAGAATTCGATTTTGGTTTTGGTTTGACATTTCCAGAAGTTCTTAAAGGAATAGTTGACTTAATTGGTTTTTGCTGTTTAACTGGTAGACCTTTTTTCTCTCTGAGGGCTTTTTCCTTTTCTTCACGTTCTTTTCTTCTAGCTTCTTTTAATTTAGCAACAACAGGATCTATAATTTTACGTTGCCCATTTTCATATATATAACTAGTTCTTAGTTCAGGAGGAGCTTGAACTAAAGACTTTGGTGGCATGTTAGGTGATAAAGGAAATCGCGAATTTTTACAGGTTGGGCGATCAAAAGTATAAGGTGCAGGTTACAGGTTAGATTAGGAAAGGAATTGCAGGTTATGCATCATTGTAGAGTTGCAAGTTAAAGAGACCAAATTAATGGTAATAGCTGAAGATTATGTAGTGCTAGCAAGGCAACATATACCCAAAGGCATTCAGTATACGATCCCGCCGCATTACTTGATCCGATCGAACGTACACGTTTCATACAGAGCTAAGACATACGCTAAAAGAAATACAGCTACATGGTGCATAAATAAATACTATAAACCTAATCTTTTGGACCAATCATGTTTTCTGGTCTGACCCATTGATCGAATTCTTCTTCTGATAAAACACCTAATTCTAAAGCAGATTGTTTTAAAGTTAATCCTTTCTTATGTGCATTCTTAGCAGTCTTTGAAGCAGCATCATAACCAATCTTTGGGTTTAATGCAGTGACCAACATCAATGATTCGTGTAATAATTTGTTAATTTTATCTTCATTAGCCTTAATACCAACAACACAATGTTCTCTAAATGAAGCACAACCATCAGCAATTAATCTGATTGAAGATAATAAGTTAGAAATCATTACTGGTTTAAAGACATTTAATTCGAATTGACCAGAGGCACCAGCAAAGGTAATGGCACTATGATTACCGAAAACTTGAGCTGCAACCATAGTTAAAGCTTCATTTTGAGTTGGGTTAACTTTACCAGGCATAATTGAAGAACCAGGTTCATTTTCTGGTAAAGATAATTCACCATATCCACATCTTGGACCAGAACCTAAGTATCTGATATCGTTGGCGATCTTGAAAAGAGAAACGGCAACGGTATTAAGAGCACCAGAAGCTTCAACAATAGCATCATGAGCGGCTAAAGCTTCAAATTTGTTTGGAGCGGTTTTGAATGGTAATCCAGTCAATTTAGAAACTTGTTCAGCAATCTTGACATCGAAACCCTTTCTGGTGTTTAAACCAGTACCAACAGCAGTACCACCTTGAGCTAGGAATTGTAAGTTTGGTAAAGATTTTTCAACTCTTTCAATACCATTAGTTAATTGTTGAACATACCCGGAAAGTTCTTGACCTAAAGTCAATGGGGTGGCATCTTGCAAGTGGGTTCTACCGATCTTGATGATGTCTTTAAATTCAGTAGCTTTTGCATCCAAAGCATCTCTTAATTTAGTTAATTCAGGTAACAAACTGTTAGAGATTTCGGTGACAGCTGCAATATGCATAACGGTTGGGAAAGTATCGTTAGAGGATTGAGACATGTTACAGTGATCGTTTGGATGAACAGGCTTCTTAGAACCTAATTCACCACCTAAGATTTCAATAGCTCTATTTGAAATAACTTCATTGGCGTTCATGTTAGATTGAGTACCAGAACCAGTTTGGAAAACCACCAATGGGAAATGGTCGTCCAATTTCCCTTCAGCAACTTCAGTGGCAGCCTGTTGAATAGCAGCAGAAAGTTTTGGGTCTAATGCACCCAATTCTTCATTGACAATGGCAGCAGATTTTTTTAACACACCAAAAGCTCTGACAATTGGAGTTGGCATTTTAGCAGCTTCTCCTCCAATCTTGAAATTGTGTTTGGATCTAGCAGTTTGAGCACCATAATATTTAGAAGAATCAACTTCAATTTCACCAAAAGCGTCGGTTTCAATTCTTGTTGAAGACATCAATTTGGTAGTGGTAGTAAAAGTTTTTGAAAAATTTTTGGAGTATCTGGACAATCTAAGCATTTTGAGAATTTACAGGTTAATATAATTCGGTGATACTTCAATTAATTTGGGTCTAGATAGGAATAATTAGGGAAACAACGGAAGTATTGAGTGAAAAAAGTCCCAGAGTCAATATATAGGACTTGAACTAGATCCCGGGGTATTTATATTCGGACGTTTTTATGAGATGTGATTGGTTGATGTGATATTTGGTGGATTTTTTTATGGGGGCATTTGGGGAGGAGGGGGGTTGGGATGGGGCTATTGGAAAGTGTATAGAGGCTGGTTAGAGGGTACCGAGAGGGATTTGGGGTGATTTGGGGTTGATTTGGGTTAGTTTAATAGCGGTTTAGAGAATGGTGTATCACGTGAATTTTCACTACGGTGTTTCGGAGCTCGACGACATTATTGAACCGTGGGGTGGAATTATGTCAGAGGGAGAGGGTATGTTTTTCCGGCGTGGAGCAAAATGGCACGAATGGGAGGGGTGGATACAATAGGTAGAGTGGAGGGTTTCGAATATCCTATTGGATTTTCCATTACCTTATTCCTGTTGTGTTCCGGTTCGACGTTATATATACGAGTCACATGAATGTCGCGCTGTCCATGTCGTCCTACTATGATTTAGATTTTTCTTATACTTAGGGCCCCAACTCTTACTCTTACCAATATATAGACCATGCTTTATGGTTAAACGACTTTTCTCCCCCTCTCATCTATTTCCATCGTACTTGCATTTGTTCCGTTATTAACGGGTTATGGAGAATAACGGAGCCGGCCCGGAGTATTTCACTATGTCTCTGTTCGCCAACATGTCTCATACACTTTTGTCTCCGATTTTTGACTGCTTTACCCCCAATTCGATACCTTCGTTTATACATCGAATCTGACACTACTTAAGCCGTCGTAACGTCTCCGCCATCTTCTAAACCAAACCTCTTTCCTCTAGATAATCCGAATTTCGCAACCATTGAATTCGGATAAACTCATGGCTGCAAAAAATAGAATATGCAATTTATATTGTCTATTTACAGTATATTTATTCATTAATGGGCCAAGGCCACAGAGCTCTAGAAGAAAGCGCCCCCAGCACACTATCTGTCCTGACTTTTTGAATATGTTGAATATGTCTTTGTGCATAATCTTTTGGAAGACATTCTAATAATAATTCAAGAGCATCTGCATCTGGAACATATCCAATACTATCCCACCATGGCATTACGTCTGCCAATTCGGGCATATAATCATTTTCCTTTAACATATTTATATAAGCTATCCATAACTGCGTCGATGGAATCAACTTCCCATCATCTACTTGAGTCATTACATTCTTCTTAAACTCATGTACAGCAACTTGTGGTGAATAAAGATCTCCCCAAACCAACGTTGGCAGCGAGGCTTTTATAAGAGCTCTTAAACAATTTTCTTCAGGTGAAAGATCAAGCTCTTGTAATTGTTGTTTGTAAAGTTTATAAACTGATTCGGGTTGAACATTCGCTTCTGCCAACAATAGTTTACCCACCATCGAACTTGATTTCCGTTGAAGATGAGTATAGTACAAGTGTCTTCCTAATGCAAGTCCTGTGTTACAATCAGAGGGTACTTCTAAATTAGAAACTAGTTTCCGAAGCGGCGTCAATATTGGTAGCTGTTGTTCTTGAAATAGCAAGAGTATATACTTTTCAAGAAGAATGTGGTTATTCATCTTTAAAAGCGGTGAATGGCGTTGTAAAATCTCTATAAATTGTGCCAATTCCGCTGTAGATTTGAGTGGTACCAACAAGTGAAGCATAATGTTTTTGGTGATGATCAAATCGTTTATCTCTTCAACAATTTTGGAGAGGATTTGTATAGATCTAGCAGAGGTTAATAAATCGAAATCTCGTAGCTTTTTAATAAACGCAAGCCATAAGTTAGACGTTCGTTTGTTTGAAACAACAGGTCCATTAAATGAATGAACAAGCTCTTCCGGTGTGGAAGATAACATAATCCGTACGAATTCAAACTGTTGTAAGTCTTTATTACTGAGCTCAGCACGACGACTAAAGTGCTTTTCTTTAGATACTCTCAATAGAGATTTAGCCTTATCAGATGATATACACGACACCGCCAAAACAACCCCCATATTCCCTTCAAAACTCAACCCCTTGTTATCTTTGGTGATGTGATGGGCTATCACTTCTTGACTCTTGATAATTAAATTCATCTGCTCACGTGACCGAGAGTTTGGAGATTCGATGAATTTAAAGGGAATTTGCCATAGAAGATGGTTTAAAAACTGGTTGGGTAAGGGCACAACGTAATCTTTACGTTTGTTGGCGAAGAACTCTAGCGTTTGGTGCAAGAACCGGGGGAGATCGGAGGTTGCGTAAAGAGAAGTATACAAGATAAGCTGGTTTAAAATACCTTTCAGAGCCTCTACGTTATTAAATGGCGGCGCCATGATCAAGTACATGAATGTATACCACAATTCGTGCTGCAATGTCAACTCATATCGAGATAGTGGGGTCCTCATCAACACATCAACCAATATACATCGAGGAATCGCAGTTAAACCCGTCAAAGCTTCACAAGCGTCAGGAATTGAAGGCGAAAGAACACTCTTTAACCAACAACACAACTGCTGGAGATCGTAAACAGAGTCATAGCGCTTTGAAGAGACCATAAGAAAACATGCAAGTGAGGTTTTTAACGAGTCCATATCGCCCACTTCGGGGCCTATACTCAGACCCATTTCCGCCAAAAAGTCCCGGGAAACTTGCTCTATATCAATATCAGCATCTCTAGAGTCCTTCTGAAGCGTCTGGTGTATCATAGCAATATTTGACCTCTTCTGGCGGAGAATGCCTGGGTCCTGGTCTTGATGCAAAAAACTGAGAATATAGTACACTATATGCTGCAAAAAATCAGCATGGGAAACATGTTTCGTATGGAAAGGATCTATTTGTGCACTGCTGTTCATATGACGATTATAAAGTTCTAGTTCGAGGAAAAAGTACCGGAGTTGGGGCTTCAACAGAATCTTCTGCTTGTTATATCGGATGATATCTCTGTTCCAGGAGTGGAAAAACGTTCGGTGGGCCTTCTCATTGAGCCGAATAGCTACTTGGTCTGTGTGGAACCGTCGTATTCGGCTGAAACGTATCGCCGGCACCGTGCGGGTGCCTGGCACATACAATCTATTGGTCTTCATACATGCGATGTAGTGAAAAATTTCGCGATACTTGATAGTACTGGTGATGTCCAACGTCCACCGCCAATTATTGAGAGAACACACCAAAAGAGGTGCCAGAAGACACGAAGGGCCTCTGGAGGCCAATGGAACACGACCACGAAAAAAACGGGCCAAAACGGCCTCCGTTCCAGTTATAGACCTCACAGACACCCCAGACCGCGCAGCAAATGGTGATAACGATGCTGATAGCGACCTTGATTCCGACGATTTTGAAGATGTGGTGCTAGAGACCGATTCCAAAGATGCTAGTGATGCTGGGGTACATCTGGAACACGATACAAACGCTGGAAACATGAAGAGAACCCAGACTCCAGGCGAGTCAGGTGACTCGGATGATTCAGACAACTTTGAAGAGGTTCCGGATCTTTCATTTTTAAACCAACCTGCTCCAGCTACCGATGAAAACATCACCATTCAGTTGACAAAGGACACAGAAGCAAAACCCAAACGGAGGGTCCAGTATATATCTAAAGAACAGCGTAATTTAAGAGTCTCTATGCACCAAGTATACCTTGTGGCTATGATATGTCACGGGGTTATACGTAACCAATGGTGTAACGATTATCATCTTCTTCAGAGTATAAGAAAGATGGTTTCTCCTGATATCATCGATGACCTCTACGGGATACGACGTAATAAGCGTATTTCAACCGTTAATGCCGTACGCTTTACTGATATCGTCAGGAAACTCATGTCTGGATACCTGAAGAAATTCCGGGTCACTAAACAAGGGATTGTTCGAAAGAATTGGAACGAGCTTGGTATCAACCAACCCAATGCCGAAAGAAATATGGACTTTAATAAGTTTAAACGGTTAATTTTACAGTTCCAGGGCTCACGTGACATAGGAGCTCAAGGGTTTTTATCACTTGTTAGGTCTTTGGGAATGAAGGCACGATTAGTGTATTCTATCCAGGCGCCTGACTTTACTATTGTGACAGAATTGCCCAAAATAGAGTTGGCCAAAAAAGATGCTCAACAAAGTAAAAAACCTTTAAACTCTAGACATGCGCTTCTTTTACGTAACAATCAACCATTAAAACAAGAATATAAATTTGAAAGTTCAAATTATCCTATATTCTGGGTTGAAATATGGAATAAATACAATCGTAAATGGCTTTGTGTTGATCCAATTGTATTAAAATTGGTTGAACATCCTCCAATGAGACGGAAATCATCTTTTGAACCTCCTATGGCAGATCCTACTAATAATTTAATTTATGCTATTGCATATGATGCTCAAGGTGGTGTTAAAGATGTTACCAGAAGATATGCTAATCAGTATAATAGCAAGACAATCCGGAAAAGGATTGGAAATAAATCTGAAGAGTATTTAGATTGGTATAATAAAGTTCTCTATGCATGTAGTTCACTGTTACGTCAAGATAAGTTATCGAGATCGGATATTCTTGAATTAAAAGAGTTCAGAGATCGTGATTTAGCTGAAGGCATGCCTAATAATGTAGCAGGGTTTAAAGACCACCCCATCTATGCGCTTGAAACCCAATTAAGACAAAATGAAGTTATTTATCCAATGGATGAAACCACCAAGTGTGGAACGTTTAGAAATAAGATAACCAGTAAAAGTAAAAAACCCGAATTGATTCCTGTTTATAAACGGTCTGCCGTACATGTTTTAAGATCGGCTAAAGCTTGGTACCTTAGAGGAAGGGTACTTAAAATTGGGCAACAAGCATTAAAGTTGAAGACTAAGAAACGGGTACGAGCATCTGGAGGTCTTGAAGATGATTATAATAATGATGATGACGACGATGACGATGAAGATGTAACTCGATTGTATGCCGAGTTTCAAACCAAATTATTTATACCTCCACCAGTAACAGATGGGAAGATTCCCAAAAATGCTTATGGTAATATTGATGTGTATACAATGACAATGTTGCCAGAAGGAGCTAAATTAATACCATTAACATTGAATCGCCCCATTAAATTACTTGAACAAGCATGTAGAATTCTCGAGATTGACTACGCCAAAGCCATTATAGCATTTGATTTTGGTAATAAAAACAGGCGCAGTAAAAGAGTGATTCCAACAGCTAGAGAAGGTGGGATTGTAATTGCCAATGAGTTTGTTGAAGCATTTGAATTGGTGGTAGAACAATTGGAACAAGAATTGGTTTTGGAAAAGCAAAAACAAGTCGAATTAATTGCTTTAAGAAATTGGAAATTCTTCTTAACCAAGTTGAAAATATCTACTAGATTAAACAAACTTCATGGTTTTATCGATGGAGAAGATGAAGTTGTTAATGACAACGAAGAAGAAAATGCAAAAAATTATGAAAAGAAAAGTGAAAAAGTTTATGAATCAGACATAGAATCTGAAATTTCTGATGCATATAGTGTCCATAGTGATTTAGTCAGTGAACTGGATAGAGAGGTTGAAGGCGGGTTTTTACCACAAGATTATATACAAGAAGCAGGAGACGAAGTGCATGAGAGCGAGGTGATGGGCGGGTTTATACCTGAGGATGGAGGGTTTTTAGTTGACGATGCAATTGACAGCGAATATGGCACAAGCGCAAATAGTCACGATGTAGAAGACGAATCAGAAGTGAAATTAGGCGAAATGCAAGACGATGAAGCGATTGAATTAGGCGACCATGCAGCCACAAGTGGCTTTTTGCTTGAAGATGGGCCCATTTTTACAGATACATTAGTTGAAGAGCGCATTCGATCTAAATCGTCTGCAGATGACATTCCACAAGCAATAGAAAATGTGGATGTTGAGCCCCAAAACACCAAATTAAATGCCGAACAAGTTACGGAAATTGATGAAAAATCTAAGGAAAATTCCGAACCAATTAGGTATTTGCAGCAATTTCAACTGTCAGATGAGCTTATCAACCTTGAGAACCCCGAAAGTTTAAATAGAATATCTAAACCGATTTATATACCAGAAGAGACAGTAAGTGTTGAAGATTATACGCCTAGTGATGAAGATTATAGAGAGCTGGCGGAAAAAGAAGTAGAAACAGACATAAACAGCGATAAAGAGACACAAAAGAGTAGATCTAAATCGCCAGAATCTGGCAATAGACTGAATCTAAACGACGTGCCTGAACAAGATTTAGTAGACGGCAAAGTGGATGCTGATTCCCAAGGCATAAAATCAGAGGACGAAGAAGCGCAATTCACAGACTCGGAGATACCATTTGAGTTTGAGTACAGCGACGATGATTAGTGCACGAGCAATACATACGACGCCGAGACATCTCTCCCATACACCTCTACACACCTACACACCTACACACTATACATCTACACCTCTACACATCTACACATCCCCCTGTTCCCTCCACCTCCTTCCCACATGCTCTCGCCCTACTCCCGCTCGCTCCCCTTCCACCGCCAGGCGCAATTTATCCCCAATTGGCGATGCGATGCGCTAACGAAATCCAAAGCGCAAATCCGCACCATATTAAATGAACTTTTTCACTGATTTTCAGTAATTTGCAATGCCTAACGCTGTGGCAGAAAACGTTCTTGGTACCGCCGGTACCATCTGTTGGTGTATTCAACTTATTCCGCAAATAATAAGAAACTACAAAGTTAAAGATTGTACAGGGTTCCCTCCTCTAATGATGTTCCTCTGGGCTGCCTCTGGTATACCGTTTGCTATCTACTTTTTTGGTATAGATGGGTCTATCCCCCTACGAGTCCAACCTCAATTGTTCACATTTTTCTGTTTGGTTTCGTGGGCACAGACGCTTTATTATCCGCCAGTACAGCTTAAACGAGCCAAATTGGTGGTGTTGGTTGGGTCATTTACGTTGATATCGGTGGGGCTAGAGGTGGGGTTTATACTCTGGTTAAGACCATTATATAGGAAAGGTATTGAATATCCTATGTTGATCATAGGAATTGTTGCGTCTGTACTCTTGGCTCTAGGACTTATTCCACCTTATTTCGAGTTATATAAGAGGAGAGGTCGTGTTTTAGGAATCAATTTTATATTTTTATCGTTAGACTCTATGGGGGCTTTATTATCGATATTGAGTGTTGCTATGGGTACTATGGATATTTTGAGTATTGTATTATATGCTATAGTTTTAGGGCTTGAGATGGGGATTTTTCTGAGTCAAATTATATGGTATACGATGCTTGGAGGCCGGAAGATCATACGAGAAGAGAAGGAAGCTAAGCGGGCGGAGGAGAAGGAATATGGCTCTGAAGGGTCTATACGAGAGGTTGAGGATGGAGATGAGGTTTATAATGATACGGTAGAGGTGAAGAAGTAGGATGGATAGAAGGGTATAGACTAGGAGCATAGGTTAGCGGTATAGATTAGGAGTATAGATATACGATTAATGAGAAGAATGGATGGGAGACAAGGTATAGAGGTGCAGGGGCAGTATAGGTACCATTGTACAGAAACAGCTTTATAGAGAATCGTAATTCTATACAGATACAGTTATAGGTGAATTGGTGCAGATACAGTTATAGGTAAATAGGTACAGGTAAATTGTACAGGTAAATTGGTACAGGTAAATTGGTGCAGATACAGTTACAAGTAAATTGGCACAGTAAATTGCACAGAGACAGATGTACACAATGTCCATACAAAGAAGGGTATTCCACAGTCCCAACTCATAATTTACCGTCTTTTGATCGGTATACTTGCATCACATCGTGACACGACACATTGACGATTAGATCATATCAGAGATCTTACCTACACATACTACATAATATACAGTTTATGGTATACTTTAATTTCTATGTTCTACACGAATTCCAATGTTCTACATGAATTCCAATGTTCTATACATACCTATATAATCTGCCAACATCATTTACTACTTATCTATGGTTTACCTGGTCTACGCTTCACACCATCCACACTCTGTATAACTTATATTGCTGAATCTATTTAACTTGCTCCATAATCTATACAGTCTACCTCTATTTTCCTCCTTCTTCAGTACACTATATTCTACTGTACTATATTCTACTGTACTATATTCTACTGTACTATATTCTACTGTACTATATTCTACTGTACTATATTCTACTGTACTATATTCTACTCACACTATATATTGTACTCACACTATATACTGTAATCATATCCACTCACACTAGATACTGTAATCATATCCACCCATACCTCATATCCTATCTTATTCACCACCACCTCCCGCCGCACCAGCCTACCGCGATATACCTACACCTCACTCACCGCGATACTCTACACTCACAATGGTACGTACTTCCCAACCTAATTCTCCTCATATACTAACCCCAGTCTTCCTTTGTGCCCTACAACATCGTAGAGGACTCAAACATATCAAAAAAGGATCTCGAGGCTGAACACTCCCGTGAACTCCAGATCGAAGCCGCATACAAAACTTTCGAGCAAGCCCTAAATTTTCATAAGTTGAACCAGTTGAAAAATGCCTACAATTCCTATGAAACTCTCTTTAAACTCGACGTTATTTCCAACCATTACTATGAAGAACAAGACTTCATCAAAGGAATCCAGAATGGGGGGATGAACAACTTCCCAGACGAGGTATCGTTCTTATCACCAAACGTTAAGAGCTTACGGTACCTTATTTTCCGTAATAGAGCTTTACTTTATCTTGATATCTTGAAATTAGACCAATTGGAAGAGGTGTTTCATGAAGGAAAGGTGTCGTTTACTGAGGTTGAAGAAAGTAGACGAGAGGCTTTTTATACGCTAATTGATGATATGGGTATATGCTTATTATATCAAGAGGCAGACGAGATATTACTAACTACTTTGTTTGAAATACTTGTGTTTATGCAATCTTTTAGATTGGCCAAATTTGCATTGGAATACGAGTTGAATAGCAAAGTTGAAAGTGATGATATCTTTGGATTATTACCTATAGATTCTATTAGTGAGCGTAATTATAACCTTTTAAAACAACGATTGAATGGAATAAGTGGCGAGTTCAATCAATTGAATGACAAATTGAATGAAAAGTACAAGTATTTAGATAGCATTAGACAAGATTTCCAAACTCTGGCGCATAATTTATCAACAATTAAGACTTTTAATTGTAAGATACGAACCAAAGGATCCATGAAATGGGAAGACGTGATTGGTTCGTTAAATGACGAAATCAAGGGCCTTGAAGATAAGTCACGGATAGAGAATACTTCTAGACTGAAACTTCGAGACCTTGAGCCATATATATTTTCCAGCCAGCCTGCTGATAGTGTAATTTTGGTACCTGGAGAGGGTGATTTGGATGTGGAAAAGGCTGATGACGACGATATAATGGAGATTGATGGGGTGGATGCTGGTGATGTTGGCGAAGCTGAAGAGGTAGAGGATGTTGAAGAGATGGAAGAAGCTGAAGAAGCCGAAGAACCTGAAGAACCTGAAGAAGCTCAAGAAGCTCAAGAAGCTCAAGAAGCTCAAGAAGCTCAAGAAGCTCAAGAAGCTCAAGAAGCTCAAGAAGCTCAAGAAGCTCAAGAAGCTCAAGAAGCTCAAGAAGCTCAAAAATCTCAAGAAGCAGAGGTTGTTGATGAGGAAGATGTGGAAATGGCCAGTGAAGACGTGGAAATGACAGATGAAAAAAAGGTAGACGAGGCCAATACGGAAGAGATCAATATAGAAGCCGATACAGCAGCTGGCAATGATGAAACCGCTGAAAAATCACCAGAAACTGTTGCAGAAGGTGCTGATACTACTCCAGTGGAAACCACAAAGCCAACAGAGCCCATTGAATCCACACAACCAACACAACCAGATGCCACCCAAAGCGTCGAAATCGTCGATGAAAACGAATCTCCAGCACCAGGATCCTCAGAACAACCAGAAACATCTCAAAACCCAGAAGGACCTACCCCAATTCCCAATGGAACCGACAAATCTTCAAAGAAAAATATCCAAAGAGCTTCAAAACGTCTTCAAAAAGAATTAGATAGTTACTCTTATCAACCAGATATCGCCTTAACTCTTGAAATGTTCACAGAGACTTCTGTGTTTTTTCAAAACATTGAAAATTCTTTAAATTTTTCATCTAAAAAGTTCGAAGTACATGATATTGTCAAATATTTTACTAATGATAAATTTGATGAAGTTTACATTGGTGATTTTAACACTCTTTTAAACGATTATAATCCTGCGTTATCTAATAATCTTTATAGAACCATGTCTAGTACATCCAAACCAGAAGATCAAAGGCTTAAATTACTTGAAGTCTTACGAACTTTTGGTGATAAAGCTAAAGTTGACTCAGATAATAAGTCAATGGAATTATTAGATAATCAATTTCTGGGAGATTCATTAATGGCGATCATCCACGAATTGAATCAAAATTGTTCTCATATTTTAGAGTTAAAATATAATATCTTGATGATTCTATTGGGACGTAAACATGATAAATGCTATATTACTGATTTTATTTGGAACCCCAAACTTTATTCTGATATAAGACATTGGGTTTTACAATTAGGAGACTGGTTATTATATAGATCCAAAACAAATATCACTGAAAATAACGTTGTGGATCGTAAAATTTTGGTTGATGAGTTGGTATTTACTGCTAGTATCTTTGAAATATTAGTAGATTTATATATCTCTAGTAAATCTAAGGTTGATTTAATGATTTCACAACACTCAGGTCAAACATTTGCAAAGAGTTTCAAGTCTTCATTGAACACCCATGCGTCTGAAATAAGTAAATTAAGAGCTATTTTAGACCGTTGGAAATCACATATAGATGTTCTTTTATTTAGACTTGAGGATTCATCAATTAAATCAAATGATGAAATCATAAGTGGTATGAGACTTAAATGGGCTTTAGTACATAAAGAAAAGATTGATAATGTCAATTTTGAAGAGAGTAAATATATTGCTCTTGAGCTTTCAGAGTTAAAATTACTACTCGAACGTCAACAAAATGAAGATTTTGTTATTAAATTACCAAATTACAAGTCTATAGGGAGCTTATCTATTAAACTGATTGACTCTTTTTATGATACAATCATAGTTCTTACTATGTTTGCTAAAATTTTATACGCTAAAAGTGATAATAGTCAAGAGGCGATTTATTTATTAGAAAGAACATTAATTAACGAAGATAATTTGGATTTGGAAAGCTTTCAATCTTCCGAAAACGTCGATAAAAATGCTATTCTTTCAATTAAATCGTTCCTTGATGAATCCAATTTGAAAGTGAAGCTTAATTTATGGAATATTTTATTCTCATATTATGATTCTGTTGATAATATCAAGAGACTTCAATTTGGAATTGAACGATTTATTGAGACATTTTTGAATTACCTTCATAGCGATAAGTATAAACAATTGCTGGCTGAAGATAGACACTTCAATTTAATGCTATTAATTGGTAGAATTGACGAGTATAATATCAAATACTTGGATCATCTTGCTGATAAAGAATGGAAAGTCCTGGCAACTCCATTCACAGAAAAAACTTTACGTAATCTTGTTGAATTATTTCAAGTTTTATATTTGTTTAGTTTACACGAAGAATCTGCATTAATAACCGCAAAAAAGAAGTCAATTTATTTGAGTTCTACTTATACTTATGATAAATTTAAAGATATACTTTTGCGGATTACAACGCTTATGGCTGCCTATTTTGGAGGCTTTGTTGGTGCTGAACAAAGTTCAATAGTTAATGGGTCACTGGATGATAAAAAGCAGACTTTAATTACTGACTTCTTGGCTATGATTCATGAACAATACGGGCTCAGAAGATTATGTGATGCAGGTAAAGGTATCTTCTTAAAGATGCTTCAATCGTATCTTTTTAACTCATCCTTTGAAGAATTTAACCAAAACCAAATCCTTCAAGTTATTTCTTGTAGATATCATTGTAATATTTCTTCTGATGGATTTACTCCAATTGATCACGACACAGAACAGGTTTCCAGTTTTGATTATGAATCATGTTTGGCATTATCCAAGTTAACACTTCCTCTTTGTTTTAAGAAAGAACCTCTAGTTAACCCACCTAGAGGAGATCTTAAAAACTTGATAGATAATTTCTATGAAGTGATTGGAGATCCAGAATTTGATTCAAATAAAACTTTAGTTAGAAACAATACCATCATTACTAAACTTCTTGAACAAACTGAACTAACTCCAGCAATCTTAAAGGCTGGATTTCATTCGTTACTCAAGGTTGATCTTCAACATCCAAAGAAAGACCCCAAATATGAAATTGTTTCTAATGGGTTATACTATCTTGAAGGTGTATTAGCATTGTCTGCATTTAAAATTAGAAAAAAGTCAATGCAAGGAAGATCAACTGAACTTGAAAATGTAATTAAATTATTAAAGAATGATTTAATTTATGGTAGTAATCGGGTTGAAAGTTGGTTTCTTTTGGGTCAAGCTTATGGGTTTTTAGTGGAAGACGATTTAATTTGGACTTCTGATAGATTGACAGTGCCTGAAAGAAAAAATGGTACTGCCAATCTCCAAAGAAAATCGCTTTTATGTTATCTTGTAGCTATAAGTTCCATAGAAAATTTAACTTCTAATCAAACAAATCATCTTATTGGTGAGTGGATGTTATCATTTGCTTCAGAGATGTTTAATGCGATTATGTCTCCGATGGACATGTTGGCGTTCAAGGTTGTAGATCAACCAAGGTTTGTAGATGTTGATGGTACAACTAAATTTTTGCCTTATTTGGATAAACCAGTTGCACCCAAGAAATTATGTTTGAGAATTGTTCAACAGTCGTTACATTTGGCTGTAAAGTCTCTGAACAAATTCTGGTATAGCTATTATCTTCTTTCTAAAGTTCAAAGGAAACTTTGTGTGTCTTGTGATTTAGTTTTAGAAACTCTTTTAAAAGCTTGTAAGATCGCTCTTGATTCTAATTCTGCTGAGTTCATTATTGAACCTCATTATAAATTATGTGCTGTTGCTTATAAATATGTCAAGCAGAAACAAATTACCACTCAACAAGCGATAAAATATATCAGGCAAGATTCCACTTTTGAGCAAATCAATGAACTGGAAAACATTTCACAATTTGTGGTCGATTGTCTAAAAAAGATCGAACATATTGATAAGAAAAGATGGCATCATAAGTATAGATACAGGCTCTCACGTATATATGTAGAAGATCTCAATCAATTGTCTGAAGGGTACGATCAAATGTGCACTATGGTCACGTTTAAACCCACCAGTAAAACATTGGTATCAATTTGGAAACCTGACTTTGAAAGACCAGGAAAACATTTTGTCTATACTAATCAATATGTAATGTTTTTCATTGATTTGGTAGCCAAGCAAGAAAACTTATTTGTTTTATTACAAATGTTTCCTAAGTTAAGAAAATCAAATTCAATTATGGTTTCTTTAAGTACGGCTTGGGAAAAACTTTGTTCAGGAATTTGTAAAACTATCAGAGCTCTTTACAGTATAAAAGATTCGTATAGTGAAAGTTTCCTTTATACTTTTTATCCATTGTTTTTGGCCCATTCAAAACATATACAAGAAGTATTTAAGAAGCAAGAGTTTCAATTAGATCAACAGATTCTTTTGAGTTTATTAAGTTATCTTAATGACTTAAAGAAATTGAACAATGGGTTTGGACCTACTTCTTTAATTGATGATACAATTGTTTCCTTATATATTAAATTGTATTATTCTATTCCAGAAGTTGCTAACCCCGAACCTGCTGAGTCTCCAAAAGTTAAAAAACTTGCTAAAAAGGATATTTATCCAATGGTGAATGAAGTTCTTAAGATTTGTAAACGAGAAATCGATTCCCTTGCCAAAGAGAATCCAAATCTTTTAACTGATTTTGTTACAAGGGTAAATGAACGGGAAGCAGAAAAGAAGAAAACTTTGGAGCTGGTTAAAGAACTAGTTCCTGAGACACCAAAACCTGTTAAGGAAGTTAATGAAATAGCTACACCTGCTCAGGAAGTTCATAAAATAGCCACGCCTGCTCAGGAAGTTCATGAAATTCCTACACCAGCTAGAAATGGTGTTCTGGAAGTTGTTTCGGTAAACCAGGTACCACCAAAGGTTGTTCCTCAGCAAGAAGTACCATCAATTGTTCAATCAATTGCGGAGCCAATTGTTCAGCCAGATGTTCAACCAACTTTACAACTAACACAGCTTCCTCAACCTACACGGGAAGAATTGGTTCCACCCCAACCAGAAGTACATATAATATCCTCTCCTTCTCAACCTTTAAATGAGCACCGTGATGAACCAGAAGCTGCAGCTTCTAATATGACTGACGAAGTAGCTTTGAAAATAGAACGGGTTGAAGAGGCTCAAACAGCTGAAGGATCTGAAGTTGTTGATGCTTTGGCAACTGGTCCAGTAAGTTTAGAGCCAATTAATCTTGAAGAAGCAGAGCAGGTTAACGATAAAATCACCGAACCTGTAGAAGTAGTTGAAGAATCACACGCTGAACCTCAAGCCTCTAAAGAAGTACAAGCTCCTGAACAGATTGCCCACTCAGAGCCAGCTACTGGTCTTGATCCAATAGCCTTAGCTAGTACTCGCTCAAAAACACCTCCTAATGTCATTGAGGTACTCGATGAAACTCCACAGGAAGTTGTAGAAGCTAAAGAGCCTGTGTCGATTCCAGCACCAATGGTAGACCCAGACGTCCCAAGAGCAGCTGAATTGGCGCCAAAGCTAACAGAGCCAGCACCCACGCCGCTTGAGTTAGCACCAGCACCAGTCGAACTAGCACCAGAACCAGTGGGACTAGTGCCAGCCCAATATGAGCGAGCTACAACACCCCATGCAACAACCCCAAGTAACCAGAACTCCCAAGATTCTACTAATGCTAACGACTTAGATCTTTTCCACACACCAGCGGCACACATTTCGCCTGATGTGATCGAAATTGATGATAACACCACCGATGCTTCAACTGATAAAGAACAAGAACCAGAGAAACCAAAGACACCGGAGAAACCAGAGAAGCCAAAACCTGCCCCCAAGGCTAAAAGAGCCCCTAAAAGACCAGTAATAGAACCTACAACAAGAAGACTTAGAGCTCGTAAAAATTAATATATATTCAACTCTGTACACTTTTCCAACCTCTTTCATAAATGTTCAGCAGTAGTAAATGCTCTATTTCTTGTATACTCTTAATTATACCAGCAGTCGAATCCAATTTGGGAGTTTCTTCGACTGGTAGTCTGAATTCATACATTATATCATCACCATCTCCAGTTACAGAATATTCAATTAAGTTTCTTAAACCTAAAATAGATTGGGGATTCAGTCCTTCACCCCAGAGATCTTGCAATTTTCGAAGGTTAAATCTTTTCATTCCAGATGATTTGATTAAAAACTTAAGACTAAGAAGACGAATATATTTGGTGATAACTTGAATCAATTCATAATATTGAACAGTTCCTGGATACTCTTTAACTGGAGTGATCTCAACAAGATGTTTAAAATCAGAAGCGCCGTTCAGTTCCAAAGAGTAATAAGAAACCAATTTCTTAAACTGTGATGATTCAAGCAATTGTAAGAATTTTAATACCGTTAAAGATTTCTCTCTATACGTACCTGAATGAATAATTGAACCGACATTTTGGAGTTTCAGAGTTTCAACTAATGGAGATTCAGGTTGTATAGAAAGATTCGTTAGCGATGCCGATGACGATGGGGCACTCAGAGTAGTAGCGATTTCTTCAGTAAGGTAAGATGAGAGTGACTTTACAAGATCCCGAAGTTCTTTAGAAAACTTTTTAGAAGGTTCGATTATAGTTGACAAATCTTCTTGAAGAAGAATATAATTCAAGATATAAATCAACGAAATCTCTTGATTTTCAACACATTCAGCCGAATTAATAGGGTAAATGTTTAGTTGAGGATCCATGTGTCTAACTCCAGAGCCCGGTAAATTGATAAACCCAGCAAAGTAAATGGCAGCCTGCAAATTATATTCCGGAACCAAGACACTTTTATCTTTAACCGATAAGCAGAAGTAATTAAGCGCAGTATACGAGTAATACTTAATAAGCCAATCATAATCTATAGAATAATCTTTGGCGATTTCAAGCGGTAATTTGGGCGTAATTATAGACTCCAATGCCCAAAGTCGCTCACTATAATCACATTTATACACAGCTCTAATATAAAATGCCAACAATTGAAGCATCTGGCCTCTATAAAGCAGCAATTTATCACTCTCAAGCATCAAGTTCTTGATTAAGTCCCCCATATAATCGAGTTTGGCCCGATTATTGTTGATTAGCCCTAGATTTATAGCAAAATTGTCCTCCGTAACCTCTAAACTCAGCAAGTACAAGCTCACAAACCGTTCCCGAATGCGTTTGTTTGTACATAGAGCAAGAAAATCGGGTATTTGACCAATTTGATGGTATAGACATACATGAACCTCACTAATCTCAGCATAAGCGTTAGCTAAATTGCGTGCTACCTCCGATGGAGCCTTGATTTTCAACTCGTTCAAGAGTCTATCGTATACATTCTTATATGCTAATAATGCTTTTGTAAACATACCCACTTGGAAGAGCCAGCAGATGGAATAAGAAGGCAATTGGGCCTTCAAAAGTACGGACTTTACCTCATAAAAATGGTCGGTGAAAACAGCGAGATTTTGGCCAAATTGCTGGAAACTTGTGACATTCTTAATGTTTTGGAACACATTATTCCATTGGCGTTCGATATCTATCGTATATTGTTGCACATTGGAAGATATATCAGTATTTGATTTCAAATCCATTGCGTCAGAAGTGAAAAATTATTATCGCGAAAGGCCTCTATTACTACTTATAAGCTACATTGTAGGGAAGGGAATTTTACGATGGGAACGAGTGATAATCTCTAAATAGTTTGTCTCTGATTGTGGTGTTAATAAGCCATGTCTAATTAAAAAATCTAGGATCACCAACGCACAATTGGGCTTAAATTCGCCATTTTTTAGGTGAACAATGGTTTCTTTCACGGTTAAAAGCTGGAAATCCTGGGATTCTCCATCTACTGGGTGTGGTTTGACACTCTCTTCATCATCGAAAGCAATGTCGTAAATGTACTCTACCTCTGGTTGTACTCTTTTAACTCCATGAGAAGGATAGTACATATACAGTAAGACGCCAGTAGACTTGATATGGGACCGAACAAACGACTCTTCAAGACCAGCTTCTTCGTACGATTCCTTAATGGTAGTCTCCTCTAGGCCATAAGGGTATCCTAGACCACCAGCAATAGTATTATCAAGCATTCCTGGATACGTTGGTTTAGTATACGATCTTCTGGGGATCCAAAGCTTCAATTGGCCGTCTTTGGACTTGTGTGCTGGGACATACCCATTGATATGTACACCATAGGTAACAACACCTAAAAGTACAGAGAACGCTCTTTCTATCAACATATACGGTTTAGAGGTAGGATAATAAATGGTATACAACTCGTCTCGCCAGCCTAAATGCAACTCAAACAATTGCTTTTGTTTCCATCTTTGGCCAATTCCACGGAACAACTCCGTTCTCTTCTCTAGAGTATCAAAATCAGAATTAATCTTCAAGATCTTGCGCTCACCGTCTATTTCAACCCCAGATTCCCCACTAAATTGGTCCACAACTTCCTTAGAAAGGTACCCCAAAGCAACACCGTCATGAGCTTGGAACTCATACATCCCGTCCGCTCCTTTATCATAAGGAAACCCATCAACCTTCTCTACCAACGGTAAAAATGTCATTTCAATAATTTTTCAAACCTCAATTTTTCAATTTTTCACTCACCTCAATTTTTCAGGCCTAATTTTTCATGTCATCGAGGTTGTTGATCCGGGAACTCCACACTGTGTTCACTTATTGGGAGTCCAATGCTTCAGAGGACCTCAACACATCCCAAATATTCAAGACTATCACCGCTTTCCTTGAAAAACATGATACTCTCCAGGCCATCAGGCAATCTACCAACGTCCATAATGAACTCTATAACTTCTATAAGAATTATATCGAGCCCAAGGCCACTCTATCCCGGGAAATCTTGTTCCTTAAGATCCTCACAGAGCTTCTGCCGGTGTTATCCAAAGAAGAGGTCGTGCTATGGACCAAAACATACTTAAGACCAGCCGTTGATTCGGCCAATTTCGATCTCCAATTTGTAGATTGGTGTAAGAACTTTGTTAGCAAGGTTTCTATAAATCTATTGGCATCACATGACGAGCTGTTGGTACAAAGAAGAAACGAAATTGCCTTGGAGGTCATGAAACCGGTGCTAGACCTTTATATGGGGGACTATAATCAGGCATTTGAGTTCATGAACTTGGAGGTAACTGAAGATAAGAAAAGTCACGTGTTCTTCGAAAGGTTAAGATTTATAAGAGAAAACAGTATGAAGCTATTGAAGGAGTTTGCGTTGGAGCGGGTGGAGTTGTTCTGTCAGCTTATAAACCCACATTTAATCGATACCGGCCATCGTCTTGATATTTTGGTGCTTTTAAACCATATACTTAACACCAAATCTTCCAAGTTACGGGGGCTTGCCAAAACTCCGGTGTTTGGAAACGTATTTAGATGTCTCTTGCACGATTTTAATTTAAAGATATTAACCTCTGCCATGACAACAATGGTGATGCTTACACCGCTTGTTAGTGATAGTATTTCCAAGTATATACCTGATTTGTTGCTTATTTATACTCGAATGGTGTTATGGCAAGAGCTTGGACGGAAACTTGACGAAAGGGTATTTGAGATGAAGCGTATAGTTAGTTCGGATGATACAGAGCAAATGGGCACTTGGAAGATTTGTGAACCTTTGGATGATGATAGTGGGAGACTTACATTGGATGCTGGTCATCTAGTAACCATTATTTATGGATTATTCCCTTACTCATTAACTAAGTATTCACAAGGTGCTCTTGAATTTCTTGATCAACACCCTCTGAAATACCTTGATACTTCGTATTTCGCTCATCTTTGTGAGAGTTTCAGTAATGATGCTGGTCCAAAAGATCCTTCATTACTTGAAATCTTACGAGATCGTACTGAAAAGTGCCTTAAATCGTTCTTTCTTCATCCCAATTTTTTAAAACCGGAAAGATTGTCTTATAATTATGAAAGCAATAATCCGGTAAATTGGTTAATTGAAGATACTAAAGACGATGCATTGGGTGTTGAGGATATCATGGTTAATTGTTTAAGTTTAAATCCTTTGCTTAATTATTCAGTGATTCAAGAAAAGGGTGACTCTTCTTATGTGACTCTTCCTACATCTGTAAAGACTAATTCTGGACCAACTTCAAGAAACTCTTCTGTTAGCAGTCCATTGTATTTTAATTTCGCTGATGGGTTAACTAATAATGTACTGCTGTTTCTGTTGAATAAGCGATTATCAATTGTAAATTCCAATTTAACAATGGAGCCAAAAGCTTTAGAACCAAAGAAGAGTATTGAGGTTGCATTTAAAGATGTCAATTATGACTCAGCTAACGAACGTAAAGGTAGTGATAACTTGAAGGAGTTATTTCATGCTCATGAAAAGTTATACGCTGCTAAGAGTCACGAAGATTCTTTAGTTAGCGATACCCAAAGTTTGCCTGGCGATAAGGTTCAATCTTTACGAACACAACCATCAATGATTTCTGTTGCTCAAACGTTGACCTCAGTGAATTCTTCACAACAATTGCAACCTAATTCTACGTCAGTTAATCCTCAAACTAATTGGGGAACTGTGATGGATTATTATCAAAGAGAATTGATGTTGTTAAGAAATGAACTTGAGTTTGTTAACTATATCAAGAACTTGAATAAGTTTCAATACGTCAAATTAAAACTTCAAATGAATAAAAATTCAAACTCTCCCTCTAATTATAATAAATACCGAGATAATATGATTGAAGTTGAAAATAATCATTTCAAAACCGTTTATAACGATTTAAAGATCCAATTTGATCAAATATCTCAAGAATTAATTACTGAAAGAGAGAATTTTACTAGTAAGTTTGCCAAATTACGTTCGGAATACGACGAATTAGAGAAGGAGTTCAATGACTTTAAAGCCCAACAACAGGAAAAAGATACTGAATTTGAAAATCTAACCACAAATGTTCTTCCTGGTAAAGATGAAGAAATCAGCAATTTAACTACCAATCTTATGATGATTCAGAAGGATTTCGATGCCCTTGAAAAGCAATTTGCTAACATGAGTATCGAAAAAGAACCTGAATCTGTTACAAACGGTGAAGAACCAAGTAAAGTTGATGATGCAGAGCTTCGGATTCACCAATTACAGACAGAAATCGATCAGGCAAATGAAGAAAAGACGCTTATTCTTCAACAACTTGAACAGTTACAAACTAAATATGATCAAGCCAACAAGAATTACGAAACGAAATTGGCTGCTAATAGAAATGAAGTTGCTTATCAACTTAACGTATTTAGTAATCAACACGAGAAGAAAGTTCAAGAACTTTCAGCTACAGTATTGAAATATGAACAATTACTTGAAGAAAGAAATCTTCGGATTGCCCAATTATCAACTTCAAGACCTATTTCAATACCTGGATCAATTAGTGTACATAGCGAGATTAGTAAGAACCCACCTACCCATATCCAAATCCCTGGACGTCATTTTAGTGACAATCCTATGGAAATGTATGATATGGGTAATCGGGCTAATTCTACCTCATCGAGTGATTCAACTAATGGTAGCCAAGTGCAATTGCCCTTCAATACGCCGCCATTACAGACGCCAACGCAAATGGGAAAGTCGTTCTCGTTCAACCAACAGGCGCCTATTATCAAGGGAAGGGGAGGCTACCAAAAGAGGTCCAAGAAGCATATGTAGTGTATATAGAGTGTATATTAGATGTATATTAAAGGACCCTGAAAAGTGCCGAAAGATTGGAAACGAAAGAGACACAAAAAGTGAAGACAATACGACACTTACGACCACCATAAAATGCACATGGCCACCACTACGAACACGTATACGACTTTAAAGTAAGAAAACACGTATACGACTTTAAAGTAAGAAAACACGTATACGACTTTAAAGAATACGAGAGCTTACGTAGACAATCACCACGCACCGATTTAGTCCAAATCGAGAAGTCTGGTGCCAACCTGCGTCCGAGACATCGAGATCGATCAGATCAAGCCCTACTATAATTGATACTATCACACCTCTATCCACTCTGTTCACACGCTCTAAACACCACACACACTAAACACTATATTTCAGGTGCTCGACACATCCCCTCCTACCTTCAATCGACCCAAATCCCGTCCCATTGTCCCACCACAGGCGGCCCATCACACCGCCGCGCTCGCTCCATTCTCGCTCGCATATGAACACGTCAAGTCTCGCGAAATTTTTCACCACCATGTCCTCCACTCTTAAGAAAAGATCAAAGACTGTGCCTAAAGAGGCCCCTCTATACACAGACGATGACCTCAACAAGGCTAAACTCGTCGAATCTTATACCCCAAAAGAATCAGAAGTCAGATATTGGGCCGCAATGGCCATAGTCACCGCATTTGCTATCTTCACCAGGTTTTATAACATTGGAACTCCTTCAAAAGTGGTGTTTGATGAGGTCCATTTCGGTAAATTTGCTTCTTATTACTTAGAAAGAACGTATTTCTTTGATTTGCACCCACCTTTTGCGAAATTGTTGATTGCGTTCGTTGGTTGGCTCGTTGGTTATGATGGAAAGTTCAAGTTTGAGAGCATTAACGACGATTATATCAGTAATAACGTTCCTTATGTTGCCTACAGATCGTTGTCTGCAATTCAGGGGGTTGTTACTATTCCAGTGATGTTTCAAACTTTGAAATCCTTGGGATACTCCGTCAATGCTTGCTTCTTTGCTGCTATGATTGTGTGTTTTGATAACGCCCATATCATCGACTCCAGGTTGATTTTATTGGATGCTACTTTGAACTTGACTGTTGCTTTGACGATGATGCTGTACGCCAAGTTTTCCACCTATAGAAAAGAGCCATTTTCTAAGAATTGGTGGATTTGGTTAAACGCTACTGGTATATCATTATCTCTTGTGATTTCTACCAAATACGTTGGTGTTTTAACCTATGTAACCATTGGAATTGCTGTTATTAATGAGCTTTGGTTCTGGTTAGATTACAAAAGAGGCTTGACCTTGTCTGAATTCTCTAAACACTTTTTCGCCAGATTCTATTCTTTAATTGTATTCCCATTCCTTCTTTACTTATTTTGGTTCTATGTTCATTTCACCGTTTTGACCAAATCGGGTCCTGGGGATGCATTTATGTCTTCTGAGTTCCAAGAAACTCTTATTGAATCTCCATTAGCTAGATTGAGTAAAACTGTCAATTATTATGATATAATTACTATTCAACATAAGGATACAGAGGCCTTTTTACACTCTCATGATGCTAAGTATCCTTTACGTTATGAAGATGGTAGAATCTCTTCAAATACTCAACAAGTAACTGGTGTTAAAGCTGGTGCAAATGCTACCGAAATTGTTGCTGATGTCAATAATCAATGGGAAATCTTGCCAGTTAAACCAGAATTAACTAAAGAAATGGCTGTTTTCACCAATGATATCATTAGATTAAGACACGTCGGTACCGGTGGTTATCTTTTATCTCATGATGTTGCTTCTCCATTAAAATCTACTAATGAAGAATTCACCATCACTTATGATGATGAAATTAACTCTAAAGCTTACAATGAAAGTTTATTTAGATTAAGATTTGCAGCCGCTGGTTCAAGTGCTAAACAAAACAAAAGAAAAGTTGTCAAAACCAAGGGTACTCCATTGAGAATCATTCATGTAGATACTGTTGTCAGTATGTGGACACATGATGATGAAACCTTACCAGAATGGGGATTTGGACATCAAGAAGTCAGTGGTAATAAGAAAATCCAAGATAAATCAAATATTTGGACTTTCGATTCCATTGTGAATATGCTGGAAAATGACATTAGAAATAAATACATTCCTAGAAAAGTCAAAACCATTCCATTCTTAAAGAAATGGTGGGAACTTCAATTTTTAATGTTCCATCATAATAATAAATTATCTTCAAGCCATCCATTTGCTTCCCAACCTGATTCTTGGCCTTTAAGTTTATCAGGTGTTAGTTTCTGGAATGATAACGAAAATAAAAAACAAATTTACTTTACTGGTAACGTTGTTGGATATTGGATTGAAGTCTGTCTTTTAGCTGTTTATGTTGGTTTGGTTTTAGCCGATCTTATCACTCGTCGTCGTAATATTAACCTTCTTAACGACCACGCTAGATCAAGATTATATAATACCTTAGGATTCTTTTTTATTGGATGGTGTGCCCATTACTTCCCATTCTTTTTGATGAACAGACAAAAATTCTTACACCATTATCTTCCAGCACATTTAGTAGCTGCATTATTTAGTGGTGCATTGGTTGAATTTATTTGTTCAAATAATAGAATTGGTTCTGGTAGACCAATTGGTCCTGATAAATTGAAGACAAACATCTTGGTGAGTATCTTTGTTGCTGGTATGATTTGGTTCTTCTTCTTCTTTAGACCTGTCTCGTATGGTGATGTTTCCTTACCACCAGCTGAAGTGCAAAAGAGACAACTTTTAGACATGAAGTTACACTATGCTAAGTAGAATGGACGTGGTTCTTATTACTTCTTTCTCTCTCACCGTTTCATGCTTACTTTCCTCTGCTCTGCCCTCTGCTCTGCCCTCTGCTCTGCCCTCTCTTTTGCAGCCAAACCGCAAGCAGCGAGCCGCATTGAAATTTTTCACCATGTCTGTCAAAGCCTTTCTCCAAACTGTCAAAAAGGCAGTAGAATCCTCCAGTTTGAACCGTTTAAGAGTCGTCACTGGGAACCAGTCAGCTGATCTTGACTCTGTTATCTCCGCTATCAGTTATAGTTACTTGAACTATAAGTACGATGCTACCATCTCGGTGCCTTTAATCAACATCCCAAGACAAGATTTCAAGCTTAGAAGAGATATTGAAATGGTTTTAAAGTCCCATTCGATTTTCGAAGACCTTCTTTACTTCATTGAAGATTTTTCCCAGCTTTCCAAGACCTATACCGAGAAAATTGACCTTATATTGGTCGACCATTGCAATCTTCAAGGTGAAACGTTGATAAATGCCCACAAGCAAGACAAACTCAATGTCATTGGGATAATTGATCATCATGCCGATGAAAATGTGTTTTTGGACGCAAATCCCCGGATCATTAAGCCCAACGGGTCGTGTTCCTCGTTGATTTTCAACTTCTGGGATGCTAAATTAAATGATAAGATCTTTACTGAAAACGACTCTGAAATCGTTCAATTGTTAATGGCTCCGTTATTAATTGACACTTCGAACATGTCAGACAAAGTTGAAGAAGGAGATCTTATCAGCATCAAAAGATATGAGGAATTACTTCTGCCAGTTTATAGTGAATTTGTAACATTTACCATTGATTATTTCAAAAAGGTAAAGAGTGCCAAGAAGGATCTTAGTGGGTTCAAAGTAAATGATATCTTACGTAAAGATTACAAACAATTTGAATTCAATAACATCAATATTGGGTTTAGTTCTATTGGGAAATCCACTGAATGGGTATTTAAGACTTATAGTAATGACGACATTGTTAGGGGGATAGAAGATGTAATGGCATTTTTTGGGCTTGATATGTTGATTATAACTCCTTCGTATACTGATAAAGAAGGACAATATCGTAGAGAGTTTATAAAGGTGTATAGAGATGGCGAGGTTCCTGCGATATATAGAGATTTAGAGAAGGTATGTAAAGTTCTTGAACTCAATGATGAAGTTTATAAAAAGGACTCTTTTGTCGACAGATTAAGTGAGTTACTGTTGGTTATTCAAGTGTCTAATCAAAAGAACTTGGCGGCATCAAGGAAACAGATTGTTCCTGCAGTGAAGGAAGCAGTTGAGAAATAGTTTATAGATTCGTATAGATTGTTAGTAAATAACATTACGTATATTATTTGATTGTTCATAGCTTGTTCCCGATAAACTATTTTGCACCTATACTATTCTTAGATCGTTCCTGATATACTTGCACATACATTCATTATTCATTGTAACCCTAAATAACTGACCTTATATACTACCACCGTATCATCTTCTTTCACCTCCAATGTATTATTGACCAGAGGTAACCCTTGGTGGACACGGTCAAGCTCTCTATAAAAATCATTTACTATCATCTCATCTTCAACGATTTCATCCTCTAGATCCAGTTTTGAGTCTTTCGTGTAAAGAATTTTTAAACAGTTCTTCATCAACTGACCATCTATAGAAATATCCACACCTATATTAAATATCCAAAGCGAATAATCACCTAATTTGACCTTTCGTATAGCTTGAAGATTTATCTTGTCTAATATGCTGTTATATATACAGAGATAGGGCGGGTATGTTTCTTTTGTATCGTTATATTTGAGCTTTAAGGCCCATTTATTGAGCTTATAATGGCCCTCTTCAGCGCTGCCCAACGTACTTTTACATTCACAAGAGACATATCTACTTCCACAGTTCGACAGAGTATCAGATACGTTATTTACCTTCCCGTTAACTAACAAAAAAGAGTCTCCTATAATAATCGAATTTTCACCTGGAACCAAGTTCCCTTCATACTTTTTCTGGGTATGATGTTGAGAGTGGTCGTGTGGCTTATGACAATGCCAAAAGTCCATCATTTCTGCCCACAAATTCGACGGCATATCGTTGAATTTCTTAAAATTTTCAGAGTCTATAACTAACGACTCACAGTTATTGCAGAGAAACTGGAAATTGTTACGATTACTAGCGTCTTTGGGGGTTTTATGTAGCAAGTCTCGACACGACCAAAGCTGAAGGTCGACCAAAGACATCAGCATGAAATTTTCCGAAGGTTTTACATTTTCAAGAGACCTTAAGCTCAATACTAAATATTTTTCACTTTTCTTGACGTTTTGGAGCTTGAATTTTCCGGGGAAACCGTGGGAGATTTTATGGATTTTAGAGGATATTATGACAATGGAGTCATCTTGGAAGCCTACTTGAGAGATGTTTTTGAGATCTTCATCGAACGGGTGGAGTATAGTTAAGGAATTGAGTCTTGGAAGGTACTCACAGAAAGTCATAATGAGATGGTGCGATGAGGCGGTAATTACTACGAGATGGTGCGAGGTGCGACCACCACAAGAGAATGGCTGCAAAAAGATGCAATAGTTATTACGACCACGCAAGAGAAGAGCTGCAATAAGATGCAATATTTATTACATATATAGGTGCATGCATTTACTTTAATATATACAAGTAGGGAGTGGGGTTTGTACTTTGTTTGGGAACCACGATGTGAGACCAGTGGCTCTAGTGGGTATAGTGTATGTCTAGTGGCTTTAGTAGGTTTAGTGTATTCAAGAGCAGCTCTAGTATAGCTCTAGTATAGCTCTAGTGACTCTAATATGGCTCTAATTGCTCTAGTTTACGGGTCTGTCCGACACTTCATCTCTGCCTCTTAAGAGCTCTACTGCTTTTTATTACCCATCAATATCTCGTTCAAAGACACAGGTTGACCTAGCCCAGTGTTCACAGACCCCGATCTGGAGCGGGAATTGACACTCCCAGACCGTGAAAGAAACTCTGCTGGGGTAGGAACTGCAGGAAGCTTATCTTCAGATGGTGTAGCCAAACGTGGTGTAACGCTTCTTTTGGCTTTATTACTAGGTTTAGGAGAACTTCCTAGTATTGGAGACCCCGAAAGAGGTGATCCATACGCCAGAGAACCTCCAGGTGGAGACCCCAGCGAACCAAATTTCGTGGGCATTGATGCCGAATGGCCCATTGGTATTGGTTGGTTTATAGTGGGGATAATATCATCTGCAGATGAAAAGGAAGCAGCCGAATCCTCATCACTGGAGAAGAAAACAGGACTAGCACGACGTTCAGTGAATCTCCGAGGATCCAAATGACCCGCTTCACTTGCTTCCGAGGCTCTATGCGATCTTGAGTGTTTTTCTGAAGTTGACATGGTGATGTCGTTGGAGAATAATGCATCATTGATTTTTACGTCTCGTGGTAATGGATTGGACCACGGAGAAGACAGGCTTGTAGACATCATATCAGGGTACATGTCAGAGGCTTTATGCAGGGAATGACCAGTTGTATGGGCCGAAGTAGCATAATGACCGCTAGTACTACGACTACCAGGATGATGACCACCAGTACTTGCAGCACCAGGATAATGACCACCAGCGTTTGCAGCACCAGTGCCATCGACATCCCGTAACTCACTGCTACGGAAGTTCAACCACCCCAACACCACATTGGTCATCTGGTATCGTCTATATACCTCTAAATTATTAATAGAACAGAAATAATATAAACAGTAGGTCAATACAAACGGAGGTTTCACCTTATCTTGGGAATTAGCAGAGATCAAGTCATGGTTCAATTGGTCAAATTGATGAACAATTGATCCCAAAAGACTTGTTTTCAGAACCATCAGAGCCATCACCTTGATTAAATGCCCCGGAAGTCCCACACGACTAAGAAATACCACATTTACCACCGGCTCTATCACGGCTCTTTCAACCACCAGCGTCACTTTTTGCAGATTAAAGTAATAATATGTAAGTAATAAGCATCCCTTACCAAATAGAAGCCATACCTTTGTTATAAATGACAACAAAAAATATATATCGTGGAGGGTAGGGTTCAAAAAGAGCGAATAAATGTACTCATCGAGGTAGTTAACTATGAGCAAGCAGGCCCAATAACAACACAAAAATTTTAAATATTCATGTTGATTTTGTTTAATAGATAACGCTTTAAGCGTTAATAATAACGGGAACCAAAAGAACGTTATTATTGAAAGCATCAGGAGGAAATTAATAAAAGCAGATGGGTTAGCAATGGCTGCAAAATAATTTGGTGCGAGCATTGCTTAACTATGCTATTGATTGCTATAAAGGGAAATGGCGGGTCTATTTATAATTCATGTAAACATCGGTGATTCATAATGGACGATGTGGGTTGGAAGGTGCATTAATTGTTTTACAAGTAAAATTTACGTCATTAGTAGGTTATATAGTAAGTACATGATGTAAAATGTCATTCTCTTCTGATTCTCTCGGTAATAATAACGGTAATGATGAATTAAAGAGTGGTTACTGGCGGTTATAGTTCGTATTTGAGTAGTTTAGAGATTTAGAGCAGCGATGACCGGTAAATCACCACTAAATTGTCTTTGCAACGGCCAAATGGAGCCTCGTCAGTCATCATTTAAGTAACAATAGGAACAATGGAAGAGGAATGTTGATACGAGATTTGTAGGCAAGGGGGTGGTGGATTCCGCGGATATGGTCTACTGTCGGTAATACGAGGAAGGCACGGGTTTAGAGGTTGATATGGGAATGTGTGGGTGCAGGAGGTAAGGCCCTTGGTGATGTAATTATTGGGTTAGATCTGGTCCGGACTCCTGGTCCGAACTCCTGGCCGGGACTCCATAGCGGGCTGGTGGGAAACGGCGCAGGAAACGGCGCAGGAAACGGCGCCGAGCGGGAAACCGCCGGCGGTTTCAAGACCATATGCTTGTTCTAGACGGAGCATGGATTGTATATGTAAGAGAAGGACTATGGCCTGTAACAGAACTATGGCCAGTGCCAGAAGAACGATGCCCAGTAGATGGACAATAATAATGATGTAATTGGCAGGGGCTCTTGTCGGCCTCGTAATCTTCAGCTCACCACCACCAGTGCACCGATCACCACCGTAACACCACCACCAGTACACCGCTCTCCTTAACCTACGCTTCTCATCTCTCACTATACGCGTATGTCTGATAACGAACTCTTAAACTTAAACCAACAGCTAAAACAGAAAACAAGAGCCAAAGTCCCCAAAATCGACCAAGAGCGTCTTTTGGGTCCAAATGGTGTCCGTCAAATCATAAAAAACCACCCAAAATTGCAAAGAATCTTGAAAAAACACGACAAATCAAAGCATAAACTCTCTAAATCCCAAAGAATCGACCAGGAATTTGGTAATTTGACGTCGGTTTTACAATTTTATCAGCTTTGGTGCCATACTTTGTTCCCAAAAGCCCGGTTCATTGACTCTATTCAGTTAATTAGGGGAGTTACTAATAGAGCACCAAGCTTAAAACAGTATAGAAGAGAGCTTATAGAGTTAGAGATTCATAAATTGAAGATGAAGGAAGGTGTTGTAGATGTGGATGTTGAACCGCCGGTAGCGGAGATGGTGGAAGAGCAGGAGCGTGGGGGAGACGAAGATGGGGGAGATGATTTTATGGCGGGCTTGATGGAGAGTAATGCTTTGTTTGTGGGGGAAGACGACTTGTATGGTGATGGTGCTGGCGCCGAGGGAGAGAACGGTGCTGGTGCTGGTGATGGAGCTGGTAATGGAGCTGGTAATGGTTCTGTCTCTGTAGCTGCCTCTGGTTCTGCCGATGCCGCCAGGTCTGGCGAGACCACAGCTGTCCCACCTTCACCACAACGTCCTGATCTCACACAGCTTCCTAGCGATGACTTTGATGAGTTTGACAGCCACCAGGAGCCAAGTGCCCAAGATGATTATGACGAAGAGTTGGCGGTGATGAATGAACTTGGTATGTAGTTATGTAATATAGGTTCTATCTATTTTGAACTCATAGGTTCTATCTATTCTGAACTCATAGGTTCTATCTATTCTGAACTCATAGGTTCTATCTATTCTGAACTCTTCAGTTAAACCTCTAAAACCTCTCTGATTATCCTAAATCTCTGGTTGATCTCTGGTAATCCTAGAATCTACAGCTGAAACCTCCAAAGCCTCTCTGATTAACCTTAATCTCAAAACCTAAAGCTCTCTCAGATAATCTAATAACTAATATAACCACGTCTTAAGGTTTCAACATTGGAAAAAACACTGGATATGGTCTCGTCGTTAACTTCAGCCGTTGGTGATTTCCTGAAGAGCCCAATTAAGAACCCACCCGATCTTAGGTACACTTCAAGCGTTGCTGATTTATGCTTCCCTTTAACTAATTTTGAATTATGCTTATAAAACGGCATTAATACCCCAGAGTTATATAATGAACTACCTTTGGGATTCCTATAATGGATTCCATACTGGGTCATAAAAGTATGATTATGAATAGCATTTTCAAAAGTCAAAGATGGTTGATTTGAACCATAACTACCAATTATTCGAGTCATAAAATTAGTTTCAGTTGTTGATTTAATCAATTTATTTAAATACTTGAAATCTTCAACTTCAATTTTGGATTCGTTTTTAGGAAAGTATTTTGATTCAATCTGATAACTTTCAGCTATTCTAATCTCTAAAATATATACAAAATTAAACTCATAATTCATACATAATAACTTGCAAAGAAAATTTGCAGCCTTTTTTAAATTACCAAATTTAGTTAATTTCCGTGATAATAACAAATTATTAATATTTTGGTTAGTATTTAAACTTGCTGGAACCACTTTAAAATGTCTATTCTGGGAATATTGACTACCACTACCATCCTTTTCAAATACTGTCATCAAAGATGACCCTTGACTAGTTGCTCTACCTAATTTGAGTTTTAATTCATTTAATTCTTTAACATTTTCATCATACTTGATACTTTTACCAGTTTTTGTGGATTTCTGTTTAGTTTTAAACTCTTCTAAAGACATATTTAAAAGTCTAGTGATTTCTGAACTAAAAGACTCTAAGGTTTCAATTTGAGATTCGGTAAAATCATTCTTTATAAACGAATCAAAAATGGCCAAGACCCCAATTCTTTCGTGGTTTTGGTTATAAATGGGAACACCACAATAGAACTTTATATAAGGAATACTAGTAACAAATGGGTTATTAGAAAATCGCCAATCAGTAGTAGTATTTAATAATAAAAGATATCTCGAAGATAAAATAGTATGGGCATCAATGGCAATATCTCTGGTGATTTCTTTCATATTTAACATTCTTTCATGCTTAATAATCACTTTTGTATCGGTTACCAAAGAAATTGAAACCCCAGTGACACTAAACTTTTTCCTTATATCACCAATAATTTTTTTAAAAGGTTCAATTTCTTTCCAATGATTTAAATTCAAACACTGGTTGACGGCTTTTAGTCTATTTGCTTCATGGTAGCATCTAGGAGCAGGCATAAACACAAGAGGACCTAAACAATTGGGTTTTTCAATATTGTTTAAATCCCATTTACCCTAATTGTTAGTAGTGCACAAGAGAAAAAAATGGCTGCAAAAAAATACGTACAGTAGAATAACCATCGGTAAAATGGGCTTTTGTCATATTTATGGGGGAAATTGAAGAGTCCTTCAAGGGGGCAATAAACAGGACGGGGATGTCCTTTTGTTTTGACAGGATGTGATTTTTGGTAGGGGAGCTCATGGTATTGGGAGATTGCAGAGAAGAAAGTTGGTGCAGGCACAAAACGCCGGGTGCAGGAGGGCTGTATGAGTGTAGCTGTATAACTGTATAACTGTATAACTGTATAACTGTATAACTGTATAACTGTATAACTGTATAACTGTATAACTGTATAACTGTATAACTGTATAACTGTATAACTGTATAACTGTATAACTGTATAACTGTATAACTGTATAACTGTATAACGGTGTGGAGCATTGATGGAACAAAAGAGAACAGAAATGAACAGAAATGAACAGAAATGAACAGACTTTGAACAAAAAGAACACAAGAGATCTAAGAGATATAAGAAAACTAAAGATCTAAGAGAACTAAAGATCTAAGAGAACTAAAGATCTAAGAGAACTAAAGATCTAAGAGAACTAAAGATCTAAGAGAACTAAAGATCTAAGAGAACAACACACTAGAGAACTTCAAATGTAACGTATATCTACTCCTGCTTGGCATCTTCCATGGTAACATCTTTATCTCCATTGGCATCTTTATCACCTTTATCACCATTGGCCTCTTCTGTTGCCTCATCTCCTTTCAGCTCCTCTTCCTTACCCTCCTCTATCTTATCCAAACCGTCTTTCTCACCCTCCTTCTCCTTGGCCTCTCTTTCTTGTCTAGCCTTCTCTTCCTCTAACGAAAGCCTAAGGGCCAAAGCCAAGTCAGGATCCATATTAGGGTCGATCAAATCACCTCCTTCAAAGCCATCCATAGCCATATCTCCCCCAACATCAAAGCCTTCTTCCACCAAAATTGGCGAGGTGGCCACAACTTCATAAAGAAGCCTTGGCCCCGGTGGTACGGTTACAAGATGAGAGTTATCGTGATTATTTATAATAGAATTAAACTTCTCTAATTTGGCCCCATTGACCGATTCTTCTCCAAAATTTATAATATCAATAGCAACATTATTTTTCTTCATCTTTTTGGCCAATTTTTCCAAATCCTTTTCGGATTCTTCCACAGGACTGCCGACAAATATTATGATCCGTTGGCTCTGGACCTTATTTTGACGGTGTTTTAGAGCAAGAGCAGCCACCTGGATCCCGTTGGAGAAATGGTTCGAACCTTCAATTTTCGTTTCGTGGGCGCCAGCAAGGATCTTACCGAAGTCTGTGGTCAAAGTGGACAAGACTTTGGCGCCAGAACCGCCGTAGGCGAGGAGACCGACGGTGTTTTCTGGGTTGGAATTGATTTTGTTTTGGAAGATGTATTCGGTAGCGGTCAATTGAGCTTCGTATCTGGAGGTTGGATAGTCTTCGTTCCGCATGAACTCGGA
Source organism: Yamadazyma epiphylla (assembly GCA_030571925.1). Taxonomy (NCBI): domain Eukaryota; kingdom Fungi; phylum Ascomycota; class Pichiomycetes; order Serinales; family Debaryomycetaceae; genus Yamadazyma; species Yamadazyma epiphylla. The sequence goes on from JAJLZA010000003.1 coordinate 294,795, forward strand.
GTTATCTATAGCGATCATTGTAGCTTCTAGGACCATGGTTGTAGTTGAGAGTGTTGGAGGCGATAGAGTGCGAAGTGGCGATAGTGCGCGGTGGTCGTGCGAGGAGGTCGTGCGCGGTGCGGTGCGCGGTGGTGCTGGTGCTGGTGCGGTGGACAGACCTGGCTAACAGGCATCGAGTGCGAGAACACTCATGGCATACACTAGGGCCCAGAAAGAACGGTTGATCCGCCAGTTCAAGGCCATTAGTGACGAGAAGTTGCAGAGTATTGTCGATGAATCCGATGCTTTGTGCAATGCGTGTGAAAACAAGATCAACAGGAAGCTTAATCGTGTTAGTGTAGCGTTATGGAACGTCAAGTTGAAGGATGTGCTTGAGGTGGAGAGACGGAAGAAGTTGACGACGAAGGGGTTATTGGGGGACATCAGGAAGATGAAGGAAGAAGAGGTGAGGCGGGGGAGGTCTGGTGCGCTTGAGGGAAGAGGGCGTAGGGTGTAGGTGAGTATAGAGTGTAGGCGAGTATAGAGTGTAGGTGAGTATAGAGTGTGTAGGGTATAGTTTAATGATATATGATTCTGACTTTGTAAGAATGGCATGGCACGGGATTGGGTGGACGAGTGTTGTGGTGACAAGTTGGCGGTTGTTGGACTGTCTGGCTTTAGTTACCATTGACTCTGGAAATAATACAGGCTCTAGTATATACTCCTACAAATAATACTCCTACAAATAATACTCCTACAAATAAGACTCTCTACAAATAGTACTCTCTACAAATAATATTCTCTACAAATAATACTCTTGAGAATTAGAACAAATATACACTGTAATAAGACACAGACACAAGAGAAGAAAAGAGACGAAACAAAAGAAAAACCTTTCTAACAATATCCATTCAATAAATAATCTACGCTTCCTCAGGAATATCTTCATGGAAGTATTTTCCTTCAGTGGTTGGTTTAATAACCCCAATTCTAATACAAAAGTCACCAAATGGCTCCCCTTCTTGTCTTTCTAAACTCCATCTCTTAAATAAAGGTTTTAAAATATCCAATATTTCATCTTCCTTAATAGAATAACGATAAATCTTATTCAATCTTTGACCGTGATGTCCTCCTCCCAACATCAAATTATATGCTCCAAATGCTTTACCAACTAATGCAACTTCGGCAAGCCATGGTCTAGCACATCCATTTGGACAACCAGTCATTCTCATAACTACTGAATCGTGTCTTAATCCATATTCTTCTAATGCTTCTTCAAGTTTAGTAATTAATTTTGGTAAATATCTTTCGGATTCTGCCATTGCTAATCCACAAGTTGGGAATGCAACACATGCTGCTGATGATAATCTTAAGCCTGAAAAATCAGTGTTATCTAATTTATATTTAGCCATGATGGATTTAACATGTTCTAAATCTTCATCTTCAATGTTTGAAATTAATAAATGTTGGTTACCAGTTAATCTAAATTCTCCTGATCTACCACCATTTAAATATTCAGCAATTAATTTTAATCCAGTTTTTTGTGGTAATTCTGGAGTATCTTCAATTCTACCATTTTCAATAAATGCTGTGAAATGGTTGAATCCTAATTCATCTTTAGTCCATCCAAAGTAATCAACATTAGATTTGATTTCAAATGGTTTAGCTTCTTCAAATTTAAATCCTAATAATTCTTCAACTTTTTGTTTATATACTTCAACACCTAAATCATCAATGGTATATTTTAATCTAGCATGTTTTCTGTTGGTTCTATCACCATAATCTCTTTGAACTAACATAATTTTTTCACAAACAATATGGATTTTATCCTTTGGAATAAATCCAAATAATGAACCAGTTCTTGGATATGTCTTTTTATTATTATGAGTAGATCCCATACCACCACCAACTAAAACATTAAATCCAATAACTTCATTATCTTCAACAATTGCAATTAAACCAATATCATGTGCATAAACATCAACATCATTATAAGGTGGAACTGTTATAACAACCTTGAATTTTCTTGGTAAATAGGTTGCTCCATACATTGGTTCAACATCAACTAATGCATTACCAGCAACTAAAGTTTTCTTCTTTTTTGGTCCATCTTTACGAGTTTCCCAAACATCTCTGTCACCAGGCTTATCACTTTCATCTTCACCTTCTAACCAAATTTCATGATAAGCAGTGGTTTGAGGTAAAAGATGATCAGAAATTAAAGTACCAACTTCAGCAATTTGACTGTGAACTTTAGCATTATGAGGTAATGCACTAACCATGACATTTCTATTAACATCACCACATGCAGCTAAAGTATCTAATAAAGCAGAATTCATACCTCTAATAGCAGGTTTTAAATCATGTTTAACAATACCATGTAATTGGAATGTAGCTCTAGTGGTTAATTTAATAGTACCATTACCTCTGGTATCAGCTAATTCATCCATTTTAAGATATTGAGCTGGAGTAGCTTTACCACCTGGTAATCTTAATCTAACCATGAAAGCATAAGCTGGCTCCATACCTTGACTTTTACGTTCTTCTCTAATATCACGATCATCTTGCATATAAATACCATGGAATTTAGTTAATTGTTGATCAACAGCAGAAATAGCACCGGTTGATTGATCTTGTAGCCCTTCAGCAATAGTACCTCTAAGGTAATTAGACATGATTTTCATATCTTCATTAGTTAATGGTTTTGGTTCTTCAACTCCATCAACTCCATCAACACCTAATGAACTCCATAATTTTGGCATCCATTCATTTAATCCAGTGTTGAAACCATCAGCATCTTGATCATCACCTAAACCAATGTCACATAATTCTTGAGCTCCATAGAGTTTTAATTTAGCAAATAAGTCTTTACCAGGTTTATTATAATAATGCTTATCTTCCTTTCTTGGCCAATATTCAGAATCTCCCATACCGAAAACACTAAATTTAATTGATGAAAGATCTAAATCAACAGAAGTTTTCAAAGCTTCCCAAAATGATTTACCATTTAATGGGAATTCCCCTTGACCAGAAGTTGAAGTAACAAATATAATATTAGTTTCATTTGGTAAATCTTCGATTGAAATATCATCCATAGCAATTACATAAGATTTTAATCCTCTACCTGAAGCTTGTCTATTTAATTTTTTAGCAACTGCTTCAGCATTACCACCATCGGATGCAAAACCAATAGTTAATGGAGGTCCAGATAATCCTTGAAGTAATTTATTAAATGATTCATCAGCTAATTTGGTTTGTTTTAATTTAACATCACTATTAGCATTTGAAATTAAATTTCTTGATAATAAAGGATTCTTTTTAGCTAATAAACTTAATTTATTCTCACGATCTAAGAAATCTTTTAATTGATTTCTTAAGTTTGAAGAATCTAATTTAAATTTATCTTGTTCAATTTCTAAAGTTGGGTTAAATCTATATAATGGCCAATAACCTGAATCAACAGATTTTTTGGTTTCTTTTAAGATTTCAAGAGTATTATCAAATTCACTATTATAAGGTAAATAAGCCAACACAATAGATGGACCATTGAAGTTTTCTGCTTCAATAAATGCTTGTAAAACTTGAGTATAAGATGAATAAATGGCAACAGATGCAACATAACATCCACCATAATTCATAGCATATAACCCAACATCTTTTTTACGGAATCCATTAACTGGTTTATTATCTAATTTATCTTTGAAAGGTTCACTATCAATAATTAACATATTAATATTTTTACCTGATGAGATAACATTATGAACACCAGAAGATCCTAAATCATAAGACCAAGAATCAGATCCTATTAACCAATTTGATTTAATTTCAAAAACTGATTTATAAGTTAATAATTTCTTTGCTGATTCAGATTCATCAGTTTCTAATAAATTCAAAATATTAGAAACTAATTCAGCATTAGATTTATTTTGTTTAGCAAGGTCAATCCATTCACTTAAATAATTTATAAGTTTGGTATTATCTAAGGATTTAAACCCGTTTTCTTGAATTAAACTATATATCAAATCAATTAATTCGGTTGATTTTTCATGATTTAAAAGAAATTTACCATAACCAAATTCTGGAGTTGATTCACCACCAGCAGTAGCTTCATTAAATTCATTTAAAATTTCAACATTAGAATTAACTTGATTTAACATTTTCAAGTATGGTTCTTCTAAAGTGATTGCATTTTTAATAGCTTCAGAGGCTTTAGTAAGTCTTTCTTTTTCAGATTTGGTAGTGATTTCAATGTTGGTCTTACCAAATACCAAGTTTTGTAAAGGTGATTCAGATCTTAAATTTGTAGCCAAATTTGAAATCGAGCTAGATAAGTTGGTACTGAAGCCAAAATAACTGCTGACAATTTTTACAAAATTTTTCAAGTGTTGATGAGTAGAGTAGTCTTGAAAGAAATCAAGTAAAAGTGGTGAAAAAGTCTTAGATGGGTTGGTGGTTTGCAATACAAAGTTCAAGTTTTCCACTTGGTTTGGCACCAATCTCAATAATTGGCCCAAATTAAAAGGTCTGTACAAGTTAATGGCCAATAAATTAATACCATTTTTGGTGAATTCACCGACTATTTCATCATTAATTAACCCTAAATATACAACCAAATCCTTGGATTTCTTCACATTGTTCAAAAGTCTGAACGGAGTGATTGAAAATTTAAACAAAATTTCTTCATCTGATAACTCTGAAAAATTATCTAACAAGATCTTATCCAACTTCAAATTTGGGATTCTCTTAGGAGTAAATGGAGCTATAAAATGAAGAACAGTACTGTCATGTTTACTGGATAAGTTGTATGAAATCTTTGTGTTTGCAACCAAATCATTTGTGTTTTGGGAAATTAAAATTGGGTACCCCAAGTCTCTTAAACTGGTGATAATTGAAAAATCAAAGTTTGATAATTCTATATGGAAAGTCACCTTATTGGACTTGAAACCTTCAGATGATAAAAGTGGTAAATTATTGAAAACAGTTTTACCGTTGGTGATAATGGAAGTGAAATCGGGGGAGTTTTGAGCCAAATAATCGTTTATCAATAAGAATGGATCGTTAGATTCTACCAAGTTGGTACCACTAAAATACGCAGAATAAGAGGTCTCGACCGATTTGGCGGCAGAGGTGGTAAACACCTCACCGGGGATGGTGTTGACGATCTGAGAAACTATATCAAAGATTCCAGATGCCATGTTGATTTAAAAAAAAGGTGAGTAAAATGAACAATTTCATCAAATTTTCATCTTAATATATTATCATCGTATCTCACGTGATATGCTGCAATTAAATGACAATTTTGCGATTAATTGAGTAATAGGAAAATGCGCTAATGCTATTGGCGGGACGGGTAGGAGGGAAATGAGGTTATTAGAGGTTGGTATTAGGGGTTATAGAGAGACAATGGGGAGTTGGTGGGGGCCGGGAATTAATGGTGTTAGAAGAGTAATGGTAGTTGAGATGGATGTCACATGGTGAGGGGGCGTGGGTTCGTGGTACAGAGGATGCTTTTGAGAATATTTTTCGAAAATCCTCCCGGTGGCCAAGCTGGCTAAGGCGCGAGACTGTAATGGGTTTCCTCAAAGTAATCTTGAGATCGGGTGTTCGACTCACCCCCGGGAGATTTTTTTTTTGCTCTGTTTGCTACTTCCGGTCCGGACTGAGATAAGCAAGGTGTCCAAAACACACCGAACACCATAACACTACAAATGGAATTCAGATCGTAGCAGTGAACCCCCCAGGAACTGCTACTGCTATGAAGCCTCTGCCAAATTCCCAGGGATAATTGTCTCATGGTACCACATCTGTGGCTCCGTCAGCACCATGCTACCGCATCGCATCGCTAGACCGCCGCCGCACTCCCTCTCGCCCCAAGCCGTACGGCTCCTCGCCCGCTCCTCGCCGCTCCTCCTACCTTATCTAACCTCCATCTACCTCCGCATCGAAATATCCCAATGTCTCTGGAGTCTTCTCCTTTAATAACTCGCCTGTCCTCTAACCAAGGCTCTTTTCTTCGCTCAAAGGATATCAACCCCAATACAGAGGCCAATCTTGAACATGCCGCTACCGATTTTTACGAAGCCCTCGTAGATAATGAAAATGATGAATATTTAGATGAAGATGCTCTCTGGTTGCGAGAGCAAAGACAGCTAAACAAAAATATACATTGGTTTAAACGGCCGTCGTTGCTCATGGTCGGCTTTGGTGTGTTTACGTTTGCGTTTGGTGTTGGTGTGGGAGACCCATCGATCCAAATGCTTACGTTTAAGTTAGCTTGTAATGCTCTGATCATCGACAGTGGACAGGAATATTGTGATCCTGCTGTGTCGGAAACAATTGTGTCTAAGTTACAAATGGTCTATACGATTGTTAGTAGTTCTATTTCGTTGTTAGTTATGGGTAAAGTGGGGGAGATGTCGGACCAATATGGACGTAAATGGTTTATGTTTCTCATTGCTTTCTCTGTTGCTTTATCCAGATTGACCAAGTATATTGTTATGACGAGATACGATTACTTGCGGTTTGGGTTGATGGTGTTCACCGAAGCGCTTAATAACATTTTCGGGGGGTTGATGTCGTTTGTGACGTTGTTGAACTGTTATGTTTCTGACATTGCAGAGACTCACGAACGGAGTTATTTTTTAGGTGTTGGGACGGCTTTTTTCTTTACCGGTATCTCTGTAGGACCTGTTGTGGGGAATTTGATATTGAAGTATACCCGGGAGTTGGTGCTGGTGGATGTGGAGGATGTAGTGGACGCTCTGGTGGTCTCTCTGGTGGGCTCTCTGGTGGGCTCTCTGGTGGGCTCTCTGGTGGGCTCTTTGGGCATGGGCATGGGCCTGGCCTACGCCAACATCAACCATTATGAATGGAACCCCATAAGGGTCCAGATCCTCACCTTCATCTTTCTCTGTGTATTCATTGCCTTTGTTCTTCCCGAATCGAGATCTGTTAAAGCAAGGAAGAAATCCAGATCTCAATCGATGTCTCGTGCTGAGTCCGTTAGATCTGTAACCTGTGAACAAACCTCTACTTTTAAAAGAACATTGGCATTTGTATCACACGCTGCCAACTCCTTTAGTCCTTTGAAACTCTTGATCATTCCTAAAGAATTCAAACCTCAAAACTATAGTAATGCCCGCTTCTTTAGAGAAAGAGTGGCTGTATTTATTCTCATTCTTACAGATGCATTCTTTGTATCGATGCTGATGGGGTTGGGTCAGATCTTTGTCCTTTATGGGATTCTTGAATTCGACTGGGACTCGACTTCTATTGGATATGCCACTGCAATTGGTTGTGCTGGTAGAGCTCTTACTTTAATATGTCTTGCGCCAATTCTTAATCATCATGTTTTTCATAAGATTTTTAAGTTTAAAGTAATGAAACATCAGTTCGATATGATTGATTTTTCAACTTTGTTGGTTACATTTACAGCAGAAATAACATTTACAATCTTATTTGCAGTTTCTAAAAATTCAATTCTTTTTTTAACAATATGTTTTTTTGCAAGTATTGCATCATTAGGAAGTCCTTCATTAAGTTCAAGTATTATAAAATACTATCCAGATGCTAAAACTGGAGAACTTTTTTCAGCCATTTCTTTAATGAAAACAATTTTGAATTTGGTGATTCCATTAATATTCTTGACGCTTTATAATTATTCGATCACTCAACTAAATTACCCACAATTAATATTTAATATTATGACTGTAGGTGCCGCAATAATGTTGGGTGGGTTGGTTTACGTTAAACATATATTGGGATTAGATAATGATACAAGGCCCGATGTATTGACTAGAAGTAATTCGTTTGTTATTCTGAGGAACAATTCGTTTGAGGGGACTATTGAAGGGCCCAGTATAGGTGAGTTACATCGTAAGAGCAGCGGTCTTTCCCAATACCGGTCTGGTGCTGCTGGTGTTGGTACTGGTACTGCTGGTGTCGGTACTGGTGCTGCAACTAGCACGGGCGGTGCGAATTCTGGCACCGTCTCTGGTGCTGGCTCTATAACAGGCACCACTGGCAATAACCCTGGCAGTGCCTCCAATTCCGCAGCATAATTCGTGTATTCACCTTGCTTCCTTTACCGTGTCTCAGGGCCATCGTCCAACCTTTACTCCCCCCTCAATCCCTCACAATTCCATCACCTCTTTCCCACCGCTCTGCAGTACCTAGACAATATATGCGCGATAATTTTTCACTTCATGCCTCTTTGGCTCTCTCCAGATTCCTTCAATTCCCGACTCTTATTGGTGCTTGTCGTGTGTAATACCTCGTTTATCCTCATAATATCCTTCGTATCCTTCATAGTTTCAACTTACGAAGCGAAAAACCCCCCCTCCGAAATTACCACGGAAGAAACTGACCAAGATACCCTACTGCCACTACTTGAAAAGAGTTTCCACAACCTTAATACCAACTCCCAATACTCTAGAAGAGACAGTTTTAGTCAATGATGGATAATTTCCGTATTTTTTTCCCCAGCGACCTTGTCAGGTTGTTGGAGCTGGAGGAAAAGTCGCTTCTTTTGGGGTATAAATTTGATGAAGTGTATGTGGCTGTAACACTTATACCGATGAAAAATGCTGACAATATGGTTAAACTTCAACGAAACGAGTTCTTGAGAGACATACAGATCATAGGAAGCACATTTGATATGGTGGGCTATAGAAATTCCCGGGGGAAAGGTGGTGATGCTGTTAAAGACAACGATCATCTCTATATAACTTATAAACTGGGTGTACCAGTAGTGCAAAACGATGCCAACAGTTACACCATCATTCTCTTCAAACCTCCAAATCATAATAGTCTTGAATACTTCTCTATCACGCCGATTTTGCTTCAGTCAATGGGTGAATCTCAACAGATAGATACCCCATTTTCTAAGTTTCAAGATCCTATAGGGGACTCTACTATCGCAAACCAAGATATTCTTGATAAAATTAATCTTGTTATGAAGATAAGGTCTCAAATTGATAAGGTATTGACCACAAAATTGGCCATTAACTCTAAAAAAACTTATGATTTGGGGCATCTTTATAGTTATCCGCTCCATTTAGTTAATCAATTCACCTTAATGATACAATACGTAACTGTCTTCTTGATTAGGACTTTAAATACTAAGTTTGCAGGACATGACTTAGTAAAGGGCAGCCAAACTCTAAGACAGCTTGATTTAAGATTAAAGCAAATTACCTATTTCCCCGTGCAATTTTTATGTTATTACAATAAAAATATTGTTTATCGGGATAATGTGACGTTGCTTAAAGAATTGGGACTTCCTTTATTTAATTCTGATCTTAATATCAATAATTCAAATTATATCAATTTATATAATTCATTATGGATGATATTTAATGATTTTTTAATTGGTAGATCCATATGGTTTTTATATGTTAAAAATTCAATTCAAATCCGTAAGATATTCAACCATTTGATAATGGAGAGGCTTCTCTTTAATGATTTATATAATTTAATATCTTGGATTTCTTTAAACCATCCTGCTGGTTTTAAATTAAATAATGAATTAGGTCAATTCATTGGTGATATCTTCTTATGGAGTTTGAAAACATGGAAATGGCTTATTAAAGACACATTGATATTAACCGATAATCCTATAACTAACGCTTTAATCAAGGTTATTTGTTATATGGGTATCACTTTTGTAGTTGGTTTAACCATTGATATTATCAAATTATCTACAATTCACATTTATTGGTTCCATCATACTTCTTCAAGAATATATCAAAAACAAATAGAAGTGATTAAATCTTTATTTCAACTTTTCAGAGGTAAGAAATATAACGTTTTAAGAAGAAGAGTTGATAACTTGGATAATTACTCTCAACCGAGTCAATTTTTTGAAGTGGATCAATTATTATTAGGAACAATCTTGTTTATGATTTTGATATTATTATTACCTACAGTATTTGCATTTTATATAACATTTTTCTTATTAAGATTACTGGTAGTAATTGTTCATAATTTCTTTGAAAATATCTTGATCATTATAAATTTTGTGCCATTATTCGTGATATTACTTAAGCTTAAAAATTCTAGCAGACTTCAAGGTGGTATTACATTTGAATTATTGGAAATTAAAGAAAAGAATTGTAATTATCTTAGACTTTCAAATAAATCTTTAACTTATCGAGAAATCTTTAAGAATTTTGCGGCTTTATTTAAACAACTGAAGAATTTCAGAAGTGATTTATTGTCGCTGTTTGTTAAAGGTGAACATATAGGATTAAACCATGACCATAAACTTAAGTTTCATTATCTTATGTTGCCAGAGAATGTGGAAAAAAGTATAGATATTTGGAAGTCTTTCAGTGCTATGTAATCTAATGTATATATATATTACTTACAGGATGGTAATTTTGCAGCCATTTTTCACGACCTTAAATCTGAATTTTATTCAACCAAAGATAAACTTAATTTTTCATATGATGATTATTTGTCTATTTCTACTTTACTATCATTTTTTTACAAAATCTACGCTATATAATCTCTATATCAATCAAGTTTAGTTTATGCATCTCGCGATTTTCACCGTAATCGGTTATTTTTGGAAAGAACTGCGAACATTGGTAAGGTTATATTATGAAAATTCTTTCAGATAAACAAGTTAACGATATTTTAGACACCCACCTCACTAGAGAATCACTCATTAATGAGTTCCAACCTCGTCTTCTTCATAGTCTTCAAACAATTGAAGAAGACCCTCTGATTTTACCTCCAAGAACCGTTGAAAAATCGCATACTAAAGACTCTCAAGCCATACACTTATTCATGCCATGCATTGGTAACGAAGAAGTAGGCTGCAAGGTTTTAACTGGAAGTCCACAAGGATTTCTAGGAGGTGTAGTTATCATTGACCCTGAAAATGGGGGTATGAAAGGGCTTATAAATGCCAAAACTCTAACAGCTTTTAGAACTGCATTAGCTAGTAGTATACCAATGATCAAAGTTATTAAGGAAGACCAACTTTCTTCTGAGCTTACTGTCTTTGGAACCGGAGCTCAAGCTTATTGGCATGTTAGACTCGCCTTGATATTGTATCCAAATATTAAATCTGTTCATATCATTAATAGAAGTAGCGAGAACGCTTTAAAGCTTAAACAACAATTATTAGAGAAATTCGATGTCATTATTGACGTTATTTTATCATCTGAAACAGAAAAATTAGCCAAAGCGGTTGATGCAAGTTCAATTATTTTTGGATGTTTGCCCACTTCTGAACCTCTTATTAAAAGCGAGTACCTTAAAAAATCAGACCGTATCAAGTACATTAATTTAATTGGTTCTTACAAACCATTCATGCACGAATTAGATCCGCAATATGTCAAAGAGAAGTTTGGTAATACTAAAATCATCGTCGATTCTAAAGAACACTGTTTATTAGAAGCAGGTGAATTGATAAGTGCTGCAAAAACTGAGGCTGATTTGGTAGAAATTGGTCAATTGACACTGGAAGATAAAGTTATCAATGACGATAATGTTGTGGTACTGAAACTTGTTGGTGTGGCCATCATGGACATTTCAGTCGGTAAACATCTTCTTTCGTTATCGCCATTACCAGATATAGAATTCTGATTAGAATTAATGTAAATCATATAGTAAATCTCGCCTCGCGCACGACCGCGCCCCACCGCATATCTCTGCGATTAACCCAAAACGGGTCAACAGGTGCCAGTTTTTGGTTTTCTCTCGCAGATAATTTCATAGAGGGTGTTATCATGGAAACTTCAGGACTCCTTGGGGATACCTCTAGATCTAACAAGATCTCAAGAAAATCAACCATTATTGGCCATATTAAAACAATTTGTATTGTAGGTTTAGTTGCTTACCTTTTCCTCTTCAGGACCGACCCATCTACACCCCAAGTCAAACCTTCCTCCAAGAAGAATGTCATTTTCATGGTAACTGATGGTATGGGCCCTGCATCGCTTTCTTTAGCTAGGTCTTTTAAACAATATAAATATGGGTTGGAAATCAACGATATCCTCGAGTTAGACAAACATTTGATTGGTTCTTCACGTACAAGATCCAGCTCATCTTTGGTTACCGACTCTGCTGCTGGTGCAACTGCTTTCCTGTGTGCATTGAAGTCATATAATGGTGCTATTGGTGTTGACCCAGAAAAGAATCCTTGTGGTACTATTTTAGAAGCTTTGAAGTTACAAGGGTATCTTACTGGATTAGTTGTAACTACTAGAATTACCGACGCAACACCTGCTGCTTTTAGTAGTCATGTTGATTATCGTTTCCAGGAAGATTTGATTGCTGAACAACAATTGGGTGATAGTCCATTAGGTAGAGTTGTAGATTTGATTATTGGAGGTGGTAGATGTCACTTTTTACCAGGCAGCAGTCCTGGTGGATGTCGTGCAGATTCTAGAGATCTTATTAAAGAAAACTCTGATTGGACTTATGTTGGTAATAGAAACGAATTCGACGCTTTAGATGGTGGTAAAAATGTTAGCTTACCACTTTTAGCATTATTGGCAGAAACTGATATTCCTTATGATCTTGATAGAGATCCAAAAGAATATCCTTCATTAGCAGAACAAGTTAAAACTGCTTTAACTGCTTTAACCAAGGCCACTGAAAATTCAGATCAAGGATTTTTCCTTTTAATTGAAGGTTCAAGAATTGATCATGCTGGACATGCTAACGACCCAGCTGCTCAAGTTCGTGAAGTTTTAGCTTATGATGAAGCATTCAAAGTTGTTATGGATTATATTGACTCCAGCGACGTTGACACGGTTGCTTTATCAACATCTGATCACGAAACTGGTGGTTTAGTCACTGCAAGACAAATCTCCCCTTCATATCCTGATTATTTATGGTATCCAGAAGTTTTAAACAATGCCTCTCATTCTGGTGAATACTTAACTAAAAAGATTATTAATTATAAATCTTTAGATGATGCTAAGGCTTTAGAAGATTTCTTATACAATGAAATCTTTTCTAAAGATATGGGTATTTCAGATGCTTCTAAAGATGAATTCAAAGCTGTTAGAGATAGTGTAAGTAACCCAGGAGAACTTTCATATATTTTAACCAACATGATCTCTGTTAGATCGCAAACTGGTTGGACTACTCATGGACATTCAGCTGTTGATGTTAACATTTATGCAAAGACCAATTCTAAAGCTATCGAAGCCTTATTATTTGATACAAAAGAAAATGTTGGTTTAGCTGGTAATCATGAAAATATTGAATTAGGTAGCTTTATGCTGTCAATTACTGGCGCTGATTTAGATAAAATTTCTGATTTAATTAAGGACATTAAACATCACCCTGCATCCAAAGAAGTAGAAGGACTTGCAGTAAACCAAGATGGTGTTCATCAAAATGCATTCAACTTTAACTAGATTATTATGTTTATTTCTATAAATACAACCGATTATATTATTATACCTTTTAAACTTTCTCTTTATCTACTATCATTTGTAAATTAGCTGAATAATCCTCTTTACACATCTTTGCTCTTAATTGTTTCCCATACTTATAAAAAGCAAATGGAATTACCATCATAGCTAAAGATATAAATGCTAATAACCAACTAGCCCATTGAAGCCCCAATCTAGAATACATTTGGGGAGTGAACAATGGGAATGCAGCACCACCAGCGGATCTTAAAAAGACCTTTGTACCTAAAGCACTGGCAGCATATTTATGGTAGGTATCTAAAATGTAGTTATTTAATGAATAATAAAGTAACACCATTCCGTAACCAAAAGCGATACCTGAAGATGCAGGTCCAACCCATATGACATGTTTATAAGACGTAGCACCTAAAATGAATAAGGAAATGACTGGAAATGGAGCTCCAATCATTGCCCCAATTAATCTATCTTCCGGTTCTGGTTTTCTTCTTCTAATCAATTGGGAATATTTAATTTCTAAAATTGGAGTAGTAAAAAGTGCAATAAATGCCCCAATTAAAATTGGAATATACATTAACCCAATTTTATCAAGATCATATCCGTAAAGGGGACCAAAAATCTCTGGATAAGCAAAGAAAAATGCATATAAGAGAGCATAAATTAATGCAATAAATCCACAAATTAATACCAAAACCGGTTCTTCAATAACAAATCTTAAAGGACGAATAAAAACATTATTAAATAATTCCTTAGTCGTCATAGGATTAGCTTCTTGTTCTGTCATAATATTTTTATTTCCTGTTTCTTTTCTTAATTTTTGAGCTCTTTTCTTTAAGATCACTGGGGCATAAGTTTCAGGAACCAAGGAAATAAGAATGAACATGACACCTGCAAATGCCATATTAACCCATACCAATAAATCTAATCTCTTTGTATTTACACTAATGAACCCATTAACAATTCCTCCCAACACTGGCCCAGAATATGGACAAAAACTAAAGAAAGCAATAGCTAATCCTCTAGTTTCATCATGAATATCACAGATTGAAGCACCCACAATAGTTAAGGCAGAGGCACTAAAACATCCTTGAAGGAATCTACACACCAAGACAGTACCTATGTTTTTAGCTACAGCTACAGGAATATTGAAAATGGTATAAAGAGCAAATGAGATTATATAGACAGGTCTTCTACCGTAGAATTCAGATAATGGTGCCCATACTAAAGGCCCCACAGCAAAACCCAACACCATCAATGACACCGAAAGTGTCGATACTTCGGTGGAAACACCGAATTTTTCATTAATTATTGGTAACCCACCGGCTAAACTAGATGACCCATATGCAGCCTGGATCACTAATACTGAAAGTATAATCGTATATAAGTATCTTAGTTTTGCGCTCCAGTTTAAAGGATTTTCAGGATCATTCTTAAGGAATGTCACAAGCTCAATATCAGGATCTAAATCTTTTTCTTCTTCTTCAAGAACACTCGATATAGAATTAACTCGTGACTTTCTTCTACCTAAACTATGCAAGGTTTCAACTTTAACCAACCCAGTATCGGTTTCTAAAGTATATTCTTCAGGAAATATAGGCGAATGAACTGGAGGACTAATGATATCCGGTTGGGGGATATCACCTTCTATTCCTCTTTCATGTAAGGACTCATAGGTTTCAGTTCTTGTCTTTGTTAAAGGTGCCTCATTGTTAGTATGAGTAATTTGAAGACTTAATTCTGATTGTGCATCGGTATTATCATATTTATACTCCATAGGAGGCTCAGATGAGCTTATACTCGAATCAGACATGTTTAGAGATAGCACAGAAGGGGGGATTACGAGGTATATATAGGCGTAGCAAGAGGTGATCCGAGTTTCCATAATTTTTTGCAGCCTTTTGAATAGCCACGGGAAGGGTACGGTACAGCCCTTTCCGAGGGTGAAATTCGAGGGATTAACGCCTGAGTGACCGGTAGGGTGATAATATAGTGTGCACGTGACACGAATACCCATCAAGGCAGTTCCCGTGCGGAACCACAACCGGAAGTCGGGTATGATACACTGACCTAGAAGCAATCGGAACTGGGAGGGTAACCTAAATGGATAATGAACGGAACATATTTCTTTTTAAATATTAGCAGCACCACGCATGATGATCGATAAGACTAAATATACGAACGGGGAATAACGGGTGATGTGGTGTATCGATAACGATTTCCATAAGGGAATGATAAGGACTATGGTGTGGTACAAGATGGGTACCTGTTTACATACAGGCATTGCTTCAGGTGTCAGATAACGTCTTATATAGTATGTGTTAAGCCTCATTTACCTCTGTGATGTTTGGTCTAGCGATAACTGGACTGCGCCGGAACTTGTCCCGGAATCATCACCGGCTACGTGGCATACGGTTACTTTGGTCCACATTAGCCTGCCATGTCCGCCAAGGTTCACCATTTACAGTTAGTCATAGAGTTAGTCATAACCTTGCCCAAATTTGCATACAGAATTATTTATTTTTTATTTACACTATTATAGTTATATAATTTTTTATTAGATTCAACGACATCGTATGGAAACTCTAATGCATGTTGATAAGTCTCTAAGATAACTATTTTCAACCTATCTACACTTTTTTGGTCTAATTGAAAGTGGAATGCAAGACGTTTTCCCATTAATTTAACGTCGTACTTTTCTCCCAATTTTATGAAAAAATCTTCATTCATTTTGTTGGCTGCAAAATCAATGAAAACGAATGAAGAATCCACCGGACTTTCAAGTTTGATGCCATTCTTTATGCAGAAATCACCAACTTGAGATGCAAAATTATGTGATCTTTCAAGCTTTTCAAAATTCTCTTCAATAGCAGTAATAGCCATTGAAGTCATAATACCAGCTTGACGAATACCACCACCATTTTGTTTTTTAAAATGGTTAGCCTTGTCAATCAATTTTTGAGATCCAACAAGAATCGACCCCATTGGTGCACCCAATGACTTGGATAAACACAATGAAACAGAGTCAAAATATGAACAATATTCTTTAATAGAGACACCGGTAGCTACAGAAGCGTTCCAGAGTCTTGCACCGTCTAAGTGAAGCCGTATATCGTGCATACGAGCAAATTCACTTATACGCTTTATCTCTTCAATTGGCATTACTATACCATGAAGAGTGTTTTCTAAAGAAATCACTTTAGTTGGAGCAGCATGAATGTCACCAGTGTCTGGAGTATAGTTTCTAATTATATCTTCCAAAGTCAAATAGTTACCGTTGGCCGGAAAAACTGGATGCACCATTGCTTGCGACAATGTCGCCAAACCACCAGCTTCATGAAGGTATACATGGGCCCTATGGTCACAAAGAATGGAGTAAGGAGGTTGAACAAGATTAGCTCTAAGCCCAATTTGATTAGATAATGTTCCACTAACGCAAAATAAAGCAGCATCTTTACCAGTTAATTCTGTCATTTTTTGCTCCAAGTGCAATGTCGTTGCATCTTCTTTATAGACAGAATCACCGTAGGTAGCATTTAAAGAATTTTGAATCATTGATTGAGTTGGAACTGTGAATGTATCACTTCTAAACTCATTATAGGTTGGATATTCATAGTCTGAGACTGTCATAGTCAATTTTTGTAGAAAGTAGTGGGGGTTTTCTGGAAAATATACTTCTGAGTCATCGCATATTAGGCAACAATAATTTCTTTTTCATTAATCCGAGACATTAAAATGCCTCTATTTAGCGCCAAGTTGCAGGGCGAGAAACTCCATATTCACACCCCACTAGCAAAAGAAATGTAACATAAACTACAGGTCAATTAGTTATAGAGTTATCACACACTATAGAGATTGTAATTTGTAGATTGTAATTTATAGATAGTTTAACTTTATCTGGAATCCGGAAAAATATAAAGTCGTGTATTTATCCATTAAATATGCTAAACGGCTACTACTTTCTCTTCTAACTACTCCTCTTCATTTTTATCATCCTTTTTATTATCTGCAATTGATCCGTATGGACTCATTGGATTCGCCTGTAAAGGATTATTCAAGAATACCGGAGCTTGTGACCCTAAATAATTTGACTGCAAAAAATTTTGTTGCACTTGCGGACTTGAAGCGTTAAGCCCAGTATCAAATGGTCTAAAATCATTGTTCCATATATTTGAACCGGCTGAAATTGTTCTTGTATGGTTCAAAGAATTACCATTCCAAATATTAGATGAAAATCTCTGGCTTCCTAAACTTGAAGTACTAAGATTTTGCTGTCCAAAAACGGAAAGTAAATCATTATTTGTAGACCAAGAGCTATTAACATTGCTATTAACACTCAAGTTTGGTGTCAAAAGAGTAGAGTTCATGAAACTTGGAGATGTAGCAAGCTCTTGAATAGGACTATCTATCAATGGGCTATTATATTCGTAGTTTATACCCGGATTGGTAGGGGTATTACCAGCACCGGCATTCACAGGAGCACCACTGACAGGAGCAGTACTAACAGGAGCAGACCCATTAACACCACCTTGAACAGGTGTTCCAACCTGAATTATAGGCTCGTCTAATGGCTTACCGTAAATATCTCCATAGTAATTGAGTGCTGGGTTATCGATATTCGGATAATTAGGCGTCAAAGGTGCACCATTAGCAGGACCAGGAGACGCCGAATTGGAATTCGAAGACGACAGCGAAGAATTGTTAACAGAGATAGGTTTAGAATGAGAACGGATTCTCTTTTTAATCTTTGGAAGAGCATTTGAGGCCCCACCAAATTGAATACTTGCTTGATGTTCGGTTATATAAGAAGGTGAATAATCTTTTGCTTTGGACTTAAGATTTTCAATGGTGTTTTGTACATGCACATACTTTTTGATCTCGTTCTTGAACTCAGATTTCCAAGCAGCATCAAAATCATTAAGCCTTTTGGTTTCCTCAATGATTTGTGATTGCCATTGAGGTTTAATTTGACAAATTTCTCCCAAAATATCCATTCCTTTAGCAGTAACTACATGATCCTTGTTGAAACAAGAATCGTTGAAATCTTCACAAAGTTTCTTCAACAACTCAAAGGTCTTCAACAGTTTTTTCTTTGAATTCTTGATAGATTTCAAATGATCATCATGCAAAGTTTGTTCATTTTTTATCGATTCAGTTTCCTTCGATATCTGCTGAATTTGAACTTCAATGTTGTTCTTTTGCACTGGTGATTTATCGAATATAAGTTTCTTTTGAGCCTTTAACTTGGAAAGTTCAGCTTCAAGACTATGAAGGTTATTTTCTCTAGAGTCAATAGACTTTTTGATTTCGTTAAGTTCACCAAGCAACTTTGTTTTACGAAGCAAAAGATCTTCTTTCCGTCTTTGGTGATCCTTCAAAATAGAGGAGTTTTTATGTATTTCCAGGTTTTTCTCTTTATATGTCTGAGAAAGCAGGTCATAAGCTCGCTGCAATTTTTCGTATTCAGAGTTGAAACTCCGGGAATGGTCATGGAACTCCATACTAAGCTTCTTAAGTTGACTTTGATAGTACTTAAGATAAGTTAGTAAAGTCGATTCGTCGTCGATGTTCTTGACTTGGTCAATATGCAAATCTTTCGCTAAAGTGTCGATCTTTGGAGGCACTTCCAAATCGGGAAGATCGTCAAAAGACCAAGTACTTGCCATATCAGGAACATCTTGTACCGTTTCGAGATACGTGATGGTTGAAGATGACCTAAAATGGCTTATACTGTTCACAGCGACTATCTGAAGCATATAAACTTGGTCCGGTTGAAGACCGTTTAACTGACAGCTGGTAGTACTGATAGCAGCAGCTTGATACCCGTTGATCCACACCTCATAATAGAGAATTTCGTCATGGTTAGACTCCACGTCCCAGTGGATAACAGCAGTGGTACCTGAGATGGAATCGGTACATATTCTGGGTACATGAGGTATATCGATGTGTAGGTGCTCGACTATTTCGAAAACCGACACTTTAAGAAGTTTGATGCAACGGTAGAGGAGCCATAGTACGGAGGGCACTAGCGTGAGGAGTAACTCAAGCATCTGAGGGAGTTATACTATGGTTTGCTGATTCGTGGAGACTCAAACTTGGCTTACACGTCAAGTCGCACTGAAAAATTTTATAGAAGCAGATGTCACGTGACGGGGGTGTTATGAATGTGAGACACATTGTTCGTAGGGATGGGGAATTAGGGTAGGGGTGTGGGGTTATACCGGGAATAGGGGCCCCATAAGTTGTAAATGGTGGCTAATTAGTATTAGTAAAGGTATCACGTTATGTGCATGATTTTGCAGCCATTTGTACTTATTAGGTAAGTCCCCGATGTCTTATCGCTGATCTCTGATAGACCGGATGGGGGGTGATTGCCGATTAGGGGTTACTACCAAAAAGGGTATCAGTGATAACCACGGTGAAAACTACTATAAAAAGCCATTTTGTCGCTTGATACGTTAGTAATGACTGTTACTTTAGAAGATATTATCTCCAATGACTTTGTAGGATTCGAAGACCCTGCTAAATTTCAACTGTATTTGCCTAAGATTGAGGCGTATAGAGAACGTCTCGCTTCCAATATCAAAGCGCCTTATGCAATTGAGTTGCCAAAGTCCAGAAATGAGTTGATTAGTACCCAGTTTAACTCAGTCAAGTACTTGTATAAGGAAGCATTGCTTACTAAAGATGAATTAAAGATCACCGACATGCCGGCACATAAGCTCACCGACATTATTGCAGCTGGCGACATTTCTGCAGTATCGGCTTTAAAAGCATTCATCAAGAGGGCTACAATTGGCCATCAATTCACCAATTGTGCTAGTGAATTCATGATTGATGAAGCTCTTGAAAGGGCAAAATATCTTGATGCTTATATGGCTGAAAATGGTAAACCGATAGGTCCGCTTCATGGTTTACCAATGTCTATTAAAGAGTGTTACAGTATTGGAGGAAGAGTAACTCATGGTTCATTTGCATCTAAAATTGAAGATATTACACCAAAGGATTGCTCTGTTTATAAAGTATTTTATGATTTAGGTGCCGTGTTTTTTGTTAGAACCAACCAACCTCAAACTCTTATGCACTTAGATTCAGATAACAATGTCACTGGCTTAACCAAGAACCCATTCAATCTCTTACTTAGCAGCGGAGGATCTTCTTCGGGAGAAGGTGCTTTACTTGGATTTGGAGGATCATCAATGGGGATTGGAGGAGATTTTGGGGGATCAATTAGAGCACCTTGTGGGTTTAGTGGGGCCATTGGACTAAAAGTTACTTCACTTAGGGTTGCCTTAACTGGAGGAGTTTCATGTTTTGCTGGTCAAGAGAGCGTTGTATCAGTTTCGGGGCCTATGGCTCGTTGTATGGATGATATTGATTTCTGGTTGGATTCTTTTATTAATAAGGGAAAACCTTGGAACGTTGACGTTAAATGTCTCCATATGCCATGGCGTAAAGTGTCTAAACCAGAGCCAAAAAAGCTTAAAATAGCCGTTATGTATGATAATGGTATGGTTAAACCTACACCACCTATTCAAAGAGGGTTAAAAGAAGTAGTAGAAAAAATGGCAGTCGCTGGTATCGAAGTCATTCCTTTCGAACCCATCAAACCGCAATTGATTTATGATACTGTCAATAAAATGTATAGTTCTGATGGGTATGTACACGCTAAAGAAATTCTTTCCCAATCTGGAGAACCATTATGTGATCTTACTAAATTAATGCTTTGTTTTGGGCTGGGCACTAAAGCATTAACAGTTCCGGAGAACAGAGAGTTAAATGTTATCCGGGATCAGCTTAGACAAGAGTATACCGACTTTTTAAACGAAAATGGTATTGACTTTCTTATCAGTCCATTATATAGTAATGTCGCACCTCACTCTAGACAGATTTACCATTGGGGTTATACCGCTTATTGGAACTTATTAGACTTTCCTACTTTGGCATTCCAAACAGGTCTCTTTCAAGATCCTACTAAGGATGTATGGGACGAGTCTTATAAGACTTACGAATACAGAAGTAAGCTAGAACAATTAGAATTAGAAAATTATCAACCCGATCAGTTTATTGGTGCCCCAATCGCATTACAACTTAGCGGTAGAAGATACTTCGATGAAGAAGTTGTTGCAGCAGGTAAGGTTATTGTTGATGACATCCTTAAGGTAGATTTATATAGTATGAACCAATAAACGTAGTAGTTTGACAAGACGTCAAGAATGTCGTACGACATTAGGATAAGATATAATTTGATTTATTTCCCCTTTGGGTATTACGCACCAATTACCCGATTTAGTAACTAGTTGCGGTTATCATTTAAATAGCCTCAATTCCCCAGCTATCTCCTATTAACCAACTATGACTGTATCCTTTGAAGAATTTTTAGTCAAAGATCCCCTTGACAATTATGAAGATAAACAAAAATTCGAAACAGAATTTTTACCTAAACTTGAAAAATATAGACAAAATTTAAAAGATGCTATCTTACCAGAATACTCAACTGAATTACCAAAACCAATTGAAGATTTGGTAAAAGAACAATTTAATCCTTTGAAATATTTATACGATGCTAAATTATTAACTAAAGAGGAATTTGAGATTACTGATACACCAGCAACTCAATTAGCTAAAAAGATCGCTGCTGGTGAGTACACTGCGGTGCAAGTGTTCAAAGCCTATGCCAAAAGAGGAACTATTGCACATCAATTCACTAATTGTGCATTAGAAATCTTCACCGATTATGGTTTGAAAAGAGCTGAAGAATTAGATGAATATTATAAAAAAGAGGGTAAGACTGTTGGCCCATTGCATGGAATTCCAATTTCTTTGAAAGAACAAATGGACTTTAAAGGTAGACAACGTCATGCCTCTTATGTTAGTCAAATTGATCATGTTTGTGAAGAACATGGTACAACTGCTAAGATTTTAGAGAAATTGGGTGCAGTTTTCTATGTAAGAACTAACCAACCTCAAACAATGATGCATTTATGTTCTGATAATAACTTTATTGGCTTATCTAGAAACCCTCATAATTTAGCCTTATCACCAGGTGGTTCTTCATCAGGTGAAGGTTCACTTGTTGGATTTGGTGGTTCTGCAATTGGTGTTGGATCCGATATTGGTGGTTCAATTAGAGCTCCTGCTGCTTATTCTGGATGCCATGGTTTGAGACCTACATCTAAAAGAATTGGTTTATTAGGAGGATTATCTTCTGGTGTAGGTCAAGAAAGTGTTATGGCTGTCGCTGGTCCAATGGCTAGATCAATTGATGATATTGAATTATGGATGAAACATTATATTAATGATGGTAAACCATGGGAAATTGATCAAAATGCTTTAAGAATGCCCTGGAGAGATGTTGAAAAGCCAGAACCAAAGCAAATCACTATTGCAATTATGGAAGATGATGGTCTTGTCACTGTTACTCCACCAATTAAGAGAGGTATTCAAGAAACTAAGGCAAAATTAGAAGCAGCAGGAGTTAAGGTGGTTCCATTTACTCCATTCTTAACAAAAGAAGCTTATGAATGTGTTCATAAAATGTATAATTGTGATGGTAATTATATGCAAAGAAAATTATTAGCAGGTTCTGGTGAACCTTTAACCAAATTAACTAAATGGGCTTTAAATTTTGGTGATGGTGCTAAAGTATACACTGTCGTTGAAAATCGTCAATTAAATGTGGTTAGAGATCAGATTAGACAAGCTTATACTCGTTTCTTAATTGATAATGAAATTGATTTTATCTTAAGTCCTACTTATAATAATGTTGCTCCAAGACCTGGTGAGGTTTATAACTGGTCTTATACTTCATTATTCAATTTATTAGATTTCCCAACTCTTGTTTTCCAAACTGGTCTCTTTTTAGACCAAGAAAAGGATACTTGGGATATCAAGGATTTTGAATTTAGAAGTAAATTAGAACAATTGGAAATGCAAAACTACGATCCTGAAAAGTTTAAACAAGCTCCAATTGGGTTACAATTAAGTGGAAGAAGATATTTCGACGAAGAGGTTGTTGCTGCTGGTAAAACAATTGTAGATATTCTTGGAACCGATTTACATAAATTATTTTAAATAGAGTAATAAAAATCTGATAACAATAATTTTTCACAGTACGTTTTTCCGGATCTACGGTATATTTTCCTGAATAGGAAAATAGACAGATAAAACCTCCACCAATAAGTTACAATGCATGAACAAATGAACCTATCATTTGAAGAATAAATACCTAGTACATAACCTAAACCCCGTTGGTTAACTTCTAAATAAGGTTAATACCAATACACTTGGTCCAAATAACGGGGTAACCTTTATCTCTCGCAAAATTCTAAATTAGGTAATACGCTGATCGCGATAAGCTTAAATAGAGACTGAATCCCACATTTAGTTTAACTATTATCAAAATGACAGTTAGTTATGAAGATTTCCTTACTAAATCGAAGTTTGACTTCGAAAATCCAGAAAAATTTGCTACTTATAAACCAAAATTAGAAAAATATAGACAAGACTTAAAGGACGCTATTTTACCTGAATATTCAATTGAGTTACCATCACCAATTGAAGAACTTCAAAAAAACCAGTTCAATGCTATTAAGTATCTTTATGATGAAAAGCTCTTAACTTCAAGAGAATTTGAAATCACTGACCTGAATAGTCCGGAATTGTTAAAAAAAATAGCCTCAAAAGAGTACTCTGCGGTTGAAGTTCTTAAGGCATTTGCTAAAAGAGCCACTATTTGTCACCAATTGACCAATTGTGCTATGCAATTGTTCATTGATGAAGGATTAGAAAGAGCTAAATATTTAGACGATTATTTGGAAAAAAATGGTAAGACAATTGGTCCATTACATGGTTTACCACTCTCTTTGAAAGAGCATTATTTCTATAAAGGGAAGACTTGTCATGCAAGTTTTGTGTCCTTGATAGACTTTATGTCTCCAGAACATAGCGTTAGTACTAAAATTTTAGAGAAATTAGGTGGTGTATTCTATATTAGAACCAACCAACCTCAATGCTTGATGCATTTAGACTCAAATAACAATTTTATTGGTACTACCAGAAACCCTCATAACCTTAGTTTATCTAGTGGAGGATCTTCATCTGGTGAAGGTGCATTAGTTGCATTTGGAGGTTCTGTTGCTGGATTAGGTTCAGATATTGGTGGTTCCATCAGAACACCTGCCGCTTTTAATGGATGTTATGGGTTAAGACCAACAACTAAAAGAATTTCTTTAGCTGGTTGTAATGCCTCTGGAGCTGGTCAAGAAAGTGTTGTGGCTGTCGCTGGTCCAATTGGTAGAACCATCGATGATATTGAATTATGGATGAAGCACTATATTAATGATGGTGAACCATGGTTATTGGACTTTGATATGTTAAAAATGCCTTGGAGAACTGTACCTAAACCCGAAGCTAAACAGTTAACTGTAGCAGTTATGTACGATGATGGAATTGTTAGACCAACTCCTCCTATTATTAGAGGTTTAAAGGAAACTGTTGCAAAGTTAGAAGCCGCTGGGGTTAAAGTAGTCGAATTTGAACCAATAGAAACTCAATTGGCCTTCGATACCGTCAATAAGATGTATACTTGCGATGGAAATAAGTCATGTGGTGGCTATATTTCAGAATCTGGTGAACCAATTACAAAATTATCGAAATGGTACTATAATTTTGGTGACGGTGACAAAGAGTATACTGTGTCAGAAAACAGAGAATTGAATATCACTAGAGATCGTTTGAGACATTTGTACACCCAATACTTTATCGACAATAAGGTAGACTTTATCTTGAGTCCTACTTATAATAATGTAGCACCTAAACCAGAGTGCATTTACAATTGGTCTTACACCGCATTGTTCAATATTTTGGATTTACCTACATTAGTTTTCCCCACCGGTGTCTACCAAGATCCTACAAAGGATGTGTGGGAATCAAAGGACTTCAAGTATAGAAGTCCATTAGAAGAGTTAGAATTAGAGCAGTACGATCCAGAGCAATTCAAAGGTGCACCGGTGGCATTACAATTAAGTGCTCCAAGATACTATGATGAAGAATTAGTAGCTGCAGGTAAAGTATTCTCCGAAATTTTAAGTTAGATGCTTAAGTAGAAAATATAAGTAAATTGTATAGTTTTGATAGACTATGAAAGATTCAGACCAGTTTTAATTAGTAGGAGCTCTTTGCAATAAAAGTGCTAGTGCTATCGATTGCCTTTAGAGGATGAAATTTAAACATTAATTATAGTATGGTAAGAGATAACCGTAAAATCGCCCACAATTGCCTTTAAAGTAGAATGCTATAAAAACTAATTAGGTAGTACCCCATTTTAAGTTGTTATCTCCACGACATTGAGTCCCGCTTCGAGTATACGACATGCGGCTTATTGATTATCAATCCGACATTATTACCCGATCTAGTAATTGGCGTGATAACACTACTTTTAAGTCAGTTAAGTTAAAGGGGAGATTTAACTCATAAAATGATATAAATTAGACTCTATAGCTCTATTATCATCTCTATCACATTAAAAATGTCTAAAGTCACTTTCGAATCACTTTTAACTAACGATCCTTTAACTGGATATGAAGACTCTGAAAAATACGCTACTTTTCTTCCAAAATTGGAAAAATATAGAGAAACTTTAAAGAACTCTATTAAACCAGAGTACTCAATTGATTTACCAAAACCAATTGAAGAATTATATAAAGAACAATTCAATGCTGTTGAATATATTAAAAAATCAAAAGCATTAACTGAAGAAGAACATGCAATTACTTCCTCATCTGGGGTTGAATTGTCTAAAAAAATTGCAGCCGGTGAATACTCTTCAGTTCAAGTCTTTAAGGCCTTCGCTAAAAGAGCTACTATTGCACACCAATTCACCAATTGTGCTTTAGAAATATTCACTGACGAAGGTTTAAAAAAAGCTGAAGAATTAGACGCTTACTTCAAAAAAGAAGGTAAAACTGTTGGTCCGTTCCACGGTCTTCCAGTCTCTTTAAAAGAACATTTGTACTACAAAAACAAGGTATGTCACGGATGTTTTGTTGGTGATATTGAAAGTGTCACTACCGAACATTGTGGTACTACCCAAGTTTTGGAAAATTTGGGAGCTGTTTTTTACATTAGAACTAACCAACCACAAACTTTGATGCATTTATGTTCTGACAATAACGTTATTGGATGCACTAGAAACCCTTATAACTTAAGTTTATCACCAGGTGGATCTTCTTCAGGTGAAGGGGCTTGTGTTTCCTTCGGTGGTTCTGTTTTCGGTATTGGTACTGATATTGGTGGTTCTATTAGAGCTCCATCAGCATTTTCTGGTTGTTACGGTTTAAGACCTAGTACCAAAAGAATCTCATTAAGAGGTGGTACTGTTGTCGACCCTGGTCAAGAAAGTGTTGTTGCAGTTGCTGGTCCAATGGCTAGAACTATTGAAGATATAGAAAACTTCATGAGTAACTATATTAACGAAGGTAAACCATGGTTATTAGATGAACAAGTTATCAAATTACCATGGAAAACTGTTACACCTCCAGAACCAAAAGACATCACCATTGCTGTTATGTACGATGATGGACTTGTTAGACCAACTCCACCAATTACTAGAGGTTTAAAGGAAACTGTTTCTAAATTAAAAGCTGCTGGTGTTAATATTGTTGAATTTGAACCAATTGATACCAAATTAGCTTATGAAACTGTCAATTTAATGTACACTGCAGATGGTAATGCAGGTGTTAGAGAATGTTTCAAAGCTTCTGGTGAACCAATTGTTAGATTAACTAAAAATTATCTTAATTTTGGTAAAGGTTGTGCTGGGTTGAGTGTCACAGAAAACAGAGGTTTAAACCTTACCAGAAATGAATTGAGACAAAAATACACCAGATACTTTGTTGAAAACAATGTTGATTTCATTCTTTCACCAACATATAATAGTGTTGCTCCAAAACCAAAAGAAATTTATAACTGGTCTTATACTTCTTTATTCAATATTTTGGACTTACCAACTTTGGTTTTCCAAACTGGTCTTTTCCAAGATCCAGAAGTTGATACCTGGGATATTTCCGAAATTGAATTCAGAAGTCCCTTAGAGGAATTGGAATTAACCAACTACAAGCCAGAAGATTTCAAAGGGGCACCAATCGGATTACAATTAAGTGGTCAAAGATATTGTGATGAAGATGTTGTCGCTGCAGGAAAAGTGATTGCTGATATTATTAAGGTTGATTTATTAAAATAAATTGTTGTGACGTAAAAATATACATTGTTATTTAACTCATTTAATTACTCTACTACCATACGCTTTGGCTTTTTAATGAAAATTATTGCAAAAAGTAATACGTTGAATAAACCCATTAATAAAAATGGACCATAAACCCAACTATCACTCCAAGCACCGCCCAATTGATTTAATAACAATATACCAACACCTCCAAACAAGTTATAAACCCCACTGATAGATCCAACAGAATCATTCTCAGCTGATATTAAACTCATACTGGTTATAACTGTTCCTGTTTGGGAAATACCAATAAGACATAAAAAGATAAACGTCCCAGCATTTCTTGGATCAGAGGCACCTACAAAGCATAATAACCAATTACCTAATACTCCAAACAAAGAAGTAAGTAAAAGACAATGTATGTTGCCTATTTTATCAGCAAGTATCCCCCAAATTGGAGATGAAAGAAGACCACAAGTTTGAGCTACTCCAGTCAAAATGGCTGCAAAAACATACCCATCATAACAATTGGATTTAGCATCAGAGCCATCGTGTTCACATATACCACTCTTATAGTAGAAGTCATATACGTATAAAGGAGTAAATACAGCAAGTAAAACAGAAGTCGAACGTGCTACAAATCCACCCATACAAGCGATCTGAACAGGACCACTCGACTTGACAACTTTAACACCATTTTTAAGCAATTCAACATAACTAATGTGTTTAGGAACGGTTTCAGAGTGGTATAAAAAGAATAAGAGACCAACCGAAATCACCAAAGACAAAATACCAAGAAGAACAAAAGCCAATTGAATGGCCTCTTTAGAATCTAAATCGAAATCTGACAGTAATCTGACAGGTAAAGTAAGGAAAAAAGATACAGAGAAAACAGCACCAAGTCCACAAGCAATACCAATCATTGCCGAATATTTCCCATTTTTGGAAGTGTTATCAGTGCTTGGTTGATCTTTTTTCCAAAAAAGAATCTTGGAAGTACTGAAATCAGAATAAATGAGTTGGTGAAGTAATACTGGTATCATACTCATACAACTAGTAACACCAAGAGCAAATATCACACGAGGAATAATCAATTCCTTCCAATTACCAAAGCCAATGCTACCATAGGCCAAAAGAGCAATCCCAATTACTGCAAATCCACCCGAAGTAATGATTTGAGACCCATTTACAAATAAGTTCATGTGACTTAATTTATCATTAAGAGACCCCAAAAGTGGATAAGCGACTATACACGTAAGTTCATCAGCTACACCCAAAGCACCAATGATTTTACCTAAATTAGCGGTGTTGATGTTTAAGACATCAGTTAAGTAAAAAGGCTGTGAAGAAGTAAGAAAGATGATGAAAGCTATACCGAAAAAACCGGCTAGATTGAAAGAAATTATGTTTCGAGCACGATAGTTTTTATTAATAGGGCCAGCAGTGGCATTATTCTCTATCAAAGGTTCTTCAATTGAAGTTCTAGAGTCAATAGACTCAATAGCGTCAAGCAGCATAGCAGATTCGAGTGAGAGATAGAGCCGGTCGGATTAGAGTGGTTGTAGTAGGCCGAGCTCGGGGTAGCGATTGAGTGGATGGGTCGGTCTTGGCGGTCGAGGCTCTGACCATACTGGCCCTCACACACCATACTGGCCCTCACCGACCACAACACCAACCTTATCACTCCACCACAACACCCGCTCCTCCTATCTCACGTGTACTATCTCTCACACGTGAGGCTGTAGTCACCCCCAACCTCTCATTTATTACTCACGTGTGCCCCGTGTCAAATCGTAAACATACAAATACCTTCCCTGTCCCATCTCTTCTTCTTCTTCTTCCCTCCCTCCACATCCTTACCATCTTCCGCCCCAGCCCGCCGCGTCCCCGTCCCAGCAACCCCCCGCGATGCGCACCAACTACACTTATAGACGTATAAACTCCTCCAGCTCTACAATGAGTGATAATTCCCTTAACGAACTCAGACAAAGACTCCACGAGTTCGATCCCCACGATAATGATACCGCCGCTTCGTCTGAAACTAGTGAACCTGCTGTTTACGACAAAAATGACGACACTATAGCCGATATCCAGTCGATGCCAGATGAAATTTCGCTTAAACGTTCCGATTCCAGCTCCTCTATTAGTTATATCGACTTAAATAAACTCCTCTACCTCCAAGAGTTTGATTTTGGTCTTGGGATCGATCACGTGAGTGATTCAACCAAGAAAACGCTTCGTAACATGAAGGCGAAGACACAAGAGAAGCTAAACAGCCAGAAAAAAGACCTTAATAGGCTTCAGGAACTCTTGAATCAACGTGTAAGTAAATTTGATGAAAAAATCCACAAAAACCTCCAAAGTTCGGCTACAGAGAAGCTTTTCTATGCTTTGGCGGTGTTCACAATTGCTATAGCAGGGTTTATAATTGGGAAGTATCCCAAATATTTCCATGTGTTTCACACGATTTTGTTTTGTCTCTTGATGCCAATTCGGTTCTATACGTACTTTAAACAATCGTTTCAGTACTATTTGGCCGATTTGTGTTACTATGTAAACCTTCTTTTGATGATATTCATCTGGTACAAGCCAGATTCGAAGTCGCTTTTTGTATCTGTCTTCTCTTTATGTTTGGGAACCTTGTCGTTTGCTGTGATCACCTGGAGAAACTCTTTGGTATTACACTCGATCGAAAAGACCACCAGTTCGTTTATTCATGTAAT
Source organism: Yamadazyma epiphylla (assembly GCA_030571925.1). Taxonomy (NCBI): domain Eukaryota; kingdom Fungi; phylum Ascomycota; class Pichiomycetes; order Serinales; family Debaryomycetaceae; genus Yamadazyma; species Yamadazyma epiphylla. The sequence goes on from JAJLZA010000003.1 coordinate 325,112, forward strand.
GCCTCCGATCACCATGTTTGTATTGGTGCATGAACTTCCTCCCGAGTACATCGAGGAGAGATTTCCTGCCATTAGAAGTATCGATGATTGGAACTTCATCAATGGGATCATCATTACCTCTATTTACTATACTATTTGGCAAGTTAGTTATCATTATTTCATTACTATTAGAAAAAAGAAAGAGATTGATAATGGTCGGGTTACTTCTTTTACTTATTTAAAGAAAAAGAATGCTAAAACCGTTTTAGGTAGATTTGTAAATTCTTTACCATATACTTGGATGCAAGTAACGGCGTTTACTTTGATTCAATTTTTTTATCAAATTCTAACAATGACATTTTGTCCAATTTGGTTTAGATATAAGCACCTTTGTGGTACTTTTGTAATATTTGTATTTGTATGGTCATGTTATAATGGGGCTACTTATTATATAGATGTATTTGGTAAGAGATTCGAGAAGGAGGTGAATAAGTTAAGACAAGAGATCAATGATCTTCAATCTAGACTGGAAACCCATTCTCCAGAGATCAAAGCCACCGAGCCTTCAGAGGGCCAACACTCTGGAGATGTTGGTCATTTGCAAGATTTACCTGAGATCCAAAGTATGAAAAAGGGTCTGGAGGGTTTAGTTGGAGAATCATCCCTGAACACAGCTGTTCCACTTTCTACACCAAACCATAAAACCATCACATCATGATTGGTCAACTTTTGTAGGCGTATTCTCTGATGTTTTAGTCTGTCAAAGCAGGATTTCTGAAGCCAATATTTATAGTTCAGAGATTATTTATAGTTAATATATTTATAGGGAGATATTTATAGCTCATAGCCAGATATTTATAGTTCTATATTTATAGGGAGATCTAGATCTACGACATTCATAATAGCAAAGGTTTGTCTTTGCAAGCTTTATGTATGGTCTCTTACAACACCCAAGGTGCATTTATCACGCATGCTACGGTCGTTCTTTATACGTGCTACATCCCGTTCTTTATACGTCCAACAGTCGTTCACATTATAGAGGTTTATAATACAAGTTTCTTCTATATATAGAGATTCTAGAACCAGTAAAAAAACCAACGTCTATTCAGTAAACTTCTAAAATATATCTTCCTTCTTCCTTCATATCTTCAATAACCTTACCAATATCTTTGATTTCTTCGCCGTTTCTTTTAGCTCCATTCTTTACAATATCTTCAAGACATGCAGTAATATCTGGAACTGGCCAAGTTGGACCACACAAGTAGAATGAACCTTGTTCTTTAACTACAGCATCAGTTAAATCTTCAATACTTTCTCTGATTTTATCTTGAATATAAATCTTTTGAGGTTGATCTCTTGAGAATGCAGCTCCAATATGAGTTAAAATTCCGGCATCTTTATAAGCTTCCCATAATTCACCATATAAATATTCTTCCTTTTTATGTCTTGAACCCATAAATAAGAAGATTTCACCAATTTCCATACCTTGTTGCTGTTGCCAGACTTTTTCTTCAATAAAAGCTTTGAATGGAGCTAAACCAGTACCTAAACCAGACATAATGATTGGTTGTTTAGATAATGGTGGTAATTTCATAACTGATGGTTTAACACTAACAACTAATTCATCACCAATACTTAAATCACTCAAATATTTAGAACAATGTCCCCATCTTTTTCTTCCTTTTGAATCAGTCCAATCAACAACAACAATAAGTAAATGAACTGCATTTGGATGGATTTTTTGAGATGATGCAATAGAATATTCTCTTCTCTTCAATGGTGAAATAATCTTTACCAATTCTTGGAATGGAGGTCTACAACTTTTAAATTCTTCTAAAATGTCGAAATAGGTACAGAAATCAACTTCTTGTCTTTTCTTTAAATCGGCGGCACCTTCACTGCTTGCTAATTTTTCTAATTTTTCCTTTTCGGCAGCATCTTCAGCAAATTCAGCTAATGATTCATAGAATCTTTTTGGTGGTTTACCTAAAAAGTCAATGGTTTCAGTTAAGGTTTGACGAGCGGTTCTGATTTCTAAAATGTTGGCATCATCTTTATTTGAAACTTCAACTAAAGAATCTGGATCAACACCATAGAAAGTCAAAAACTCTTCTACATCTTCAGGATGGTTACGACCATGAATACCTAAAGCTTCACCAATATCATAAGTTAATCCAGTACCAGAAATATCGAATTCAATATGGAAAATATTTCTTGAATATTCTGCTGGGGTTAATCTAATGTTTTCTTGAACTTTAACAACAAAGTTCTTGACTGGTAAGTCTGGTCTCAAATCAGTCTTAACATCATAAGCTTCTTTGAAAGCTAATTTAGTGGCTAATTCTAAATATCCAGTATGGTTAGTTTCATCTTCACTAGCAGAATCATTACGAGGATTGGCATAGATAGAAGTTTCCTTGATAAAGTATGGTAAATCAACAATTTCTTCTTCGTCGGTTTCTAAATTAATCCAATCTTCAGCAACTTTAACTGATTTAAGAGTAGATTTTTCATTGATAGTAGCAATAAATTTATCTAAAACAGCAGCTAATAATTCAAATCCATTACCATTGGCTTGTAAAAGTTTATTAACAATGAAACTTCCAAGTTCTGGATAAGCAGTTTGCCAGAAGGCGGTTTGAATTAAAAATTCATTGGAAAATCCTTTAGTAGAATCTTTCAAGTCAGTTAATTCATCTAAAACGGAGAAATCAATAATAACTAATTTATTTTTGTTAGCAGCTAATGATTTCTTTAATGAAACAGATAATTTACCAACAAAATCTTCTTCATTAAAAGATTTGGTGTTACCAACTAAAATGGTGGCACCAGGTTTGGTAGTAGCAATGATATCATATTCATTGAAGAGTGAGACGTCTTCAACAATAACTACATCAGCACTATCAACTTGTTGAACTGGTTCATTATTACCATTTGAAACAATTTGAGTTTGAGCAATACCTCCAACTTTTGAATTGTCAAATTTAGTACGGACACTGACTTTTTTAGTATCATCTAAAGATAAAGAAAAGGCCAATTTACCAGCACTTGATAAGAATTCACCATTATCTTTACCCCAAACCAAATAAGATCCTACAGGTGAGGAATTGGCAGTAATAGAAGTGGAAATAATGGTATCTTTTTCTTTCAAAAGAGTTTCTGGGTTCAAGTTTTCAACGAATTCGTTCAAGACTTTAGTAATAGTGATTGGAGTCCATTGGAAATCCAAATCATACTTAAATTCTTGTAAGTTGAAACGGTAATAAACTCCATTTAAGAATAAAGCAGTAGAAATATCAGATTTGATAGAAGTTTCACCAGTAGTTCTTGGAGTAACAATTACCAAGTTAGCAGTTGAATTTGGTACAGTCTTGATAAATTCATTAAAGTTGAAAGGTAAAGGAACTCTAACCTTAACAACACCAACCTTAACTGAATCAGCAATAGAATTAACAAAGTTACCTAATTGGGTAGCTTCATTAGTTCCATAAACTACAAATACAACATCAGGTCTTGCATTACCAACGTATTCAAATGGAGCATACGAAGTACCAGCAATAGTATTAAGTTTATCTAAAGCATAACTAACAGTTTTTTCAACATCAGTTGGATCAACATCAGCAGTAGCATCTAATAATTTACTGTAAAGATCACCTAACTGGTCAACAGACAATAAGTTGTTGAATTTGGTGTAATTCTTAAAAGAATCAACCCCATCAAATAAGTTAATGGCAGGGTTACCAGTAATGGTGGCTAAATAATGATTTAAAAGAGTTAAATGTTGAAGTTCAACACCGTTGTATCCATCAACAGGAGTTAAAACAGGATAATTAAGAGATCTGGCTACTTTCAATGCCTTGTCGTAGTTAGAGACCAAATTATCATCTACATAGTCAATGGCAGAGACATTTAAAGATAATGGTAAAGTGGAAGAAACTTTAGATAATGCAGGGTACATGTACTCTAAAGCGTTGGCACCAGCTAAGGCGGTGATTGGTTGACCGTTGGTACCATTTCTACCGTAATAACCTAAGATGGTGTTAGCAGCACCTGATCTAACTTGCAACTTGTTGAAAAATGGTGTAATACCAAAGGAATTTTTACGTTGGTATCCGTTAATCCATACTTGCAAATGACTATCAGTTAAATTAGCACTTCCTAAAGTTTCGTAACTGAAAATCTTGCTTGAAACAGAGAAAATAGCTTGATTAATGATGGAAATACCGGAGGTGTAACTGGAATCTTTCAATAAACTGGGGTCTACGATGTTATCAAAAGGGTTTAACTTGAGGTTTTCAGCAACATTAGTATTGCTGAGATCATGGACACTCCCTGCTGCAGAAGCGACAGGAGTACCTTGCTGAATAGCGTGTGGAGCCATGAGTTAAGTTAGTTGAAAGTGAAAAATTGAGCTCTTTTGAGATGTGAATTTGATATTTTCACGTGACATCGGCTAATCAATAGAAATGTTTTAGGGTAGATAAAGTCACGTGCTGGGTGTTGGTGTTGTGGTGTAGAGTAGCTTGCGATGATTAAACTGTGGAGTTGCCATAGTTCGTCATAATTCCCGGGAATAGTTATCAAGATATGTTTAGATGCTTCAGATCGTTGGTTAGATCTTCGAGTCGAAGATTCAGCTCAATCCCTCCTAAATCTTCGTCGACACCAAAGCAATCGCCTAATTTGGCGGTATATGCCTTATCTAGTGTAGTATTTCTTGGTATAGGTACGTATATAGGTACTAATTTACCACCAATTCAATCTCATGATCGCTCTACAACTCCATTGGACACCGTCGAGCCTTTAAAATATGCTACCGACGTTCAATTCGCAGAAGCGGTGAAGTTAATGAAGAAAGTCGTGGGTGAACACTATTCGGAATCTGAAGAAGAGATTAAATCTGTGTCTGATCTTTTCTTTTCAACTCATAGACCTCCAGATCCAGAAAATAATCGTCCAAGTATTATATTCCTGCCGGGGTCTACTGAAGAGGTTGCCGAATTGGTGAAAATTGCTCATGAGTATCGGGTTCCAGTGGTTGCAAATTCTGGAATGACATCGCTTGAAGGACAAACCATGCATACCAGAGGGCCTAATAGTATTTCTATCTCTTTTAGTCGTATGAATAAGATTATTGCGTTCCATCCACAAGATTTGGATGTAACTGTTGGGCCTGCTGTGGGCTGGCAAGATTTGGACGAATTCTTACGTTCTAGCGACGATGGGGCCCATCTCTGTTTTGGACCTGATCCAGGAATGGGTGCTACCATTGCTGGGATGGTTAGTACATCTGCTAGTGGAACCAATGCGTACCGTTATGGGACCATGAAAGAAAATGTTGTTAATTTGACGGTAGTGTTGGCCGATGGTACTATTGTCCGTACCAGACAAAGACCTCGTAAGTCAAGTGCTGGGTATGATTTGACTAGGCTTTTCATTGGTCTGGAAGGTACTCTTGGACTTATCACTGAGGTAACAGTAAAACTTAATGTTCGTCCTAAGTTTGAATATGTCAGTATTGCTTCTTTCCCTACTATTAGGGATGCTACTCAAACAGCATCAACCATCGTTTCTAAATCTGGTTTACAGTTGAATGCACTTGAAATAATTGATCAAACAATGGTTTCTTTTGTAAATAGCTCTGGAATCACAGATGCTAAAGGTAAACCTAAAGTATTTTTAGAAAAACCAACACTTTTAATGAAGATTGGTGGTTCCACTGAAGATGCCATTACAGAGCAAACAAAATTAGTTAAACAAATTGCTGCTGATAATCATGTAGTTCAATTTGAGACCTCACAAAGTGAAGAAGAAAATGCATTACTTTGGAGTGCTCGTAGACAAGGGCTTTGGTCTACTATTGAACATGGGGCCCGGGTTTTGGAAGATCCAAATGATGTACAAATTTGGACGACTGATATTGCAGTTCCTATCTCGGCATTACCACAGGTAATTTCCCAAACTAGTGAAGATTTAGATACTCTGGGTTTTACAAATAAATTTGCAACCATGGGACATATTGGAGACGGTAATTGTCATTTTTTAATTGTTTATAACAAGAAAGATTATGGTAAAACCCAGGCTGCAGTTGATAGAATGGTAACTAGAGCTTTAAAGATGGAAGGTACATGCACTGGGGAACATGGTGTTGGTGTTGGTAAACGGAAGTATTTACCACAAGAATTGGGAGTTAGTAGTGTTGATTTGATGAGACACATCAAGTTCCTGTTGGACCCAAGGGCCATTTTAAACCCAGATAAAGTGATTCGTCTTGAAAAAGATGATAAGTTGGACGAACTTTTAGACTCTGGGGCCCTTCACCAAACCTCTGCTTGTTGTATGTAATTGTTATAGAATATTATAGATGAAGCAGTGCTTGAGGCATTATATGGAACAGCTGTATATGGACCACCTACTTATATAGAACACTACATATATAGAACACCTACTTATAGATACACATAAATATATGATACAACTATAAGAGACAACTATATCAACATCTACATATAACTACCTAAACCAATCACAACCACACATACATAAAACAGTTACTTATAAATACAGCACCATTCACAACATCTAATACAATTGTACAATGGTTGCAAAATGGTTGCAAAAATGGTGCAAAAAAGTTCCAAAAGTTCCCCGCGACATCCCAATCCACGACATTTCTCGCACCAAATATCTCGCAGTGAAAAATTTTTGAAATTTTTCAGCTATGTTCAAGTCAATTAAAGCTGCCCCAACAGCTCCTGCACTTGTAAGAAACCTCGTATCAAGTAACATACGTTATCAACATGCCAAAACTGACGACCATATCAAGTTTTTATCCAAATTCTACAACCAAGAACTCCTCCAGAGCATCAAGATCACCGAATCTTTAGTACCTCCAAATACCCTCTTAAAACTCCAAAAACAAGGCTTTAACGGTAGAAGTAGAGTGCCCCCATCAAATCCTGACCACGACTATTCCAAAAGTGAACCCAATTGGGACGAACCAATCTTATATCCCAACCAAGCCAACGGAAAGTCGCCATATCCTGCTATTCCTCAGGTTAGATCACCTGACAGAAACGACTTGGTGTTGAAATTTCCTACTGGGGACCACCAAAAGAAGTCGGCGTTCAAAACTAGAAGTGCTTTTGCTCATAGTCTTGCTAAACTTACCGGGCTTGAAGCTGGTTATATCTCTAAATTGTATGTTAGACCTATAATAATCAAGAGAGTCTCTTGTCAAACCTCTAAAGGTAAGATTCCTAACTATTTTGTATTAACTGTTGTTGGAGACAAAAACGGTATGCTTGGGTTAGGAATTGGTAAGTCTAGAGATGGACCTAGAGTGGCCATGTATAAGGCTCACTGGAATGCGGTTAAGAATTTGCAGCCAATTCAAAGGTATGAAAATAGAACCATTTTAGGTGATATTAATATGAAATATCGTGCTGTCAAGATGTTTCTTAAATCTGCACCTTCTGGTTTTGGTTTAAGAGTGAACCATGCTATTTTTGAAGTGTGTCAAGCTGCTGGGATTAAAGACTTGAGAGGGAAAATATACAAGTCTAGAAACCCTATGATGATTGTGAAGGCTTTTGTGAAGGCATTGAGAGAACAAAGGTCTTTGGACGAGTTGGCCAGTGGAAGAGGAAAGAAATTGGTCGATTTAAGAAAGGTGTATTATTCTGCGTAGGTGTGGTGGTGCGGTGGTGCCAGTCGCCAGACTGTGAGACGGTGAACGGTGAACGGTGAACGGTGAACGGTGAGACAGTGTGGTGTGGCTACGTGGTAGCTGCTCTATAATGTATATAGTAATAGAATCATGTAAATCATGTAAGATTAGCTCTGTGTGGGTGTATCTCTGGCCTGGTGTCTCGTTTCTCTTTGTTTCTGGCATCCCATTCCGACCTCGTCTGCCCTCGTCTGCCCTCTGTCCTCGTCTTCCCTCTGTCTTCTGCCTCGTCCCGCGCCCTCGCACCCTCTGCCTGCCGCCCTACCGCACCATCACCACCTCCCGCACTCATGTGATTATCATGGTCGTAGATACAACTTATTATGACTTGTTAGGCATCCTGCCCGATGCCACCGCTTTAGAAATAAAAAAAGCTTATAGAAAAGCCGCTATCAAATTACATCCTGATAAAAATCCAAATGACCCGCTGGCCGCTGCTAAATTCCAAGAGGTCGGTGAAGCGTACCAAGTGTTATCTGACAATGGTCTTAGGTCGAAGTACGATAAGTTCGGTAAGCAAGAGAGTGTTCCAACTGAAGGTTTTGAAGATCCTTCGGAGTTTTTCCTGATGATCTTTGGAGGAGAGGCGTTTAAGGACTGGATAGGAGAGTTATCGTTGATACAAGAGTTGGCGAAGAGTGCTGAGTTGTCGGGGTACGGCGATGAGGGCGCTGACGGTGCGGGCGCTGGTGCCAGTGGGACCGGGGCTGGTGCTGGCCCTGGTGCTGGTGCTGGGACCAGTGCAGGTGCTGATGGTGCAAATAAGACTACAGAGGGTGATGGTGGTGCTAAAGGAGATGGTAAAGGCTATCTGACTGTTGGAGGTGAAGGTGTTTCCACCTCATCGCATACTGATGCTGGAGCCGAGGGTTCTAGCTCCCGTGCTGAGCGTACCGCCGCGCACGGTACTGGTGCTACCACTGGCACCACCGATTCCCACACCAACACAAACTCTCCTCTTCTCTTACCTCCATCCTCTGCCGTCTCTCAAGAAGAATTGGACAAGAAACGTAAACTCGAGCTCGAACAGTACGAAGAAGAATGTCGTCTTAAGAAAATCGAGATGAGAAAAGAATTGACTGAAAAGCTCATTAACCGTCTCTCTGTATTCACCGAAACCGATATGAAAGATGACGTTGCACAATCTTTCAAGGGGAAGCTTCAATACGAGGCTGAATCGCTTAAAATGGAAAGTTTCGGGTTGGAAATCTTGCATACTATCGGCTCTATCTATAAACTTAAGCTGAAAATTTTCTTAAAAAACCAAACCTTTTTGGGTCTTGGTGGTCTCTGGTGGTCTGTCAAAGAGAAAGGTGGTGTTGTTAGAGATACATTCAAAACCATCACCACTGCTTTAGACGCTCAGCTGACGATGCAAGAGTATACCAAGATGCAAGAAGATAACGAGTACCATGCACAGAAAGAAGCTGCTGAGGATATCAAAGCCAAAGAAGAGGCCGAGAAACAGCAGGATGAAGTGCATGAGCTTGAACAGAAGTTGCACGAGATCAAGCTTGAAGAACAGAAAGCTGCTGAGGCCGCTGGTAACGCTGCTTCTGGTGATTCTTCTGCTTCTGGTGCTGCTGCTAATCCTGGCGAAACTAAACCTGAACCAGAAGCCAAAGAACCAGAAAAACACTCTGCTGAAGATATAGCCGAAATGGAAAAGTATCTTATGGCCAAGGTGTTAGCTGCTGCATGGTCTGGATCCAAGTTTGAGATCCAAACTACTGTTAGAGGTGTATGTGATAATCTCTTATATGATAAAGAGGTGCCTATAGAGAAACGTATTGCACGTGCCAAGGGCCTTAGGTTGATTGGTGAGGTCTTCAGTTCGACAACACGTACAGAAGATGAGGCTGAAGAAGCTAGGGTGTTTGAAGAGTTGGTTGCAGAGGCTTCTAAGAAGAGAAAGAAGGCTAAACCTCAACCGGCTGCTGACGTGCATGCCAACACTGCAGAGACTGCTGCTGGTATTTAGATTGTGTATAGTTAAGACCTTTGTCTTTATTGTTTCGTATCTCTGGTCTTTTTAGCCCTTCTCTGGTCGTTTTAACACGTATCTCTAGGACTCTACCTGTGTCTTTCATCTTCTCCTAAAGCCTTCGGCCGCCCGCGCAGCCACACGGCACTGCACGGCGCCCTACACCGCACCAATCTTCGCACCTGTCAAACTATCTTCAATATGCCTGGTAGAGCTGCTTTACAATCCAAAAGACCTCAAGGTCTTGCTATTGATCCCTGCACAAACTCAAATTATAAGACCTTTGTCGTCAAACACACAAACTTGTCGCTTAAAGTTTCCTTTGAAGAAAAATTGGTTTCTGGGGTAGTTAGCTATAAATTGGGTTTTTCCGGTGAAAAACTGACCCAATTAGTCCTTGATACTTCCTATTTAGTTATCAATTCTGTCAAAATTAATGATAAAAACGCTGATTTTACACTTCTCGATCGCTCAGAACCTTACGGGAGCCCATTGCAGATCTCTTTAGCGGGATCTGAGGCCGAAAGTGGGGCCGATTTCGTGGTGACTATCGACTTTTCTACCACCGATAAGACCACTGCCCTTCAATTCATAAATGGTGATACTGGGCCATATCTCTTCTCTCAATGTGAAGCGATTCATGCCAGATCTGTTTTCCCATGTTTCGATACCCCTGGTGTCAAATGCCCTTATGACTTCAGCGTCGAATCACCTTTACCTGTCTTGATCTCTGCAAGACCTAAAGAGTCTACTGAAAAAGACGTTTACTTGTTCGAACAACCAATTCCTATTCCTTCGTATTTAGTAGCTATAGCCTCTGGTAACCTTGTAAGTGCGCCAATTGGTCCTAGATCAAGTGTATACTCTGAACAACCAAGTATCAAGGATTGTCAATGGGAATTTGAAGAAAGTATGGAAGATTTCATTCAAATTGCTGAAAAATTAGTTTTCCAGTATGAATGGCTTAAATTTGATGTACTTGTTTTACCAACAAGTTTCCCTTATGGAGGTATGGAGAATCCTAATATTACTTTTGCAACACCTACCTTGATTTGTAAAGATAGATCTCAAGTTAAGGTTATTGCACATGAATTGGCACACTCTTGGGCTGGTAATCTTGTAACTAATTGTTCTTGGGAACATTTTTGGCTTAATGAAGGTTGGTGTGTGTACTTGGAAAGAAGAATCTTAGGTGCAATGGCTGCAAAAACTTCTCAAAGTGAAGAATATGGTGAAAAGTATAGACATTTTGATGCAATTCTTGGTTGGGGGGATTTAGTAGATTCTTTTAACTCTATTGAATCCGATCACACCACTTTGGTATGGGATTTATCTAATGGAGGTGATCCAGATGATTTTTTCTCTAAATTCCCATATGAAAAGGGTTTCAATTTCTTATTTTACTTAGAGAAAACATTGGGTGGAGTTAAAGAATTTGATCCATTCGTGGTTCATTATTTCAAAACTTTTAGATACAAAACCCTTGACTCTTTTACATTTGTAGATCTCTTGTACGAATTTTTCACTGATAAACATGATATTTTAGATACTATTGATTTTGACAAGTGGTTATTTGGGCAAGGATTGCCTGATGATCCAGGATTTGATACCAGTTTAGTCGATGAGTGTACTAAATTAGTTGAAAAATGGGCTAACTATATTGGCAAAGATGGTGATAAATCCCAATTTAGTCAAGATGTAGATCTTAAGCTGTTTGATATCAATCAGAAACTCTATTTCCTCGGACATTTAAGTAAAACATTAGATTCTTACGATAATGTAAGTAGTGAAAGAGTTAGAGATATAGTTGAAATTTACCCAGAATTCCCACTGAGTAAGAATTACGAAATAATTGCTTCTTTCAATGATCTTTTAATCAAATATGGTAAGTTTACCGATAAAGACCTGGCTGCAAAAAACTTTGGTGAGTGGTTAGGTACAGTTGGTAGAATGAAGTATGTAAGACCAGGGTATGTATTATTGATGAACTATGTTTCAAGAGACTTTGCGGTAGAGACATTTAAGAAATATGAACATGTTTATCACCCAATTTGTAGAAACTTAGTATATAAAGATTTAGGATTATAATATATGAAGATCGTATTGTAAATTGGGTCGGACAACAGTGGCTTTGGTCGGCTACTGGGCCGGTATCTAGTGCCATAGTTGGTAGCCACAACGCGATACGGCAAAGCTTATACTTTCTTCTGATTAAACCATGGAATACCTTACAAATCTTGATTCAGATGAAAGGGTATCTACCAAGTCAAAGCTTGGACTCTCTTTTGTAGAACCAATTAAATTTTATGATTTTCATGTGTATTATTTTGCACATCTGCGTCCTTCTGTCTTAGAAGCAGATAATCTAAGACAAAAGTTGATTAAAGATTTCCCTGAAGAGTGTAAAGAGGGTGCTTTGATCGTTAAAAAGTTACCTAACGATAAGGTAATTGGGCCTCACCCTACACAATTCTGGGAAGTAGATGTATGTAGACCTGAAGTGTTTGTTAGAGTACTTGGATGGTTCCAATTGAATCATGGTAATCTTTCGGTGTTGATTCACCCACAAACTGGGGAAGATTTGGAAGACCATACTGTCAGAGCACTTTGGTTAGGTGACAAGCTTCCCTTAATAACAGATATTTTGAAAAATAGTGGGTTACCAGAGTTTGGTAAGCCATCTAGAGGCCAGTATACGCCAGAGGAGTTTAGCAGCAGGTATTTGTAGGGATGGAGGTTTTGTAGATCTGTATAGGTGTGTATGAATGTAAAATTTAGAGGTGGAGTGTAACAGTTAGAGCTGTGTAGATGGTTGAAGCTGCATAGTAGAGCTTACATGAATGTAGAGCTGTATAGATCTATATAGAGTGTATACTAATGTAGAGAGGTATACGACCGTAGAACGTAGGACTATCGAGTTATAAACTGTAAAGCGGCTAATACAGCAAAACTACATACCTCTATACTCTAAGAACAACAGATAATCCCGATCTACCTCCATAGTTCAGAATTGCCAGCCCAAATCCTACTAAAATCCCGCCAGTAGCTCGTAAGCCTATATTAATCTACATACTACATACTAGAGCGTCGTGCAACAAACTAAGGCCTACCAAAGACCTCCTCCCCACACGTACACCCCACCTACTCAAGACTGATCTCTTTCCTAAACAGATCCAATCTCTTCTGGTGATCCTGAATAAACTGTATAACCTTCTTCCTATTTTCCCTAATAATAGGGTTTCCTAAAGTATCAATACCATCAAGCGCCAACAATTCCTTCAACAACATCTCTTGGAAATAGTTGAATTTATAATCAAGATCTTCGGCGCTCAAATCTTTATAAGAGTTGAAAAAATCGTTGATTTGTGGGACCCAAACCGACTCAAAATTGTCCAAAACCTCTTGGATTTTGATGTTGGTTTTTTGGGCTTTAGAGGTTTTTTTCTTCTTTTTTTTCTTATCTGAAGTAGCGACAGGTGCTGGGGATTTGAACAAACGTCCAATGAGAATTAAAGAGGTGATCCCAGCAATGGTGATGGTGGTAGTAAGTGGAGTTACCTTGAAATTTTTGAATTCCTCGACGATATTATCGAGGTGAGCATTTCTTAAGGTTTCGACGTAATCTTCGAATCCTTGGGCAAATTTGTCCTTCCAGAGAAAAGCTTCTTCGGAGAGGTGTTGGAATTGAGGTTCCAACTTGGTTTTGTATTCAGTTACCTTTGCTGTGACTTGGTCCATGGTGAAAATTTCAGTGCGTGCGGGCGATCAAATAAATACTTCGCCGTGGAAATCGAGCGACGTGGTGAGCGATGGTTTGGACGCTTTGTTTACTGGGGGCGGGATTTTTGGGGAGGGAGAGGTTGTTTTGGTGGTGGGGTTGGGATGAATGGGGGAGCTTGGTTTAGCGGAGGTTGGTTTTGGGGGAAGTGTGGGTTTGGTGGGCTTTGGGGGGAGGGTAGGCTTGGTGGTGGTGGAGATCAGACCCGAGGCGGTCGAGGAGATCAGACCCGAGGCGGTCGAGGCGGTGGAGGTAGGCTGCGTGACGGCAGTGGTGCGTGTGACAGTTTCTGTGGCCGTGGTTGGTGATGAGACGCTTGAAGCAGAGCTTGAGGCCAATGCTTTGGGGAGTCTTCTTTTAGGTCCCTTGGCTCTGGTTTTGTTGGCGTGTTTCAATTTCCCCGTAGCCTCTGTGTTTTGCCGTTTAGGTGGGTCTGTTGCACTTCGTTTGATCTCTGGTATACCTCGCGTACTCAGTGGCCCGCCTGCTGGGGCACCCGCGCCGAGCGCTGGGTCCGTGCTGGCACGAATGATATTCGATAATGCACTTCTAAAGTCTACTTCTTCCTTCTTACCTATTTTGTCTTTATCTAGAGTAGCTTTTTTGTCTTCTTTGTCTAGAGTAGCTTTTTTGTCGTCTTTTGTTTCGTCTCTGTTTGTGCTCTTACGAAGACGCCCCAATTGTGAGCTTAACATCTCATTATCTTTATCTTTATATTTCATTATATCTGGCTTTGTTGGCTTTATTGGTGCCGATGCTTTCGTTGGTGATAATTTCTGCAATTGACTCTTTAATTCATTTGTTTCCGAATTATAACTTGCCTTTGGCTTAGGTTGAACTACAGGTTTCGATTTTATCTTGGCCAATTGGGAAAGAAGTAGTTCATTGTCTTGAGATTGGTATTGTTTTGGCTTCGGTGCCGGCTTGGGCGCAAGCTTGGGCGGAGTCTGGGTCGACAGCTGCGCGGAGCCGGTACCATCACTTGTAAGAGGCAGAGATGCTTTATTAAACCCAGAAAACAGAGGTTTTGCTGGTTTAGGTGGAGATTGACCTTTCTCTTTGGTGTCTAACGAAGGTTTAGGGCCTACTTTAGGTACTGGTTTGGTAACTGGTTTAGACAGCACATTATCATATCTAAGTTCTTTACCATTTGGAGATTTGTTAACTGCACTATCTAACCAAGAAGTGGCTGACTTATTCCGCACCGGTGACACAACTTTTACATCAGTATCATTTGGTACTACTCGTTTAATTGGAACCAAAGGCTTCTCAGAGTTTTTATTAAAATCAGTAGCTTTTGCATTCTGACTAGCACTTAAAGCGGACAAGTAAGATGGTTTAGGTACTGGTTTTGGTCCCGATTGGTTACGATCCGATTGCTTTGAATCAAGACTACTTAACCAATCGGTTTTCTTTGGTTTTGAAGGTTTACGGATGTCTTTTTCAAGATCAATAAAAGATCTATAGCCCGATGAAGTTTCAGATTTATCGTTACGGGCCACGGACCGAGTCGCACCACCATCTGCGGCGCTATTGGTAGTGCGAGCGGAACCAAGATTCTTAGCTGGAACAGTGCGAGAAGAAGAGTCTCTGGCAACAGGCATAACCAATTCTATATCAAATTGAGGCCGTTTGGGTTTCGGCGGTGGAGTTATATCTCTTCTTTGTGGCAAAGGTGGAGGATTTTCCACCGAATCTGGCCTTTTTGGCTTTGGTGGTGGAATGTCTGAGGAAAATTTCATTGGTGAGGCCGAACTCAGACGTGAGGCCAGAAACCCTGCCTGACGGTAAGAACTCATGGAGTTTTCTAATTCCCGTTGTCTTTTCTGGTCTTCCGATAACCTATCTTGTGAAAGCTTTGAAAGGGACGCTAGAAAGTCATCTACTTTCTTAGCTGAAGGTGAAGTCAGCATGGTGGTAGTCGCAGTTCGCGATTTCAGGTCCATGGCCCTATAACATGGCGAGCCCGTCGCCGCGCGCGCTAGCTAACTATCGTCGGTCCTAAACCTGGTACGGTTACCGCGAACATTAACATGGAGGATAAGAAGATCTGCTTTGTTTCGTTGATTTCAAGAGAAGATAAACCGCTATATATCCAATCTTTTGAAAATGAATCACTTGCACCTGAATCACGTGAGGCTGCCAATAGTTTTTTGAAATATAATTTTTTATCGCATATGGCCCTAGATATCATCACCTCGCCCGGGTCCATCAGCTTGCGAGAGCAGCAGCAAGAGACAGAGATCAAAGGCGGTGGGGTTTTGTTGGTAGTACAAGATGATGTTAGTGTTTACGGGTATGAAAGTAATACCGGCTTAAAGATCATAATTGGGTTTAATAACTTAGAACCCGTCAAAGGTGGTGAATTGAACCAGCTATTTGTGGGGATTCACAAGTGTTATATAAAGGTTATATGTAATCCGTTTGTAGAGGATGTAGAGAGCAAATTACAGAACGAGACGTTTGACCGAGGGGTTGGGAAGGTAGTGGAGGCATGGAACGAGCCTGTTAAAGCAGCAGCTTGAACTGAGAGTTGGGTTTCTGGCCACGGCGGTACTAGCTTGGTCCGCACCCAGTACCAGCTCAGCACCATTCAGCACCAGCTCAGTACCATTCAGCACCACCCGGTCCAATCTCTGCTCCTACCATACTATATCGTCAATATATTCATTCTATATACGCCGTAACTCGCTCAAACGCTAGAAAACCCGCTCAAACGACATTCGCTAACTATATACCTACTTAAGCACCACATTGGCACCTCTTAAACTCAAGTACTCTTGGTCTACACCTGGCGGCATATGCTTGATCACTTCTTGGTATACCTCAACATCGTGGAACCGCAAATTGTTCGCAGGACTCTTATACTTCCCTTCTAATCCTGTGATGTCACAATAATGTTTTGCAGGCTTTAAGCTAGGTGGGGCAGCTACAGATGTGTAGGTGGGGGTATCGAATTTGATATTGGTTTTGGTCTGGAGGTACTTGATCTCGTCACCTATGAGCTGTCTTGCAGGTTTAAACCTCCTATTGTTCTGCTTTTGGCGAGGTGTGTTTGATTTGAAGGAATGGTGTTTTGTTGTCACGTAGGACAAGTCATGGACGTCTACAGAGGACATGATGATGAAGAACAAGGTGAGTGAGATTCGAGGTTAATTATGGCGATGGTCATGTGATGCGCATCATGTGATACCATGTGTCACGTGCTTGGTATTCCCTCGATTTTGTCTCGGAGGTCGAAATGGAGGAAACCGACTTTGTACCTGCAGTACCTCAGGTCTGGCTAAGGATTTACCATAGTATTCCGGTACCACTTGGGTACCGGCTGATCCCCCACCGTTAAGGACCCGCCTCCACCATTCCATCCCTTGACAACAACCGTGTTCTACACCCCTTCGTGATGATATAAGATTCGTGCTAGATTACATAAGGGTTACCCAACATTCCTTACTCGTATTGATGGTTGGTTGTAACCAAATGCCGCCCAAGACCCTTTATTACTTGCAAATATTATTTTCTAGCATCCCTATATAGCATCCCCTCTGGTCTGGTTATATTAACTGGCTTGCCCTAACCATCATCACTATAGATAATAATATCTCTCGAAGGTTATGGTACTGCTATAGTTTTGATGTTTAAATTGTGCATAATACATAAATAATAATTTAGTGCGGTTATGATACAATGAGACTTGTGGCCATTCCCGCCTAATTAGGCAGCAGCAAAGATCTGAGATCTACCTTGCGGAAATAATAGCCCTCAACTTACCTGATTGAGCCCCACCACCAGCAAAGCAATTATAACAACTCCGTAGGGGCTACTTGAAAGATCAGCAGATCTACAGTCATAATACGATCAATAAGTGGGGCGCATTTCAGCCAGCCAGCCATCTATAGTGATTAGGTTTGAACAATACTAAACAATAACCTCTGATGGTCATTGATTAACAACAGCTTGATGCCCAAGATAAGGCCCACCATATGGTGGACTCCCAAAACTCAAGTTGTAATCAAGGCGTTGGTTATCGAAACGAGTGGACTGACCTTCTGTCTGCATTAGAACGCGGATCTTTCTGGTCTAAAATTATCCAAAGCGCAATGGCCAGGGCGCCCAAATGGGTCAGAAAGGGTTAGTATCAGGGTAGGTTACGAGAAGTAGGAGCTTTGTAAAGCTTGGGTATGGATGCAAGGCGGATGATTAAGAAGGCTGATTGCTTGAGCCCAGGCAAGATAGGAGGCAAGTTTTACCTTCAGGCAGTATGGTTTAAATCGTACAGAATTCGTGCCAAGGCGGCACCGGGCGGTACTCAATCGTACGGATTCCCGACACGACTAGATAGATAAGATAAGTAAGAACGCTGGTGGTATTGATGGGGTGACAAGATTGCTGGTAAGAATATA
Organism: Yamadazyma epiphylla; assembly: GCA_030571925.1. Taxonomy (NCBI): domain Eukaryota; kingdom Fungi; phylum Ascomycota; class Pichiomycetes; order Serinales; family Debaryomycetaceae; genus Yamadazyma; species Yamadazyma epiphylla. Next base: position 342,982 of record JAJLZA010000003.1, read on the forward strand.
TGGTGAGGAGAACCCTGGGGAGAACCCTGTAGCAGTACCATGGCGTTAAAACCGTATGTTTGCTCTCTAAAATTAGCTTTAGAAGGTTCTATAATTAGGCTCGATAAATATACAATTTTTTTTGCAGCCATCACTAACGGGCCAGGCAACATAAGACTAGACCCAAAAACGATAATAGCAGCATAAGTGGGTAACTAATGACCATACCTGCACTCACTTAAGTGACCATAAGTAGCTAGAGACCAGAGAATTCATACTAATAATAAAACATATATTATCTAAACTAACCAAGCAATGGAAGCAACAACTAATGCTAAGATAGAAGTGAAAGCGTTCATGTTGGCAGCAGCTTCGTAAGTACTAACTTCAGCTTCAACAGTTGGAACAGCAGTAGATTCAGAAACGTAAATGGTTTGTTGGACAGTTGAAGTAATTTCAATGTCACAATCTGGACCAGTACAGACAATAGTAGCACCACCAGCGGCTGGAGTACTAGTAATTGCGTTTGGAGCTAAAGTAGTAGAGTTACTTGGGGTAGTACCATTGACTGGAACAGTAGAGTTAGAAACTGGACCTGGAATTGGAGCAATTGGAACTTCAGAAGTAGCAGGAACTTCGGTTTCAGTAGCTTCATCTTCAACAGGACATAAGGTGGTGTAAGCAGTTTCAACACCGTTAACAGTGACAGTAGTTAAGGTTTCAACTAAAGATTTTTCTTTACAACCTTCTGGACCGCATGAAGTAACGGTAACGTAAGAAGTGATGTAATGAGTAGAGGTGGTATCAAAGGAATCATCGGTAGTAACTGCAGGTTCAACAGTGGTTGGGTTTTCTTCAGTAACAGGACAGAAGGTGGTATAAGAGGTTTCAACACCGTTAACAGTAACAGTGGTAACAGCTTCAGTAGCTGGAACTTCATGAACTTCACATTTGTTGTCAGAACAAGAAGTAACAGTAACAGTGGTAGTAACAGCTTCGGTAACAGTACCTTCTTCAGTAACAGGACAGTAAGTGGTATAAGAGGTTTCAACACCGTTAACAGTAACAGTAGTAACACCTTCAGTAGCTGGAACTTCGGTTTCAGTACATTTATCGTCAGAACAAGAGGTAATAGTTACAACGGTGGTGTGAGCAACGGTCTCGGTCGAGGCAGCACCATCATCGGCACTAGAAACAGCTTCTGGGTCGACGACTGCGAATGATGAGCCGCTAACTTCAGTACCTTCAGTTTCTTGTAATTGAGCAACAAGATCATCTTGTTCATCTCTGGTGACTAAAGTGTTACCCATTAATCTTCTCTTTAAAGCAGCAGTAGAGTTAGAAGCTGGTTCTTGAGAATCAGAGATTTGGAAAAATGGTACTGGACCTTTTCCATATAATAAGTTAGCAGGAATTTCAATGGTTAAACCTTCATTGATAGCATCAGTAAAGAATTTTTGAGCTTCTGCAACACAGTAGTAAAAAGTAACGTCGTAATCTTCTGGACTGGTGTAATCGAATTTGACTGGAAAGTCGCTTGGAATTTGGAACGGACACTTCCCGGTATCTAAATCAACTGTAGCGACTGGAGAATCGTTAACGACACAAACGACATCTTTGGCTTTAACGGCAGTGGCCAAAAGAGTGGATAAAACGAGTGAAAATCTCATAAGTAAAGAGTGTATTGAGTTGGTCTTAAGTTTTTACAGAGTTAGGGCGAAGTCTGAAGTATATAAACGCCTCCTATGTTTACATCGTCAAAAAATATACACGAAAGCTCATTTCCCGTTTGGTGCACAGGTACATTGTTTTATGGTAGTTGCTGTGTAAACAGGATGTCGCGTTTGAAATTTTCACCTGAATGGGACTTGGCTTATGACGTTGACACTTGGCCAGAGGGATGTTATGGGGTGGGAGAGGGTGGGATTGATGGTTTAGGGTAAATGTGTTGCTGAGAGACCAGAGTGTGGAGGCTGGAGGGTGATGGAGGAGTGATGGAAGGGGGACATTATGTATGAGACGGTGATGGTATGAGAGACGAATGTCGCACGGACCTAAATCGTTATTGACGACCGGGCGTATCGCAGCAGATTGGTACCTTGGCGGGTTGGGAGGTAGACGGTACCTGAGGCGACGTTCAGAGTAAAGTTGATTTATTGCTGAGCTGGCATTGATAGAGACATTGGTACCTGGGTGTTATTGCTACTTGTCATTGCCATTTGTCATTGCTACTTGTTATTTACAGTGTCTTACGTGTTTAATTATACTTTAGTGTTGGCTTGTCGTTCCTGATACTACGGGTTTTAAACTCTTGGTGAATGTTTGCAAACAACGGTGTCGCGCGACATTCGCGGTTGAAATCCTGTACCACGGGGCCCTAAACTCACCAGTTTGCGCCACGAGGGGCCGAGAGCTGGTGCTGGGTGGCACGGACCTCGTCCTATTTTAGGGCGCTTGGTGCTGATGTCGTACGATTATGAACATGTTCACGACGCGATATGGTCAAAGTTTAGAAGCCTAACTCTATAGTTTAGATATATCCGTTCATTAGGTTATATAGTACATAAAATGTAAACAACTTTAATAACCTCCTCCTCCCCCAACTTAATTATCGTCACTATTGTTCGTCTAAACGGAATTTCTGGCATCGATATATTGTGCACGGACACGACCCGCTTTATAAAGTTTTATTTTCCTCGTTCCGACTAAACGAACTAAATTTACATACGACGTTACGGTGATGTTCAGGCCACCACGGTATTATCAAACTTACGTAAGCTACAGGAAACAACTTTATTTCACATCGGGGTCTTGAATGCACAGAACATGTGTTCAAATTGATATCTCATATAGGGTAAGTCTAGCACCATATTTGGAGTGTTTACCAAATAAACTAAGCCCAGACTATATTGTTACACCATACAATGGAACAAAGGCCATTATCGGCCGGCGCTAACATTAGGCCCAATTCGCAGCCGGTGGTGGTGGAAACCCGTGGTGCGTAAAACCCATGGGAACCGCAGCAACCGAGATCTCAACCGAATTGGAACCGACGACCAAGGCGGGCACGCGCACCACGTTCAAATAAGCGCCGTAAAATTACGACGAGGGCGGTGCCGTGCGGCCAGACCGTTCATAGAGCCCACCTCTCAAAAGATTAGAGACCTGTAGAGATAAGATAAGCTAATTAAGAATGTCTATTAGAACCATATGTCCGAAATATAATACAAAATGACCGAAATTTTAATGACCAGAAAATTACTAGAGTAATACGAAATTACTACGAAATGACTACAAAATATCTTATAATAAGAAACCAGCTAATGGAATAATAGCAACGGCTAAGAAAGATGAAGCGTATTTGTTAGCAGCACCTTCGTAAGTAGAAATAGAAGCAACAGTTGAACCGGTGGTAGCAGCAGAAGTAGCTAAAGTGGTTGGTTCTTCAGTAGCTGGAGCTTTAGTAGTTGGAGCTTCAGTAGTTGGAGCAGCAGTAACTGGAGCGGTGGTAGCACCTTCAACTGGACACCAGGTGGTGTAAACAGTAACTTCACCGTTTTCTAAAGTAGATGAGGTTTCACCTTCAGTAGCTGGGTAAGTAACTGGAGTACATTTGTTGTCAGCACAAGAAGTAACGGTGACAACAGTAGTAGCAACAGTGGTGGTAGCTTCTTCAGTTAATGGACAGTAAGTGTAGTAAGAAGTAACTTCACCTTCAACGGTACCAGTGGTTAAAGATGGGGTAACTGGAACTTCAGTTTCACTACATTTGTTGTCAGAACAAGAGGTGATGGTGACAACGGTGGTAACAGGACAGTAAGTGGTGGTGACAGAAACAATATCGTCAACAGTAACAGTAGCTTCAGAAGCAGTAGCTGGAACTTCAGTGGCACCACATTTGTTGTCAGAACAAGTAGTAATGGTAACAATGGTGGTTTCAGTGTTGGTAGCAGTAGAAGTAGCACCATCGGCACCAGTAGCACTAGAAGCACCAGATGAGACAGCAGCAACATCGACAACTTCGAAAACAGCACCTTCAACAGCAGTACCATCGGTAGCTTGAGCAGTAGCTAAGAAATCATCTTCTTCAGCTCTTTTAACAATTTCAACTTGTTTTAATAATCTTCTTCTGATAGCAGCGGTAGAGTTAGCAGCTGGTTCTCTTTCTAAGTGAACTTGGAATAATGGAGAACCTGGAGTACCGTATAAAGCTCTAGCAGGAATATCGATTTCTCTACCGGCATTTGGAATGTCGGTGAAGTATTTGATACCTTGAGCAATGGCGTAGTAGAAGGTAACGTCGTATTCTTCTAAGCTGACAAAGTTGTAAGCGACTGGGTATTGAGGTGGAACAGCGAATGGACAGATACCGGTATCTAAGTCGACGACGGCGACTGGAGAACCGTTAACTAAACAAGCAACGTCTTGAGCGATAGTGGAGGCGACAAATAAAGCGCTAGATAAGACAGTGGAGAATTTCATTGCCAGCAGAGATCAATGGGTATAGAGGTGGATGGAGAGGATATATATAGTGGATTTATTAAATTTTGCAGCTACCGGCCCAATTTGGATGAGGGATTTCTTTTTTCATGCGTGCTGCACCTCATACAAATTAGGATTTGTGAAAAGGGCTTGTGGGCCTGTGAGATGGGAGGATGACGGGTTGGGCGCACCGACAAAAAGAAATCGATGTGTGATTGGAGGCGTGGGTTTTGCGGTCGATCTATTTTGGTTTTTCCCGGTTGTTGATGATGTTGCTATGATTGGTGTTTGTATTAGGGTCTTGGTCTTGTGTCTGGGATCTAGGAACGCCAATCATTGACTTACGAAATGTTTATATCGCAGTTATTTTTTGCTGATCGCTCGGGTTATGAAGGTTTTTCGTGGTTTGCAGTTCCTGCAGCCTCCTTTACATCCACGTTCCGAACCATCTCATCCTAATCGGGCGATGGCTGGCTCTGATCTCATCTACCTACCACATGTGGCTAATCAAATGTATGGTCTATAACAATACTACAGATGAATTCCATCGTCATTCCTACTGATACGCTTGGCTTTTAACTATTTCACCCCCTTGTTAATCATATATATAGCTTATAATATTTATAGCTCATTATTTACTCTTTCGCTCTAGATGTCAGTTTTACGTAAAAATGCCCGAATATTCTGGCCCATCTCCATTGTTCTTTCTTGCTGTCCCTTTTAGATACCATTCGCCGTATGGTTTTCTTATGGAATGGAAGCGCTTCTCAATGATATTCGTTGCCTGCCGGAAAAAATGCACTACTGACAAATTATGAATTGGTTTACCGGATTCCGACTTCACCAATTACGTAAGTATAAACGTTTGGAATTAGCCCAAGGTTTCCGATTATCGAATTAGAAATAGAATTTAGGCTTTAAGCTGCATATTCTCCAGATGAGAAATAGGAGATTTAACTATAGACATACGGTATATACATAAATGAACAAATCTATTAATTATTAAAAATGTTTAATTAATTACACAATAGACGGAGAAATAGCAACACTTTAGTCAAAGACAAAAAAATATCTTTGCAGCCACCAATGAGTCAACAGAAAATTCCTCAGACACGGTGGCTGTAATTTCATCTGACACCACGTCTAATTCATTCCATATTTTCCATTCCAAATTATAAGCTCCTGTACGGGTTATCGTGCTCATTCCTGTACCAATTTTATACCTCATCACTACCCGCTCTCTCGGCCTACTCGTCTAATATGCACCGTTGAGAATGAATTTCATGTTAACAATGAAACTCAACTATCGCCAACAACGTTCTTTGTACAATTTCTTTATTATTTCTTTATAATTTCTTTGTAATACCTTTGTAATTAATTTATTGTTTACTATTTACTATTAATTATTATTGCTATTTACAAATTTGATGGATAATTCATTTTCAATGAAATCCACTTTATTAATTATTATTTCACCATTTTCAACCTCGTTATCCATCTCTACTATGGTCCTTAAGGTATTAATCCCCGGTACCTGATATGAAATCCTATCAACGGATTTTGTTCTACATACAGGAATTTCAAACCTTATTTGTTCCGATGGATCTAAAGAATTATGAATTTTCCAGTATTCTTTAATGAATATCCCTTCCCAGAATCTATTTGAAAATTTATCTACTTGTTTTCTTAATAGATCCCGTGCTTGTAAATGACTACTGAAATTACTTAATTCTAAATTTGGTACATGAATTTCATAATTTTGAAATTGCCATTGATTTACCATGTCTGAGAATCTTCTTAACGGCGAAGTAATTTGTGAGTAACTATCTAACCCTAAACTCTCATGGCCTTTATTGAGCGAATTAAGTTTAGCGGATGATGTAACTTTAATCATCTTATTTAATTCTTCTTTATTACTTATATCGAGCGATTTAATTTGTTCAATTATTCTAGCATCATGATTGGATTGTTGGTTTCTAAATATTAACCCAATCTCTTTTTTCAACCCGATTAAACTAGTCAAATGATTGGTGGTAATCATCATTTCACTAACTAATAAATTGGATTTCCCAGATTGTGATGGTTTGATTTGAATACAAACCTTTTCGGTTTTCAATTCATATCCTTGGTCTAATTTTTTGAATTGAGGTTTGGAAACAGGTTCAGATAAATAACTTACCTTAATCTGGTAACCTTCACTAGTGTTTTCTCTAGCAAGCGATTTGGAAATTCTAATGCTGTTTAAGGTTGTAGAAATGTCATGAAGTATACTTAATTGAGGTTTGTATTGATCAGTGACTTCACCATCAAGTACTTTATTGACATATTCATAAGTATATCCCTTAGGGAAATTATTTGCTATAAAAAACTTACATTGAGCAGATGAATGTATTTGATCTAATAATTTTTCAGGTTCAATGGTTTTAAAATCTTTGGAGATTTCAAACTCAATTGCAAGAGTACGAGTATCTTCATCAGTTCCCAATCCACAAATATCACTAAGAAATTGTGGTAACATTCTTACAGGCCCTTCAGGTAAATAAGTAGTAGAGGCTCTATTAAGAGCAATTTGACTAATTACACTATTGGGCTTAATATAAGAAGCGGGATTGGCTATATGAACAGTCACTTTATACAGTTCACCATGGTCTTCAACAGCAATCCCATCATCAATTTCATGGGCATCTGCTGAGTCTATACAAAAGATTGGTTCTTTAAATACTGTTCTAGATTTGGCCATTGGGTCTTCTTTATAAAAATCTTCAGATAATAAAGACCCAAATTGGTTTATTTCAGGCTTAAAAGTAGAAAAATCAATATTATTAATGTCTTCCTCAACCTTTTTATTTTCTTCACCAGAAATTAATTCATTGTATACTTTATTACCATTTTGTTCAAGATAATCGTAATACAGTTGACTTAATTTACTGTGGAAACTAGTTGAATCTAATGAAACAGACCATATGGTTGGATTTTCATAACAGTCAAATTCATTTAAGCGTTTTAATATATCATAACATCTAGCACCTCCATATTCATAAACATATTCATCATTACCCATATCGACATTAGTCACAATTTCTCTAATTAATGAAGCCACTAACGAAACCAATTCAAAATCATTAGTCAAATTACCAACAATATAATCTTTAAATAAGTCAATAACTTGTTGATAATAAGCTATTTCTGTAGTTACATGTACTCCATTCATCTTGTTGATAATATATTTAGCGATTTTCAGGTGGTTTTTCTTTAAATGAGCAATAAGATCTTGTCTTGAATTACGAGTTTCAATGGGTAATACAGTAATACTTGTAACAGGATTAATGGAATTTTGTTCATTAATCTTCCATAATCTTGCCTGTTTTCTTAATAAAAGAATTACTGCAAAATACGTAGAGGTACTATATTTTTGCTTCTCAATCCCCAGGTCTTTACTAGATATAAGACGCCCCAATTGTGGATATTGAAGCATGTTATTATAGTTCCCGACAATGTTGCAAAGAGAACGAATACAATAGGCTACTTTTTCGGGAGAAATAGAGAATCCTTTGTTTCCAAGTGATAACTCATCCAAAAAATGAAGAATATGGAATACAGAAATGATTCGTGGAGATCCAAAAAGATCACCATTTTCTTCATATTGAACAATCCGATGGAGAATTTCTAAACTCACCGCTAAATCTTTGAACTTATTGGTGGATTCAACAGAGATTTGGGTTAAACAATCACTATATAAAGATCTAGCCACATCCGGTACAATATACGTTTCATAATCAGTATTAGTTAAAAGTTGGGCGGTGGCTTGAGTAGTAATTAAATCATCAATAGACTCATCCTTTAATTGGTCCATACCACCGAGATTTATATCACTTTTCCTCTGTTCCAACCCTTTTTGTAACTCTGGAGGTAAAGATTTGGCATTTCTGGTACCCAAAACGTGAGTTGTTCCCACTGGCGCCAAATCCAAAGTCTTCTCCTCCAACATTACCATGCTTTCGATGATTGGAACAAAGTGCTTGGGCACAACTCGGGGGATTCTGAACTTGATAACACCTTCATTATCAAAAAAGACTCTCCCAGAGCTGTTAACATACCCATAAACAGCATCACCCAAATCTTTAGGACACGATACAATCATCGAAAAACTCGACCCTCCATCAGAGATAACCACTAGATCCCCCACGGAAATGGGGTCGGTGAGCAGGTCTGCTGATACCGTAGCGTTTTCAAAGTGATATTTGAACTCTCTTCTTACTCTGCTAAGCTTGCTGCCATCTTTAAACATCAACAATTCATCTGGAATGTCTTCAACTAATGTGGTGAAGTTTTGGAGCCATTTTTTAGACGGTTCGTGGTACCTTTTGGACATTCTGTACTCCAAATTATCGGTTATAAGCCGGAAAAGTTCACGGTTTGATTTGGTAAAGTCCAAATTTGAAAGCCCTAGTTCGTCGTAGGTTGGTTTAAGACGTAATTTGTTCTCTTCAATGAGTCTTTTGATCTCTTCGGCGGTTTTGGGAGGACCAGTAGTCTTTTTTGGGCGTGATTTCTTCTTCCTGGGACGATCTGTGGGGTTTCGAGGACGATTTGCGTTGTTATGTGAACGATACGTGTCGCTGCTGGTCCCTGAACGATCTATGTTTCTGTGGACATTGGCATTATCTGTACCTCTTTTGGCTGGGTCAGTGGAATTTATTAGATTTTGTACGGATTGACGAGCGTTTTTGGCCTTAGGTTTCGACGTTTGGTTAGCCTTTATGACATTACTGGCCTTGGGACCATTGTTCTGCGTCAAGAACCTCATGGCACCGGGCACGGCCCGTATATACCGTGAAGTTATCATGCTTGTGTGTGCGATGAGATTAGGTGCGCTACTATATAAGACGTTTGTCGTGTGCGTACCATGTTTGTTTGAATGCTAATTTTAGTGTTAAGGCCATAATATGGGTGTACGCTAGGATAATAGGGGATTGATGGTCATGGTGTTATGTATTCATAGTAAGTAACTGTATATCGTTTTTGAATGGTTTTTTTTAGAGCTCTGAAAAGTGTTGAATAAGTTACTTATTTCGTAAGAATCGCAATTTTGCAGCCATTTATACTTCTATATTTATTTTAATGCTTTACAAACCTATATATGCTATTATGCCCATTATGAATATAAACACCCCTGGTACTTGTATAACTCTATATGCGTCATTTCCAGAACTGGTGGCATCGGTATACTGAATAAAATTGGTTAATGTGGTTCCAGTTGATGTACTCGAATTACTCAGTGTTTGATTAACAGTATACCAATAGTCTGAAGCATAACTAGCGGCTGTATAGATGTCTGTTTCAACAGAATACGTGGTGACAGTACATGGACAGTCAAGTGTAACTTCTCCGTCTTCACTTAAAGTAAAGGCTTCATCTCCATTGTAATATGTGAAATTTCCCAGTTGGGATTCGTCTCTTGTAACATACGTCACTATATCCAGTTCAATCGTGGTTGTGACCAAATTGGTATAAATAGCCGTGGTGGTGCTTTCAGAAACACCCTTTTCTGCCAAGCAATACGATGCAAAAATTACCAAAAGAAGCATTGTCATTTATCATTATTTACTCACTTTATATACTACTATATAACTGTGCCTCATAAAACCAGCCACCTAAAAATAATTACGTTTGAAGTATAACCAACGGTATACCACCTCCTTCCATTTGCTAACCAGCTTATAGCTGTGCCTTTGTATACCTTTTGATCGAATCAATCCAACAAGGCTTATACGCGCATAGCCATGAGGCTGACTATATTGTACATTTATAATACAGAACCTAAAACCTATAATACCGAAACCACAGACGTACCATCTTGAAACCTAGTTCTAAACACTCTATTAGCATTAGTAAACATCCCTTCTTTTAATGACACCACAATAAATTGAGATCCTTTAAATCTAGTCTTTATAAGGTGACCAATATTTTGAGTATGTGATAAATCTAAAGCCGCATCAACTTCATCTAAAATATACATTGGTGCCGGTTTAAATTGTAATAATGCCATAATCAAAGATAATGCAATTAAAGATCTTTGACCTCCAGATAACTCTACCAAACTTTCTTTCCAAACAGGTCCCAATTTAACTTTAACCTCAAGACCTTTAGTTACATCCAGTTGATCAACTGGTACTAATTTAGCAAATGATCCAGGTAATAAATCAGAGAAAATTTGACCAAAATCATTTGAAACTTTTAAATAAGTTGAATTTAAAGTATCACGTTTATAGCCATTTAATTTATCAATAGTATTAATGATTTTAGATTTATCCTTTTCAATAGTTTTAATCATATGCTTTAAAGAAACTTCTTTCTTTTCAACATTTTCAATCATACTCATAATATTAGGATTAACTTTACGTTTCATTTCTTGAAATTTACCTTCCAAGACTTCAATTTGTTTACTATTTTCAGTAATATCAAATTGTGGATACTCTTGAATAATACTATTAACTACATTAGAATCAGTTATCCAATCAAATTCATTAATTAAAGAATCTAATCTACCCTTTAAGGTTTTAGTGGCTGAAGATGATTTTTCTAATTCATGATTTAATTTTTGAATTGAAAGTTTGGCTTCATTTAAAGTTTCAGTTTTAGTATGAATAATTGAAGTTAATTCATTCATTTCTTCATTAAGTCCTAATAAATTAGCCTTTTCTTGTTCTAATTCAGTTCTAACTTGTTCAGACTTAATTTTTAATTCTTCAATTTGAACTTCTAATTGTTGATTTTGAAGTTCATTTTCTTGTATAGATTTATTACTTGATTCAAGTTCTTGTTCAAGACTTTCTAATTCAGATTTACGTTGTTCAGTTTCAACTGAAATGGTTTGAAATTCATCTTCTTTGGATCTAATTTCTTCTTCTTTTTGAATAACTTGATCTCTAAGTAATGAAACTTCTTTTTCCAATTGTTTTAATTTGGTTCCTTTATTGCTATTAAATTCTTTCATATCAGATTCAATTACTTTAATTTCATTTTTATGCTCTTTGGCTTTGGTTTCTAATTCAATAATTTCATTTTGAAGAGTTTTAACTTCTTGTTGTTTTCTTTCGTATTCTCTAACCATTATAGCGGCTTGATTATTATCAAGTTTACTCTCCAATATTCTTAATTGTTGTTTTTCAATATTTAAATTATTTTGTAAAGCTTTTGTTTCTTCACCAATTTGTGACATTTCATGCAATTGTTGTTGAACTTTATTTAATTCCTCATTAACTTGTTTCATTTCAGATTGAAGATTATTATATTTTTGCATTGTAACCAATAAATTGGAATTATTCTTTCTTGAACCACCAGCTAAATTACCTTCAGGATCATAAATATCACCATCTAAAGTAATAGATCTAGATCTAATTTTGGGGTCAAAAGTAATGGTTTTAGCAACATCTGGAGTAGAACAAATAAAAGTAGAACCAAAAATAAATTGCATTGCCTTAATTAATTCACTTTCAAAATTAACAAGATTAAGTGCAATTTCAACTTGACCGGGACATACTTCTTTAGCATAATCAACAACCTTACCATTAATTGGTCTAGGACTAATTTTATCTAAAGGAATAATCGTAACTCTTTTCTTAAGTTGACCTCTTTCTAATAATTGTGAGGCAGCATCAGAATTTTCTACTATAACATTATATAATCTACTTCCAGCACATATTTGTAAAGCCATAGCTTTATCAAGTTCATCTTCTTTCAAGTTGAATAATTGTAAAGCCGTTCCTTTAACCACATTGATATCAAAATTAGGTGAAGGTTTTGAATATTGGAATTCTACATTCCCAACTTCTCTTCTATAATAATCTAATTGTGTATGACCTTTATTAAGTTGATTAGTTAATTGTGATTCTTGTTGTTTTAACAGTTTAACTCTATGAGGATCAAACCCTAATTGATTAAGTTCCAGTTCTTTCTGTTCAACTTTTTGTTTAAATAATTGAATTTCTTCACTTAATTGGGAATATTCTTCTTTAGCACGATCCAATTTACCAGCATCATCAGCTAATTGCAGGTTTAAATGATCAATTTTCATCTCCGACAGCTTAATTGAAGTTTGACATTCATTAAGTTTATCTTTAGCTTCTTGTAATTGTGACATATATCCACCAGATGCTCCACCTTTAGTAGAAATACCAGTAGATAAACTTGAAAGAAGCTCTTCTTTCTTATTAAATTCGTCTTTCAACTCAGATAATCGTGCTTTTGATTGCTTGTATTGAGATTCATGATTATCATATACATCCAGACTATTGTCGATGAGTTTACGAAGATTATCGATGTTTTGTTGTAATTTTTGACATCTTTTCGTTTCTTCATTTCGATTTTCTTTATTAATATCTTTAGAAGTATTTAAACGAGTAAGTTCATCAAGTAATTGACCATCTAAAGTCTCCAATTCCTTGATTTTCCCATCTTTTTTCATCTCTTGTTCACGTTGATGTTTAACTTGAACTAAATCCTTATTAAGATTTTCAATTTCAAGTTCAATTCGTTCAATCAGAGTATTTAATTGAGCCAATTGGTTATTCTTTTCGTTCAAAAACCCTTGATGTTGATCAAAGTCTCGTGAACTCCGGACATAACTATGTGCAGCCAACACCCTCGATAAGTTTTCAAGATCAGATTGGGTCTGTTGATACTCCAAAAAAGTTCTCTTCTGAGACCGAAGTTTCTCCAACTTAGGCTCGATTTCTTCTTGCAACAAGTTCCGAATCTCCGACAACTTGGCATCTTTCTTACTCATCGTCCGTTGAGCCTTTTCCTTACGTTCTTCAAAAGTTCTAGTCCCCGCCGCTTCTTCAATTAAAGATAAGATTTCAGACGGCTTCATATTAAGAACCTTGGTGATTTTCCCCTGCATAATCAAGAAATTAGGATTGTTAATGTTAAGTTGCACCGATTGGAAAAGATTCAACACCGTTTGCTGTTGGGCTTTGTGTCCATTTACCATATATTTAGAGCTCCCACCCAAGATGATCTGTCTAGTAACACTGATTTTCTGGCAGTTTTCAAACCCAATAGGCGATTTTGATGTATCGCCGTTATCAAACACAATCGTAACACTTGCTTTTGTGACCCCAGCCTGACCTCTCTTATAGATCAAGTCTTGAAGATTGGAGGCACGCACCGTAGACATGGAAGCGATCCCCAATACGAAACAGATGGCATCAAGGATGTTTGATTTACCCGACCCGTTTAACCCCGTGATAGCATTGAACAGCGAGTCCCATCCAGAGATCACCGTACGGGTGGCATACGACTTGAACCCATCGATAATAAGTTCTTCTACCTTCATGATGTGCTTTGTTTACGCGTATAATTTGCGCGGCTCACTCGCATCATCACCGCTGCGCTAAGCCGGTACTGGAGTGCGCGGGACCAAAAAGTTTGATTAAATGTCAGAGGTGTCACCAATAAGAAGAGACTTTCGGCTTATTTCTGTTAGTTTCAAGGAGGCAGCTCTTGATTCTCCGTCCTTTAGGGCCTCGATAAACCATTCTGACAACCAGTTGAAGAATATTGGCCAATGGATCTCGGCATTGACGTCGTCTGCCTCCAAATTCCCCAGAAAACTCCAGGAACTACGGGCTTTCCATAACTCTTTTGCTGAAAATATGATTCCTAGCTTTGTAGAGGATGGAATTCTTGACCAGGAGGTCACTTTGCCGTTGTTGAAGACGACAATGGGCACCAGAAAGAAGGTAGCCGACCTTTGTCTTTCGTATTTGGGTATGAATTTGACGCCTATTATGGAGCTTAATAGGTCTATCAACTCGTATATTTCGGAATATTTGGTGGTGAAACAGCACTTCGACTCCACACAGGAGAAATATGACCAGTATTTCCTGATATACATGTCCAAACCCAAGGTTAAAGATCCTCAAATGGCTATTGAAGATGCTATGCAGCTTTTTATCACCAGAAAAGCTTACCTTCATGCTTGTTTAAACCTTGTGCTGAAAATCAGCGAGATTTCTACTGCCTTAGACTCTTTATTCATTGAAATTGGCTCCGAATATTACCGGGAAAAGGCTAAAATACACTCTTCTGCGTTCGCTGATATCTTTGAAAACGGTAAATTTACCATCAACAGAATAAGTTCATGGGCTAAAGCGTATAATAAATCGATGCTGAAGTTCTCGGATGATGCTTTAGAGGCCAGAAAACAGGTGGAACAGAACTCTCTGGAGATTTTTGAGCCATCTACAAACCCTGATGATTATAATTCTACGCTTATTAACGCCCATACTCTTGCTGATATTGATGAGCCAGCGGTTGAAAAACATGGCTATCTTTTGATGAAGACTTGGGTACAGAAACTGTCGACTCCCATCTGGGTTAAAAGATGGGTTTTCATAAAGAGTGGTGTTTTGGGGATGCTTGTGCTAAGTCCTTCCCAAACATTTGTTCAAGAGACGGATAAAATTGGGTTATTAACTCTAAACATCCGGTACGCTGCTCAAGAAGAACGTCGGTTCTGTTTTGAATTGAAAACTGTAGACCAGACCATTATTTTACAAGCAGAAAGTTTCCTTGAATTGAAATCTTGGTTAAAAGTCTTTGAAAATGAACGTAATAGAGTGCTTGAAAGTGAGGGAAACTCTAGTCTTTTCCATATGGCAACTACTAGACATCCGCCGCTTATAACTGAATTTGCATCTACTGTTAATACTGTGGTTGATAAACAGTTAACCAACACAAAAGTTCGTAATGATGATGGATCATATTTGACATCTTCAAATCTTTCAAATCGGATTCGTTCCAATGAAAAGTATTTCCAAAAGTATCTTTATACTCAAATACCTTCTATAAAGCCACCTTTAACTACCAGCAACACCAAAACCGCCATTATTGCGTACTCTATAGCCGTAAATAATGCTCTACCCACAGCTTTAACTGCCAATGTTTGGGGGTCTATAAACTGGGGGGTTTATTACTTACAAAACTCTTTAAGTAATAGTGTATCTGTTGATCAGATTAGTCTTGAAAACCACAGAGACGCTCCAAATGATACTTCTAATGATAAGGACAAATACCCTTCAGATTACCCTCATAATCTCGTTTCTTTGGATATCGAGATGAGAGCAATATTTGAAAACACCATTGATCCAGATGAATTGTGTCTTTTATCGTTTACATGTCTTTGGTCGCCTAACTCTAAACATGATCTTTTCTGTAGAGCGTTTATTACTAACAAAAGTTTATTCTTATGTAACCAAGCGCTTGGATTTAGATCTTTATTTAAAGTTTCAATCAAAAGATTGGTTGCCATAACTTGTGAGTCTAATCAAGATTATGATAGTTTAACAATGGAAACTATTAATGATTTGATTAGAATCAGAGTGTTTATAGATCATGGTGAATTAATTGCTCAAAAGATCAATTTTATAATTGAGAATAATTCGAAAGATACACCTTTGAAATTAAATGGGCTTATTTCTCGTATTGTTCAAATCGAAACTTCTTTTATGGAAACTATTAAGAAATCGAAGCAAAAGGTTGTTGCGCCAGTTGTATCTTCAATTGAACAAACGAATGAGGTTGATTCAGAAGATCTTGTCATTGATTTAACTAACCAATACAGCTCATATAATGAAAAACATTTCCAAGTACCAGCAAAAGCTATTTTCCATGCAATGTTTAGTGATAATTCTACTTTGATTCGGGACTCAGATGGTGTTAAAAGTATTGAATTAGTTACGAGACCATGGTATGAGAATTCAGATGGTAAATTATTCAAAGAATTCTTATGTACGGTCACTGAAATTGGTAGTTATAATGGGCAATTGCAATTACTATTTGTCATTAATAAATTGGTTGAAGGTAAATATTATAATGTAACTTACCAAAGACGTTGGATCAGATTTTTTGGTACAACACTTATGATTGATTGTAAATTTATTATCCAATCGATCAATACCGATAGTTGCAGACTTTTGACTTATTATACTGTTAAATTTGCATCAAGATCTCCTTTAAATTATATTGCAAGGGTCACTTTTGAGCAAATTTTAGCTGGTGAAGTTAAAAAGCGTAATGATAAATTGAGTCAAGCAGTACAAGAACTTGGTGAAAAAGGTCCTGTTGCAAAATCAATTTATTTATATGGTAAGATTCTTAAATCATCCGAAAAACCCGAATGTATAGAAGCTCCAATTTGTAGAATTGGTATTAGAGTTCTAGGTTATAATTGGGTGATCAGACCAATAATATTTGTTATTACTTCTTTTATTGATATAGTTTATAAATTATGTCAATTAGGGCTCAATGTGTTAACCGAATTTAGCGCTCAAAGAGTTTTATTGGCAATTTTGGCTCTTTCTATTCTAGTTAATTTATTTTTAATAGGTAAAAGTCTGGTTTCATATTGGACAGTTCATTCAGCTCAAAGTATGGCTAATGAACTTTTCAAGACAAAATCCATGAAGCTTGAAAGAGCAGTTTATCTCAAAGATCTTCATGAAATTTCCGGGTTCAGTGTTTTCAATTCGACAGTTGCTAACCCCAAAACTTTAGAAATTTTTAATGAAAAATCATTTATTAGAAATTTCCAAAGTCCTTTCAGTTTGGAATCTGAGTATTTCGATGCTCCTACAAGAGATGTAGCCTTTAGTCTTCAGAAAACCTTTGAAGAAATCGGTATTAAACGTCATAAACTTCTTGTAGAGTTTAACATTTTAAACCAAATGGAAACTGAAATTGCTAAAAGTGAATACAGAAACTGGCTTGTAAGTGAATTAAGAAGGTGTGCTGTATTACAAGCCCCAGGGTTTGATGATCTTTTAACTAACTCAAAGTATGTTGAAGCCGATGAAACTGATGTAAAAGAAGGCCTAACCAGTCTAAAAGAGTACTGTGATCTTTGTAAACAAGAGTTTCAACACCTTCAGTTGATCTAATCATATAATGTATATATAATGAATATTCTATGTCTTCCTATTGTTTTTTGCAGCCAGAATGCCGTGATTCGTAAACCTACATACAGGCGGCTTCCGCGCAGCATTGAATTTACCGATGGAGATACCACTTTTAATAAGCGAAGAGCCCGTGCATACCGCCCAAAAATATGATGTTTATGGTCCAACAGGGACAGAAGTGATACAAAAAGTTAGCTATATCACTGAAAATGAAATTTCTACCGTCTGTAAAGACGCACAAGAAGGGTTTTCCCAATGGTCAAATTTTTCATTCTCTGAAAAAGCCACCATTCTTCGTAAAGCGCTAATTATTTTACAACAAATAGAACCCGAGATAATCGAAGCGTGCAAGGAAGTAGGGCTCCCAGACTGGTTTAGTGGGTTTAATTCTAAAGGGTTAATCGGCCAGGTAGAAGAATATACCAACCAACTTTCATCTCCAGAGGGAGAAGTGCTCAGAACCGCACATAGCAAATTGGCTTTCACTGTTCGAGAACCAATAGGTGTGGTGTTAGCTATAGCACCGTGGAATGCTCCTGCAATCTTGATGTGTCGGGCAGTCATGGCACCGTTAGCAGCAGGATGTGCGGTGGTTGCAAAATCTTCAGAGTTGGCTCCAAGATTAGGATACCTTTTAATTAAAGCTCTTCATGATGCTGGTGTTCCTCCTAAAGCCGTTCAGTTGGTTCACGTGAGGGAGGAAGACAATAAGATCATTGTTTCTAAACTTATTCGTAACAAATACGTCCGGAAAGTTAATTTTACTGGTTCTACCTCTGTTGGATCTCAAATAGCTAAGGTAGCTGGTGAAGCCTTAAAGCCATGTTTGCTTGAACTTGGTGGGAAAAACTTCACTATTATCACTGAAAATGCCGATTTAGAGAAGGCTGTAAAAACCACACTTTGGTCTTCATGGGCTCATAAGGGCCAGATTTGTATGTGTACGGATACTATATTTGCTCATGAGTCGATATACGATAAGTTTATAGAATTAGTTAGATCAGCAGCGCAAGAAATGGTTACTCAAAGTGATTATTTAATACCCCAGAGAAATTTAAGGTTTAAACAATCGATACAGGGCCTCATTTCTGATGCTTTAGATAAAGGTGCCTCTGTTGTCGCCGGAGAAGTAAATGAAGATATAACGATTAATCATATTCATCCTTTAGTATTGGAAAATGTAACGGAAGAGATGAAGATTCGTTCGACAGAAATATTTGGTCCTGTAGTAGCGGTTGAAAAATATAGCGACATTTCTAAGGTTGTTGATAGAACTAACGAAGAGCCTTACGGATTAAAAGCGTCAATTTGGTCTAAAGATATTTTGGATGCACAGAATTGGGCTAGAAAGATTGAATGTGGGGCAGTCCATATTAACCAACCAACAATTTATGATGAAGCTACCACTCCACATGGTGGTATAAAGAATAGTGGATTTGGTAGATTCAACAGTCGTTGGGGTATCGACGAATTCACTTATGTAAAACTTATAACAATGGATTAATGTAAATAGAGTGTAATATACAGATTATCACAAGCCTGCTTGTTAAATTTAATCTATTTAGGTTTATCTAGTAACTATGTATAAAATATGTCGTTACAATGTCGTTCTGACTTTCCCCACCCTAACACCATTTGTCACTATACACCCTAACACCAAACCGAACGCCGGTTTTGTGTTGAAATCCGACATAATCTGCGAATATCTTTAATTTTAGAAGTTATAATTAAGTTACTAACTATAACTTGCATCAAACATTCGAACACAACATGACAAATAGTCACGAAAAACTTATTGAAAATCCTCCAAGTGATAAGACTTGTAGTAATACCCATTCTTGTTTTTGGGATTTAGAAGCAGCGAAAAGAAAAGTCGTTGATGAGAAAACAGCAATCAGACGACTTCATATGATAACAGTTATCACGCTCACATTATTAATCTTACCTATTTTATGGAAGTTATAGATGTGATTCTTCTGTGTTAATAGAACATGAAGCTGAAACTAAAGAAGTAGTCAGTACAGGTTTGATCACTATAGATCATAATGATAATGAATATAGTATAAACGAGTAGGAATTTGAAAAACGTGCCGCATGGTATAGAGATGTGTTGAAATCCGACATAATCTGCGACATAATTACGACATTAATTACGACATTAATTGAAATATTCTAAAAAATTATAAATCAAGACAATTCATGTTTGCCCCATTAATTGTTGATTACAAATACAAACACCACCTTATTACCCCTAACTAACAATGATAACAATGATAACAATGAATACAATGAATACAATGATAGTGGAGCTAAAAAAAAAAAAAATTAACACATTGACTCTTGATACAAAACTTTGTGGGGTTTTCTATCTACTAACTCAACTATAAATGGAGCTCAGAAATCCTTAAATAAAATTAAGAACTGATAACCATTAACTTATATTAATATATATCTAGTATTTATTTCTATAGTTATTTCTTCATCCGTATTTAGATTAACAGACAGTTGTATCTAAATTTGGTTAAAACACGACCACACATTAACACATACAAATCCCACCCTAACACCAAATATATTTAAAAGTGTCTATAATCACTATTTTAACCCATTTTAATAACCCTTTTCATGTAAGCTATTGGCTATATGCGAATAAAAGGCCAAAGCATTAAATGTGGGCTTATGGTTGAACACAGTTCGGTCTACAGCTGTTCTCAACTTATTAGTCCAATTAATTAAATCTAAATGATCAACATTATCTAAAGTACCTAAATATTCACCCCAATGGGAGCTTTCTACACTAACCATACCATCGTTATCAGTGCTTCTATTACGTTTGTTGGCAATATTATCTGCATTTATGCGCCGTTGTATTATATGATGAGGGTATCTAAATATATTAAACCATTTAGGTTCAAACCTAGCTCCGTAAGAAAAATACTTCACCAGAGGATCATCTTTGATCTCATTATTAAACTCCTTCAAATAAGAAGTTGTCAATTGCTTTACCGCCTTAGATATTATAATTGGATCTCCCATATTCTCAATTACAAAATCAGCCACTTCAGACCCATGATGAGGTGTAGAAACGGTTGTTAAGCTTGCAACTTGATAGTTCTTACTTTTACATTTAGAGATAAGATACCTTGAATCCAAACCACCCATAGAGTGGGCCACAAGATTAACTTTTAGAGGCTCGGACCTATCAGGAAAACTAGAGTCTAAAAACAGGTTCAAACTTTCGGCTCTTTCTTGGATCGAGCCAAATGGAGGAACCCTTCCAATATGAACATCACAACCAATCTTAGTCAACATATCTTGAATCCCATACCAATAATCCACCTTTATAATTCCATCTTTAACGATTTTTTTCATGGTACTTTTTCTCCAAAAGTTAGGTCTTGGTAAGAAAGTCATACTATCGAAACCAGAGAGACCATGACAGAGCACTATAGGGTATTTTGTGGGATTATAGGAGCTCCTGAGCTCACTGAAGCTTTGCTGTGTAAGACACCTGGTGAAGAGTTTCATGTCTGACAAGCGAGCATCGAGATGAGTAGAGGGCTCGTAGTTGAGGCCGACAGCGCCAAAGGTGCTAAGAGCAAACCGGCGCTAAGCACTAAGAGTAGGCCACGGTCACAGAGCTAGACAGTTCACATGTAGACAGGCAACGCCAGAGACCACGCCAAAGAGACCACCATTTGATCATAATACATTAGATACATACGTGAAACACATATAAACAATTTAAACCAATTCAAGTCTGGGTAGGACTCAAATCCGTCCATGTTGGATCAGTCAATTCTTCTTTATGATCCAACATCACTCTATAAGAAGTCTTGATGGTTCCTTCACTAACACCAGTCTTACTAGCAATTCTACTAGGTTGTAAATCAGCTCCAAATATAAGATTAGCCATATAAATTACAGTGGCAGCTATAGTGGTTGGAGATCTACCAGCTAAAACCCCCAATTCATTACATTTACCAGCAATATATTCTGCAGCATTGGTGATTTGCGTACCTAAACCAAGATGTGAACAATATCTTCTAATCAAATCACCAGCAGAAGTTTGAGTGGTTTGAATATTTTCTTCAATAGATGAGAAAGCTTGTGGATTAGTTACCGATTGTTCACGAATAATCTTATCCATAATCTTAAACACCTTACCGATTTCTTTACGAGGAACGTTGGTTAAAGCCCAAATCTCTTTAAAAGATCTAGGAACTCGAGCTTTACGACATCCTATAAAAATGGCCGCTGCCATAATGGATTCTTGAGATTTCCCTCGTAAAGGTCTCTCTTCATACACCATTTTATACACCGCTTTGGCCGCATCTTGAACCATTCTTGGTAATTGGTATCCATCACACATCTGGGAGATCTTAGCAAAAGCTGCCGCCAATGCATTATCTCTTCTATCTATAAAAGACCGTTGTTGGGCCCTACTTAATTCTCTTCCAATCCTCATACTTTCGGGTGAATTCGAAATCATTGTTGACAAGTCTTCGTGGTCCAATAAAGGATTTCCGGCGTCACCCACACGACTTGGATCGTCACCATTTTGGTCATCATTACTAAAGGTTCTCCATTCACTTCTGGTGTCTACTACTCGGTCACTTAACACCAACCCACAGCTTCCACATACAATATCTCCTTCACTGAACCGTTCGATCAAGTCGGGCGGATACGTTTTGCAATCGG
The DNA here is from genome assembly GCA_030571925.1 of Yamadazyma epiphylla. Classification (NCBI taxonomy): domain Eukaryota; kingdom Fungi; phylum Ascomycota; class Pichiomycetes; order Serinales; family Debaryomycetaceae; genus Yamadazyma; species Yamadazyma epiphylla. The sequence goes on from JAJLZA010000003.1 coordinate 365,106, forward strand.
GGCATGTGAGGGTGATGTTTAAGTTGGGGCCGGCAAAGGGTTCTTCTGTCTGTACGCTCATGGGGGGGGACAAAAAAAAGGGGGAAAACAGGGATAAAGGGGAGGGGAAACGGCGATAAGGGAATCTACGAGTCAAACGACGATGATCTGATAAGCTTGATGTGTACTACGGCACTTGGATCCTTGTATGGTGCTATTCTAAGTGAATAGAATAGATGTTATCAAGATGAAAATTTTGCGTGAGGGAATAATCGCGAAATAGTGCGTGGTGTACGGATGCGGTGTACGGATGCGGTGTACGGATGCGTAAATGTTGCAATTCAAGGTCGAGTTTTCTACATGTATGTACTATAAACTAGGCTATTTAGTTCTCTTAGCATCTCTATCGTCATCTTCATCTAAAGGTCTCTTACCAGTCTCTTCATCCTCGCTCAAATCAAGCTCCTCGGGATCAGAGGTGTCTACATCCTCTTCGTCAGCTCCAGGTAAGGCTTCAGTATAGTATTTAACAGCATATGGGAACAAGTCGTCTATGATCAAACGGGTCAAGTCTTCACCGTTACGGAACTCTTTGCCGGGTTTTTTCCCCGTCCACGCAAACCATGCAAAAAATGACTTCATACCTTGTCTATAGAGTTTCTTATCGTCTTTAGTCAACTCACCTTTCTTCTTTATGAGTAAAGGATTGATTTGATCGAGTTCTTGGGGCCAAATGACGTCAACAGGCTCCGAAGTGATCTTTTCTTCACCATCTTCAACCGAAACTTCAAAGTGTTTGGTGATAGTTTGAGGTTTAACTAGCTCACCATCGTCTTTAAAGCTGATGGTGATGGTGAAATCTTTAGGATTGGCCAACTTTTCGGCATCAGTGTCGGTGATTTTGTAATGAACGTAAATGTCGTCGATGCTTTCGAGGTATTTCAAGTCTTCAACGCTAACATAGTCGGAAAAATCGTCATTTTCAGCTAATATAATGTACCAGAATTTAGGAATTGTCTTCAATATCTGTCGTCTTTTGAGGAAAATCGATTGGGTTTTTTTGATTCGATAGAGCTCGGCGTCTCTTTCGGCGACGTCCATTTCCTTTTCACATTCGGCTAGTTGTAATAGACCTTGTTCGATTATATTGGATTCTGACATGGTTGTTGAATGCGCTTAGTTGGACGACATCTTCATTTGTCGTAGACATTTTCGGGCATCACACGACACTGGCCGATGGCCTAACTTTTTAGGTTGAAGAAATATGATGTAATTGTAGATCCTAAAAGTGAACCGGTTAATTGAATCTAGAGTAGCCGGAATTATTAATTGACAGTTTGAGAGCTTATTTCTGATAAGGTCTATTGGAAAATTTCACTCTGACTTTACTGGATTTTATTTCTACGCTATTACACATTAGCTCACTGTCTCATACTGTTACACACCACCACCTTCTCTTCCACCCCTCCCACCTTCCACCTTCCACATTCCACATTCCTCTTCTCTTGCATTACTACACCCCTCGTCTCGTATCTTAAGCTCACAAGAATTTTCACATTCACTACACCGTAGGGTGTAAAACTGCATTGTTACATTGGGGGTGTCTTTACCATTTCAAATACAACTACACTTCACTGTTCAAGTTGGTGGAATATGGCTTGTTTCCTACTGAATCTTCACCAATTGGTTCATATTACCCTCTATACTATCACCAAACACCCTTGAATGATTTCAATTGACACCTGAACCGTTGCTAAAAAATAAATTATTTTATTTATGAAGTGATTTTCCATAGCTGCAAAATAATTTTTAGGTTTACGAAAAAATCATATACGAACTTGAAACATTTAGCAATTTAAATAAACTATTTATAACACGTCAATATCTTTATAACCTATTCAAATATTAATTTTGAAGCGCTATATACTTGAAATACTATCTATGACTTGTAATTCTCCCAATTCTGCCAATTCTACCGCTGGTTCTATTATAGAGAGTTTTATGACTGAAGGGCCCAGTGAAGAGCCGGATATAGATATGTTAAATAGTTATGCTGCTAATTTAGATGAATTGTTAGAGCAAAAGAAAAAGAATCATCCTGACTACTTCCATGTAGATAATGAAAGAGAAAATAACGAAAGGAAAAAGCTTAATGAATTTATGCAGCAACTTGATGAGTTGATAACCTTATTGACGTTGCGTGCTCAAGACAACTAATGATATTAATGATACTAATGATACGACTGAATAAACGACCATAAAGAACCGCAACTATAAAGAAAAGAGAAAAAGCAAAAACCCCCACGCATCTGCTACCGTATATTAATGCTATCTTCTTACCCTTCTACTCATATCTGGTAATTTTACTGGAGCCTTTAATGAAGCTAATTTAGAAGTACTAGCTAATGTCTTTGGAATTGATAAAGCTTCTGCTTGTCCTAAAGTAGCAGGCTTAACTGTAGCTCCCATAACTCTACATAAACTAACCAATTTATTTGGTTTTAAATTCAATTCATAAGATAATGGTTGAATTTGAATTAAAAAATTATCAATATGAAATATTATAGCTAATATATAACATAAGATTTTATCTTCATGATGTGGATCAATGAAAAATGATCTTTCCTTCTTTTGTCCAAATTTACCCGATTTATTAATGGTAAATTGTTTTAAAACATAATTGATTAACATATCAGAAGGTTGGGAATCATATTTAGTTAATAAAGTATCTTTATCTCTAACTCTTCTATTATGATAAACACCTAATAAAACCGATAAGAAATAGAGTAAACCCAATTTATTTTCATCATTGGTTGATATTTGTTGTTTAATGTAGTTAGACTTGGAATAAGGTAAGTATTCAAGTCTTTTAATGGCATCAGATTCGTCTAAAATAGAATTAATTCTAATTGAATTCCATTCGGCTGATGGAATAATACTTTCAAGAGGATAAATATCTTCAGAGTTTGTGGCTTCAAGGTTAATTTGTGGGATTGGTCTGACATCTGTAGCTTCTTCCATTTGCTTTCTAGTAGGTAAATCTTGAGTAGATTCTCTGACAGAATCAACAATATCTAACTCAATATCATGTAATTTTTCAGAATCGATTCTATTTCTTTCCAAACTACTAATGGCAGATTTGGCCTTTTTGGTACCAAAAGCTTCACCTAAAGCATTTCTTTGTAAGTTATTTCTTATACCTAATTGTTTAATAGAAGGACCAGAATATTTTCTTTTATTCTTACTTAATACCTTCCCCGTTAACATAGGAGCTTCATACAATTCAACGGTTTGTGATTTTTCATCATAAAGAGCCACACAATATTTATGATCTTTTTCATCTTGGTTACTTGATGCAATATACTCTAATCTTTCATTCTCACCATGAAGTTCAAAAGTATCTTTGGATTTATGCTTATAAAGTTGGAATTCCGATTCTTCTGGGATATTGACTCCATTAAAGAAGGATCCAATAGCCACGGTTGGCTCGGTTTCAAGCTTCTTGACGGAAATTTGCACTGGTTGGTCTTCAGCTTTTCTCTTAGCCATCTCAAATAATTTTTTTTCAGGCGCGATGAGATGAGGTAATGGAGTATCTTGATGGTGGGACCAAGTCTTATTATGAGGTCTTGGGAGTTGATATAAATTGTTCAGAACAAGACATACGAGCTGCTTATAAGGAGAAGCTTTTAGTGAACCATCCAGATAAAACGAAAAATTCCAATTCGGATGTGGAAATCAATTTGATCCAACAAGCATATAAAGTGTTGATGAACGAACGAGAAGAATATGATAGCCAACTAAAAAACACCGTTCAACGGCAAGGATTCAATCTTTCCGGGGATGGGCTTGATGTGTACAACTTGAGTGATTTTGCGTGGGAAAATGACTTCTATATCATAGATTGTCCCCGGTGTCTTAGTACAAAATCGATTAAACTAAGTGAGGACGACCTTATTAATGGTACCAATGATGGTGATGGGAATTATGAATTGATAGTTCAGTGTGGTGATTGCAGTTTGTGGATCAAAGTGCAGTATTACGAGGAGGGGACCGAGGATGACTAGCTGACAGAGGGTAGGATAGCCCAAGACTAGATAAGACCGGATAGAGGACAGGATAGAGAATAACGAATAGCATAGACGTAAATATATATACAAGTTAATGTTTCCAGACCTTTTCTGCTTCATGAACGGCATTTAATGCCTTACCCATCGCCTTTAGATCTGTCATCAAGTTAACGTGGCCGTGTGTAGAAGCAAATTTACCTACTACTTGGCCCTTTTTCGTTTCTGGATCATATGCTTCGAACCCTTTACGTTCGGGCATTAACCATTTTTGATGCACAACCCCATCTCCATGGCCATAAAAGAACTGATAGTAGTTCCCATCTTTGATATCTTGTTCGTCTTTAACATGAGACCCTCTAACAGATGGAACTGTATTCCCATATACAATCGCCATTGGTGGATATAATGGTTCAAGTTCAGGTTTATAGTCCAATTCCAAAAGAAAGCTTTTGGCGGCTTGTAAAGTTTCGGTTAAATACTTGTAAGCTTGTTCAAAAGTAATACTAAACCCATCTTCATCAATATTTAAGGGTTCCATGTCGACATCATCGGCTTCTTTAGGAGCAGGGGCTCCTACAGTAGGAGATAGAGCCGATGAAGGCGGAGCTTGTTCTTTTAGAGGAGGTGATTTTGTAGTTGGCGATTTTGTAGTGGGTGATTTTGTAGTTGGTGATTTTACAGTTGGTGATTTTACAGGCGGTGATTTTACAGAAGAGTTTGCACTCTTAATAGACAACTTTGTGGTAGGCGACCTTGACAAAGGAGATCTTGATCTAATAGACCGGAGCCTTGAAGTAATACTACTAAACGAAGAATCAAACATACTAGAATTACTCAGTTTCCTCAATAACCGGGTTTGAGCTACTAACGGATTCAAGTTGTATTCAACCCAAGTATCAGGATCAAACAAATCCAATGTATATGGCTCATTGGTTACTGAATTATAGAACACATTACCTGTTAAAGGTAAGAAATTAAAAGAAGATCTCATCATAAAATTGGCTTCAGCAGTAAGAATTTTATCCAGAAATAAAACCGATTCGCCAGTTCTAATGGGACCCAAGATGTTTAGACATTCACTAGGAACACCAACATAGATCACAGATCTAAATAATTTAGGATTTTTTTGTACGGTTCGATGAGTTATCAACCCACCCATAGAATGCGCTATAACCAAACTTGGTTTGCCAGTCTTTTCATAGATATCGGTCAAAAACTGCTCAAGTTGATCAGAAACAAAATCACCACTAAGCCGCCAATCATAACCAAATTCCTTTACATTTGTCTTGGGGTTTTGCGATAGTTTCTTAATTAGACTTTTACAGATATCTACAGGCCCTATATTCTTCAATACCCCATCAGGGTAAATGTAATTGATTGCATTGATCTCATCCTCCTTATCAGGACCCAAAAGAAGGTTTATCTTTCTCAAATTAAACCCTGCTTTAATAGGAATCCATATACGTTTATGGGTCTTTGCATCTCTTAACACCGAGCCTCTATAACCTCCAAGTATAACAATATTGCCCTTGATCCGATTATATATCGATTCAAATGGATCAAGATCCTTCTTATCTGAATTGAATTGAGGCATAATATCATTATATCTAGTTGCAATTGAATGTTTAACGGCCCTAAACCGTACGTCATCTCGACCTTTATATTTCTTAAAATAGTCAGCTTCATGGATGGTGTTGAGCGATTCTTGTCGTTCCAACTTCAATCTGAAGTCCTCTTTGATCTCTTCATCTTTGCTGTTCAGGTTGAAGATAGAAATATGGGGGATATGGCTCTGAAATTGGTTATAAATGGTTGATTTGATATTGGAAAAAGTACCTCCAAATGGCAATTGGAAAGAGAAAACCTTCTGGTTACTTGTATTATCAATTGATTCACCTCCAAGCAAAGAATTGGCATCATTTTGGGACAATCTGGATTGAAAATTGGGTTTTTGTGTGGTGGTATGGGTGTCTGAGGTGAGCTCAATGATATCATCTTCATCAAAATCGGATTCTGGGTCCTCTTTTGGAGACATTTGGTCTTCTTTTGGAGACATTTTGTCTGATTCGGGTGACAAGGTATCTATATTCAGAGAAGAGAGGGTTTGGGGAAGTGGTGGAGTTTCCAGTAGACGTTCTTCTGGATACAGTGACATGATGAACCGATGCCGAGGGCAGAGATGGACCGGTTGGTGCGGGTGCCAAAGGATTCGGGCAGAAGACGCGGGCAGAGAGTGGGCAGAGGGTGCCGGCAGAGGTGCCGGAACAAGGTGTCGTGGTGGAACCGGGTAGGAGTAGTGACTGGGCGGTAGAGTACATATGAAACGGTGAATAGGGGCTCTAGAAGAATATGGAGTATAGAGGATGGTACACCCATCAGCATCCGGTTTGCAGATATAGTAACGAATACCGATGACGGTATAGCCCCAAATACAACCAGTATGAACACTAGCCAAAATAAGGTTAGCAGATGGTGCACCGGTGCGTCAACGGCTTCCGGATGGACCCTCTCACTATTACCGAAGAGCATACGAGTAGTAATTACGACAAGGTCAAATTGGTGAATTTCGCAACCACATGGCCAGTAGTAGATTGGATTCTAACAATAGATTAGGATTTGTAAGCATGATCTGGGTCTTGGGAGGCAACCGTAACCATAATCCCATCGCCATTGCCAGGCCACCTCTATACTACCGCCATACTACCGCCATACTAGCACCATACTAGCACCAGACCACAGACCACACATCACCTTAAGCCCATACATCGTACCTCTTCACCCTTTAGCATAAGCACCTCTTCCTAAAGCCCCGTCCGATTCACCCTCTTCCGCCATGCTCCCGCCCTGCTCCCGCCTTTCCTCCTACCACCCTGCTCCCGCCTTTCCTCCTACCGCCTTATCAACAGCCGTATCTACACGTGTGAAACCCATTTTTTGCAGCCAAACACGTTTGACACAATCCACACGTTTAACAATCATTACACGTTCAATCATACATAAACGTGTCTTACTTACATATAAACGCTACTGACCCGTCTTATCTCTACTCCGATGTTGTTCTATCTATATTTCTTCACCATGGTGCTAGCTGCCCCCATAACTATAGATGTGACACCAATTAATTTAAACCAATACCTTGATTTCAGACTAATCAGTTCAAATGTTAGAACAGATACCCTATGGCGGTTCTATCATGAACACAGATGGTCTGAACGGAAAAAGACCTTGATTTCCCAATTAAATGCCAATACTTTGGAGTTACCCACATTAATAGGGTTTCAAGAACTTAAACATAATCAGCTCATCGACCTACTTAATGGGTTCAACGAGTTGGGATCGGGAGATTGGAACTATTATGGCATTGGACGAGGAGATGGGATCAAAAAGGGGGAATATGCACCTATCTTCTATCAAATGTCTCAATGGGAATTGATAAATGGTACTACCAAATGGTTAAGTGAAACACCCGATATTCCATCAAAAGGATGGGACGCTGCTAATAAGAGAATTGTTACAATTACTACGTTTAAACACAAAGAAACGGGGGTTCATATCAATTTCTTAAACACCCATTACGACCATATAAGTGAGGTTGCAAGAGGGAAATCATCTCAATTAATTATAGATTGGATCAAGCAAATCCCCAATGATTATCAAACGTTTTTGGCTGGGGATTTCAACCTGATTTCATCTGATGCCTCTTATCAAACTTTAATTAAAGAGTTGGCAGATACGAGAGAAGTAGCATTAATTAAACAGAATCAAATCACTACTTATACAGGGTTTGAGCCCGGTGATGTTCATACAGTGATAGACTTTATCTGGTGTGCTAAAGATGCTAATGAGCCTGGTGCACGTACGGTGGTAGAGCATTATAAAGCCATAGATACATGGACCGATGAAGGGTACAGGTACTCAGACCATCGGCCTGTGGTGGTTAAGGTCAGGGCATACGAGTAGGGGAGATGGGTGGTGCAGAGGAGGTGGAGCACATGATCAGGCGACTGTATGGGCTGTATGGGCTCTATGATACAGTCTATATGATACCGCCAGTATATGGCTCTGCACACTCTGGTCCACGCACCACGTCCACTGGTCCCGCGCCGCCCGCCGCCACCCGCACCATACCGCCACCTTTATAGTAATATATGTCCGCGAACGAAAATTGTCGACCATGAGATCTTTATTAAAAAGACCCATACCTTCAAGGCTTTTAAGGCCAAAACTTCTTGTACCTCCTGTAGGTATAAGATGCTTCCACAAGTCATTCCCAAGACTTAACCAAAACCCCGACAAATTAGAAGAAGAAATCCAGAAATTAAAGAAATTAAAAGAGCAGTTTAAAAAAGCAAATTTTTTTGAAAGATTAAGTATTCAAGCTAAACTCATAGAACAAGAAGCAAAAGTCTCTCGTGAACAAGAATATCAACTTTCTACATTGAAAACTCCGACTTTCCCCTTGGAAAAGGACCCATTTGACCTTCAATACTCCGAAGAACTTAAAATCAAGTTCTTATTCTCATTAAATGTGTTTATAAGAGAGTGTGAAAAGTACTTAAATGGCCAAATCACCAATCCAAACGTTTTAGCCAATCAGATTGTCCAAGAATTCTCCAATGATTATCCAAATTTGCCCGTATTAACCAAAGAAGAGATCCTTTTATACTTCCATATTTACCATGATTTGTCTAATTGTTTAGTATATTTCGATGAAATCAAGTTTGGTAATGAATCGGTTACATCTTTGTTAAGTAATTACTTGGAAAGTGAAGATTTGAACCATTTTAGTCCTGAAGATTTGGCTTCTGCCACTGAAAAATTCGGTGTAGATGCAAAAATTGTTGAGAATTGGTATGAAATATTCCAAACTTTGGCCAATGTTCCTATCCAACCAAACGGCGGTCTTTATACCAATACTTTGTGTCCTCGTGAATACAGTAAATTCCAAAATATCACTGAAAACTTGAACGAAATAGAAGATAAGTTGTCTCAATTCTACGGTAATTTATTCACCAAAGAGCAGAAAAAGACCGAATCCAAAGAAAAAGACTCTAAAAAATCAAACGATAAAGATAAAAAAGTGTTTGAATTGGAATTTAATTTACCTAATGTCGGTTCTGTTTTAATTTTTATTGTATGTTTGGCTGTGATTACTCGTGGGCTTTTACAAGATTCTTATGAAGAGTACACTTTCCAAGAGTTCACCAGTAAACTTTTAAGCAAAGGACTTGTTAGTAAATTAGTTCTTATTAACAATCGTACTGTACAAGTTGAATTAAATGAACAAGGTAAAGCTCAATATCCACGTTCGATTTATTTCAATATTGGGTCAGTTGAGAACTTTGAAAAATCTTTAAAAGCTGTTCAACAAGAATTAGGTATTGATGATTCGGTTAGAGTTCCTGTAGTTTATGTTGTAGAAGGCTCTACCAGTAAATTATTAGTCAACTTTTTACCTACTTTACTCTTTTTAGGTGCCATTTATTATATGTCTAAAAGAGCTGCTAATATGGGAGGTGTTAATGGACCTTTAGGATTTGGTAAATCAACGGCTAAAAAATTTAATCAAGAAACTGATGTTAAAATTAGATTTAAAGATGTTGCTGGTATGAATGAAGCTAAAGAAGAAGTTATGGAATTTGTTAAATTTTTACAAAATCCAACCAAATATGAAAAATTAGGTGCTAAAATTCCAAGAGGTGCCATTTTATCTGGTCCTCCAGGTACTGGTAAAACTTTAATTGCTAAAGCCACTGCAGGTGAAGCAAATGTACCATTTTTTTCAGTTTCAGGTTCTGAATTTGTTGAAATGTTTGTGGGTGTTGGGGCTTCTAGAGTTCGTGATTTATTTAAAACTGCTAGAGAAAATGCTCCTTCTATTGTTTTCGTCGATGAAATTGATGCTATTGGTAAAGCACGTACCAAAGGTAATGCTACCGGTTCAAATGATGAAAGAGAAACCACTTTAAATCAATTATTAGTTGAAATGGATGGATTTGAATCTTCAGATCATGTAGTGGTTTTGGCTGGTACCAATAGAGCTGATATTTTAGATAAAGCTTTAATGAGACCTGGTAGATTTGATAGACATATAACTATTGATAACCCAGAATTACAAGATCGTAAAGAAATCTTTGATGTTCATTTATCAAAAATTACATTAGCTAAAGATATTGATCATGATCTTAGTGGTAGATTAGCTGCTTTAACTCCAGGATTTTCTGGTGCTGATATTGCTAATGTTTGTAATGAAGCTGCATTAATTGCTGCTAGATTTAATGATAGTAGTGTTCATTTAAAACATTTTGAATTAGCTATTGAAAGAGTTATTGGAGGTATTGAAAAGAAATCCAAAGTCTTATCTCCAGAAGAACAAAAAATTGTTGCTTATCATGAAGCAGGACATGCAATTTGTGGATGGTTCTTAAGATATGCCCATCCTTTATTAAAAGTTTCTATAGTTCCAAGAGGTCAAGGTACTTTAGGTTATGCCCAATATTTACCACCAGATCAGTATTTATTATCCACTAAACAATTAATGGATAGAATGATTATGACTTTAGGTGGTAGAGTTAGTGAAGAATTTTTCTTTAAATCAGTTACTGGAGGAGCTCATGATGATTTTAAGAAAGTCACTCAAATGGCCCAATCAATGGTTCTTAGATTTGGTATGTCTAAACGTGTTGGTATGGTTAATTATGCTGATACTAGATCTCCAGATAATTTAACCAAACCTTTTAGTGATGAAACCAATAAAATCATTGATGAAGAAATTCAAAGAATTGTTGGTGAATGTTATGAAAAATGCAGAGAACTCTTGAAATCCAAAGAAGCGGAAGTTAAATTAGTTGCTGAAGAACTTTTGAAAAAAGAACATATCACTAGACAAGATATGATTAGATTATTAGGTAAAAGACCATTCCCTGAAACTAATGATGCTTTTGATAAATATTTGGATACCAAGCCACCTTTTGAAGGTGAAAACGGTGATTCAGAGCCACAACCACAACCTACCTCATAAACCATGTAAATAGTAATAAATGATTATAGTAATTAATGGTGCAAACCCAGTTGGCTGCAAAACCAGTTGGCTGCAAAATGGGCCAAAAATTTTCCACCCGTCCGGTAGATGCACGACCGCGAACTTCTTCACCCAAAATAGCGCGAACGAAAAAACATAAACCTTTAAAGAATGCCTCCAAGATCACGTAGAGCAGCCGCTTCTGCTTCGCCAGATGCTTCTACAACCAATTCACCTGCATCACCAGGAAGAAGAAGCAGAGCTTCAAGAAGAGCCAATTTCTCAGGCTTGGATTTGGACCCCGAGGACGACGATGACGAATACAGCGAACAACAACCAGAAGAAGATGAAGACGACGATAAGAAGAAAAGAAAAAGAACCGACGAAGAAGAAGATAACGAAGAAGAAGTAGAAGACGAAGAAGAGGAAGAAGAACAAGAAGAAGATGCTGAAGAGCCCGAAGAAGAAGAAACCACCGAACAAAAATCAACCACCAAGAAAGAGAAACAATACCCAAAGAAAAGAGGTAGAAAGAGAACAAAATTCACCATTGCTGAAGATGGAGCTTATTATGATGAAGAAGGGAACCTTTTGCAAATCAGAGACGATGAGGTTGTCATTGAAGATGAAGATCCAAAGGGGAAAGAAAAGATCGATGAGTTTGGGAATTTACAAGGTGATAGAAAGTTTAGAAATAAGACCTTTACCGTGTTAGGTCAAGGTGAAAGAAAGTATATGGTTTCGACCGAACCAGCAAGATTGGTTGGGTTCAGAGACTCGTATCTTTTGTTCAAAACCCATAGTAATTTATTCAAAAAAGTATGTACACATGAAGAAAAAATGGACTTGATAGAGAGAAATATCATTCCAAATTCATATAAAGGAAGATCCGTTAACTTAGTGACTGCCAGATCGATCTATAGAGAATTTGGAGCTAGCGTTTTGGTTGATGGTAAGAAAGTTACTGATGATTTCTGGGAACAAAGAGCTAGAGATAGAGGTGATAAAGAGGGTGATTATGCTGACCCTGAAGAATTATATAACTATAATATGACCCGTAATGGGGGCGCTGAAAACTCTAACTTACTTATAAATAATCAAGCCACTCCTATAACAGGATCTGCATTATTTAGTTATACAACCGATCCTACTTGGATGTACCAAATAGGTATGAAAACCAGAGAATATAATAAATCTTTACTTGAAGCCAGAAGTCAAAACTTCAGAGGGTTTAAGGATGTATATACTGGTTTAACTTTTTACCCAGAATCAACCCAACCTACTAAATCTAAAATTGAAAAAGTAGGTGATACAAAAGATGGGTCTATTAAGGTTGATGTTATATTTAAGAATTCTGATATTAGACGTAAGTATACCGGATTGACTGAGCTAGATGAAAAGATTTGGGCTGGTGTTGATGAAGAAACGAAGCAACAGATCTTGGAACAAGTGGAGTATGAAAAGAATATGTAGAAGTATGTATATTAAGTAAGTTACATAAACATGAATTGAAGTTTTGTGCTAGTCGGCCCAAGAGCTGTACCAGCATGTGGGTTAACCTAATGGGATTGATCTGGTGGTGCTTGAGCTTGGGCTTGAGGTGCTTGAGCTTGGGGTGCTTGGGGATGTCCGTGTGGTCCCTCGTCCTGTTCATTCTCTGGTTGATAGTATCGTTGAACAGGTACAGGAGCTCTTCCAATTGGTGGAGGGTGACCAGGAATTCGTGACCCTTTATACTCTTCCTGGTTTCCAAATAAAAGGTTCCCAGGAGTTTGTGGAGCAGGATAAGGAGATGTTTGAGGAGATTTACGGTCATAATCATGGCGATCAGAACCATCTGCAGTGACAGTTTGACTAACTTCAGGACTCAATGACGAAGGATCATCATCTTCCTCCATCAATTCATCACTATATTCGTCTTCCTCATCAACTATATATCCATTTGGATACCCATTACCATCATCATCATCGTCTTCTTCTCCATCACCTCTATTCAATTTCTTCTTCTCCATATGTGCTCTCAATTCAAAGTCAACCTTGGTCTTTCTTCTGCCAACATGAACAGTTATATCACCTTCTTCAACAATTTCAGCATGTTTTTTAGAAAAGGCAACTTCCAATTTAGCATCTTTACCAGAAAGTTTATGATTAACTCTTATATGTTTAGCCAAAGTATCATGTCTTGTAAATATTCTTGGACCAATACCAGGGTTTTCTTTAACACATACAAAACATTTAAACAATTTCTTCTTTTTAGAGTGAACTGTTTCTTGATGTCTTATTAATTCATATTTTCTAGAGAACCTTCTCATACATTTTTTATTTGGTTCATCAGCTGAAGATAATTGACATTCATGTACCACATCAGGATCATAATTAGATGATTTAGGTGTGATTCTTGAATTAGCTCGTTTAATGATTTTTCTAGCCAATTTGGGTTCGATGGTAATTCTTTTCCGTTCCCTTTCGGTCATATATGGATATTCATTTTGTAAGAAATCATCACGATCATTTAAATAATCATTATAATTATTATAAGCTTCAGGATTAGAATAGTCAATAATAGAATTTTCTAAGCCATCATCATCATCATCATCATCTTCTTGAGTTTGATTATTTAATAGAGATTCATTGATATGATCTATTAATCGTTTGGGTCTTTTACCTACATTCTCTTTATCAAATGGCTCAATTTGTTCATTAAATTCAAATTTAGCATACTCTTTTAAAAAATTCTTATAACATTCATTTAAATCAAAATTGATTAATGATAAAAATTGGTAAATGGCCGGTTTCCAAATTAATAAATTATAAAGTTCCCAATAATTTAAATGCATTATAACCGTAGTTAAAAACCTCATTGATTTGGTACTAACTTCAAGATTGGTTTTATTTAAAGAGATTCTAATAAGAATATCAAAGTTCTTTTCAACTACAAGGTATAATCTTGATTTAACAGGCTCAGTGAAATTAATGAAAAGAAATAATTTTTCAAATAATTCAAAAAGTTTTTTAGTTAATTTTTCCACTTCTTCCACTCCAAACTCGTTTTTACAGGTGTTTTCGTACAATAACGTCAATAGCTTGTACAAATGTTCAGAGTATTGCAAAATATCTCGAGGGTCCCCACCAATTAAAAGGTCCACTATTGTCTCTCTAGTCATACTGCCTTCTAACAAAAGCTTCTGAAGGAATGATAAATGTCTCTTTGGATCGTCCAGTTTTCTTCTTCTTTTGGGCCGTTTGAAAAAGCCTTGATTAAATAGAGAAGGACTTCCTTGTGGACTGTTTTGGGGGTTTGTTTGAGTGTTTATTGGTGCCTCTGTTGGCGACATTGTGGGTGCTGGTTCGGCTGCAAAGTTATTTTGTGGAGCGTCTACAGATGTCATTTCACGGCGGTTTTTGAGTGCTATTATATCAATTGGGTGCTTTGGATGGTTGTTTGCGAGTTTAGCTGGTAAATTTGGTTGGTTTTAAAGGATTTATCAATTATGGCAAAAAAACTAAAGCTCTTGACCCCTTGGTATAACCTAAAAAATATGTATTATTGGGAGGTTTTCTGCTGGGGGAAAACGGTACTAGTCACTTAAAGGGGGGCTAAATATGGATAAAATCAAACTAAATCAGCGAAATTGGCGTTTGTCACCAGGATAATTCCTATTATATTTAGTTTTAACAGCTATTTGAGTGGAAAAATTTTTGGATGGTCAAACCGCACTCCTGGTCGTGTCTGGCGACAAAGATCTGATGATAAGATAAAAGGTGTAGAAAGGTGATTGGCTACAAACTGTTTTGGCCTCAAACTCAGGAACGTTGGTAAGAAGTAGTGGTAAAAGACGTTTCCCATTTTTCCGGCTTCAAAAACATGCCTATATCACCCATAATATCTAACCCAATTATTCATCACGGGTACGTGCCCGCACCAATACATTTAACTGCAAACCGAACTTTTTTTGCAGTCGTTTTGTCGTCGAGTGGAGACAGTCCGGTATATAAGCTACATTGTTTTTTTAACTTTAGTTAACAAGCATAGTTGATTACCACTTTTATATTATTATACACTTATCTACAATCAGACTACTTTAATAAATAATAGCATGCCTTTGGTTTAATTCTGTTTATCTTTATTCTCTTTTTCCCGTTCTTTATCGCCTCCTTTATCTTCACCATACACATCGTTATACGCAAAGTCAATTATGGTGCCATCATAGTTACCTGACTTATCATCATCATTAATAGACTGTTCTGCTTCTCTATTGGCAACCTCATAAAACTCATCATCACTTGAAATATCACCTCTTTTCCTACTGCCACCTTCCCTTGTATTAAACAGTAAAAACCCCGTATAATTTGATTTTAATGTATAATCATCATTTAAGAATTCAGGATGGGGTAAAGGTGTGGTAGCAATTTCAAGTAATTGACTTCTACTAGCAGATTTGGGATCTTCAATTATTGCAACATTTTCTTTTGCATAATTCACAGCTAATTTGTTCTCTTTCCCAGTGATTCCATGCTTTCTTCTAATATGTCTAGCTAAAGAATCATGTCTAGGATAACTTTGTACTTTATTACCATTACGACTACAATAAATACACTTATAAATCCGTTTTCTAGTAGCATGAACAAATTCTTGGTGTCTTAAGAGTTCATTTCTACCGTAAAAGATTTTCTTACAAGGTCCAAGCGTCAGAGGATCTGTTAAATTGCATTGATGGATTCCTTGATTTTGAAGCTTTTTTGCATCACTAGACCGTTTTGAATCCAGATCTTCATCACTGGAATCATCATTCATGAAGTTATTATAATCATGTTCGTCTAGAAATGTTGGTGGCAGAGACGGATGTGATCCGGATGCATCCTGAGCTTTTGTTGAAGCTCCTGGTGCTGGAGCAGTTACAGGAATAGGAGAAATAGCCGGAACCAGAGAAGATGCTGATTTAGTTTGATCATGGTTTATAAGAAAAGGTTTTGATGTTGACTTAAGGTCCGAGATGTTGTTCTCTTGAACCACTTGTGAAGCTACGGAAACATTATCTTTTTGTTTGTTAGTCTCCGTTCTGTGGTCTGTTTCCGACCGATTAGATTCAGCTGGTGTAATTACAGTAGGTCCTGAAATAGGAGCAACAATAGTAGGAACCTGTACACCCGCAGTTGTAGAAGTAGTTGCAGAAGTACCTGTATTTGCGGTATCAGCAACACCACCATCTTGGTTGGTTTCTTCTTTGACCAGAGGCAGAATCAGTTTACTACCACCTTTAGTTCCTCTCCCATCACCAAGTGGTGCTAAAACGGGTATTTGACTTCCATTTTGATCTACTGTAAACATAGGTAATTGCAGATTACCAACAAATTGGACCGGATATGGTAATCTATAACCAATATTATTCTGATATTGAGAGATTGGTGCCAAATTTGTTGATGGAACCCTCGACAATGCCGGTAATTGATGCTGTTGCATACTCTGGTGTAGTTGATGAGGTTGTTGGAGTTGTGATTGATGAAGAGGTTGTAATGGCTGCAAACGAGAAATACCAGATTGTACCATACCCGGTTGGGGTATTCCTGATTGAGACATACCACTACTTGATTGTGGTTGAGGCATACCTGGAACATAAACTGTTTGGTAAGGATATGGGTAAGTATATTGAGACATCATAGGAGTTTGAAGAGATTGTCTCAAAGTTTGAGTGGCTGGAGGTGAAGATCCCAGTAAATGCGGTGCAGAAGGTTGATGTTGTTCGGGAGTTGAACCTAAAGTAGGAAGTTGTTGCTGCTGCTGTGTTTGTTGAGATGTTTGAGCTTGAGAAGGAGAAGCTTTAAACCTAACTTTCATATTTGTTGGTGCTGGTGGTGATATTTTCTGTTTCTCGTCTTCATGAGGACGATCTACAGGCATATTCTTTGAAGGCCCTTGATAGTGTTCAAAGTTAGGATTCACAGTTAATCTGAACTCTGTTTTCTGTTTATTGAAAGCAAGATCCGAATCGTTTGTGATTTCTGGTTTCACTTCAGGTTCAGGTTCAGGTTGTACGTGTTGGTTTTGGTTTTGGTTTTGTTTAGGTCTTCCCCTGGTAGCCCTTTGTGGAGGTGCCGCTACTGGGGTGGACTTCTTTTTGGTAACCTTATTCGACGTTTTACGTTTATAATTTTTAAGAGTGATGTCTATATAAGGTTTAATATTAATTTGTTGGTATTTTTGAAGAAGATTATCACCACTGGAATGATATGAATAATTATAAAATGGATACGGAAATGGATATTGAAACCCTTGGTACATGGATTTTACCAAATAATTCTTTGGTGGTTTAACAAGGTTTCCTAAAGGAGTATCAAATATTTCAAAGTCTAATAACTTGAGAAATCGTGGTAAATTAGGAATGGTTGTTATTAAGTGATAAACTTCCCAGAACTGCAATTTATATACCAAATGAACCAAATACTTCGTTAAACGAGACGTTAATTTGATATTATGATTACTAAGAGTATAATTATAAATGAGTTCAAAGTTATCTATAAGAATTTGAGAAATAAAGTCAGATGGATATCTCATATCTTCCTTATAATCCAACTTGGGGATCTGAGACACAAACTGTGTTATCTTCTTTTTAAACCCTTGCTTTTCTTCAATTAAGCTAGTAATAAGGCCATTTAATTTATTAGAATACTCTATTACATTGATGAAGTCCTCAGTTTCACCCATACTCTCGGGACGAGTAGGATTCAATTTCATCACTTCATAATATATATCATCTTCTATATGGTATCTTGTGGTGGGCAATTGTTGTTGTACTTTAAGCAACAACCCTACAATAGTTAGTATAACTTGAATTACCTAAATAGGCTTGCGACAAAATTGTCGCAGACCGCGACATTTCTCTCTGAATATGAGTGATGTGAACATACCTCTTGGGCCCAATTGAACAAACCGTTGGTCTCTGATCTATATGAGTTAGTAAATACGCTTCAACGAAAGCAAATGTTGTGCTAGGATCGAACAGAGGTTTTACAATGTGAATTATAAAAATTGACAAATATTACGCCAAATATCCGGCCGGAATAGTAATTGTTGGCAACATTTTGATTCAAAACGGCCCTAAATCGACAAAAACGGCTCCAAATTACACGTTCTTGAGCCCATTCGTTTCGTACCATTTATCGAAAACAAATTTTATAATTTTCAGCGTAACATCCACCGCAGACAAATATATTCAAATGGATGCAACCATTTTCGAAAAGTTTTGCAATAAGTGGAACCATAAATATAACCCATGTAAAACCGAGCAAATTAAGCACCTAATAACATAGCAATAATGGAAGAATAACATACCAGATGATTTAACGCTTCAATCAGCATGACAAACAGTGGTTGTTAATTTATAGAGGAATTAACAGTTAAACACCTCAAGCAAAAGTGCACTTTTTTTGAGGGCTCCTTTTCGGTTAAGTAGTGGGCCAGATATTGTTGAAACCGGTGTGCGCACGACGATTTGGCGGCTATTATCTCGATGGTTGCAACAATGTCGCGGGACTTTAGGCTAAGACGGCTTAATAGAGAGAGGAGGTGATAGATAGGGATGTGTATTACTTATGACCATTGCTATTCAAATCGCTACGAAGACATTTTAAAACCGGTTGGAAAACTTTGGTTTCGATATCTTTGCCCCATAAATTGTCCAAATGTTCATGGCCATCTACCTCAGTTATACTGATAAGCTTAGGTAATTGGTTAACCATGACATTAATATCTACCAACGAGTCTTTATTACCATATATCAAGTGAATAGGTACTTTTGTATTACTCAAAGGGTAAGTCGTAGGTAATGCATAGTTGCTGAATGGACTATTATCAGAGTACATCTGGAAATTTCTACTCTTCATGATTTGAAACCAATGCACCACGACTTTTGTCGATGTCGTCAGATAAAGTTTACTATAACTACATAATTTTTGAAGTTTGGTGATGTTTTCACTCTTCCAATTAAACAACATATAATTAGAAACGTCAATTGATGTGTTGTAAAGAGGAGGGTACATGATTTTTTGCCAGAAATTAACTGATGGCATCAAGATTTTTCTCGAGAATAAGAGGTAAAGCATATTAGGTGTGGCCTTAATAAAGATGTCTAGAAACAGCGAATAAAGACCATGCGGTGTGGTAGCCGGACTAATAGCAATGATCTTATCTAACTTATCATTCAAGTCATTATTGATAGAAACACTAGCGAAAACTTGTGCGGTTCCTTGACTAAAGCCTATATAAGTAATTTTCTCTCGTTTAGTAGTGTGTAAGATATAGTCAATAATGTTTGGTATGTCAAAAATTGCAAACTCGTCGATTGAAAAGTTCCAAAACAGTTCTGATTTCGAGTTTCTAAAAAGATGTTTTTGACAGTATTTGTTACCTCTATTGTTACCCAACCAAACATCGTAGCCCATCTCATACAAAACTATAGGCAAGTTATGGTTTTTATTGATCATAGTAAGCCAGATCTCACTATTCATTAATAAACCATGATGTAAGTATACTACTTTACCGTTTGAAGGTCTTGGACGTGGAGATTTCAACCGGTGAATCGTCAATAAGTAGTCATCTTGCGTCTTAACTATATGATTTTCAATCTCATAGCCAAAAACTCGGGCCAATTCGTTGATATTTTCACATTCGAGGATTTGTGTCATTCGTTTGTAACTTTCTTCATCGATTTCGTTTTGTTCATTTTCATTTATGTAGTAATATTTACCCAGTTTATTGTTGATGGATAAATTGAGCAATCGGTATATGCTCAGCGTAGTGTAGGTAAAGGCATCTATGACTGGATCGGGGAGAAGTTTTGTGATTATGGTGATGATATACTCTAGCCATGCGAGGGTGAACCCTATCACGAGCAAGGGATACTCGTATATGTGAAGTCTACCGAGAAGAGGGATGTACATTGGAGGAATAAGATGGCTGGTTGGAGATGAGATGAGAGTGAGAGGTGGGAGGTGGTGGGAGCTTGTGAGAGAGCTGGTGCGGGGGTGGGGCGGCAGATGGTGAAAGTGCAGGCGGATGCTGGTGCTAGAGCTGGCAGGCGGTGGTGCGACGATGGTGTAGCAGGTTGTGAGAGCTGGGAACCAGATAAGTTCCCCCAGCAGAAAGCAAATCAATGCCGTCTAGAACCTAACATACACTACCGACACAAATAGACTATGACCTCACCGGCCCCAACTCTATTCTGTCCGGCCCCAACTCTATTCTGTCCGGCCCCCACGGTTCCCTAACCATTAATATCTCATCCGCATTGGGCAACCACAGGAGCACTGCGTATAGTAGTCTAAATTGCTCAGGCACCATTACCCATCAATAGTAATATAATTTGCTCATATTCTCAGTATATAAACCTCATAAGCCGCTCAGATATCATCTTCTAATCACTTGTGTCAAATTTCATCTGTCAAACCAAGTCCCAAGCTTTTTTGAATAATGGTTAATCTTATTTACTGATGAAAAAGATAACCAATGAGGCATGCGGATTTTATGGTTTACCGTATTTGGAGCCAACAATAGTGTGGGTAAATAGCCACCAATATAAATAACCGGACAAATATACAATAAATTTTTTCTTTAATTATAACCATGCAATTACCTTTTGTATCTTTATTTACTTTAGCTTCTCTTGCTATAGCCGAAGTTCAACCTGTCGCTAACGATTCTCCAACCGATGAATATGCTGCAAAATTTGATACCAAACTTCAAGGTGAAGTGTCATTTACTGGTCTTTCAAACGGGTCAATTTCTGTTCATGTTGATTTAAGTGGATTCCCAAGTGAAGGTGGTCCATTTTTATACCATGTTCATGAAGCTCCAGTTCCATCTGATGGTAATTGTACTGGTACTAAAGCTCATTTAAATCCATATAATGGTAATGTTAACGCTACTAACGTTGATGAGAAAGAAATTAGTGATTTAAGTGGTAGATATGGTAAATTAGAGGGTGATTCTGATATTACTTATGTTGACCAATACTTATCTTTAAATCCTGAATCTCCTGCTTATATTGGTGGTTTATCAGTTACTGTTCACTTTGCTAACAACTCTAGATTGGCTTGCGCTAATATTACTCAACTTTCTGCTGCTAATAATGATACCCCAACCATTAACCAGACTGTACCAGACTCTAAAGCTAACGTTTATAAATATTCTGCTGTTTTAGCTGGTGCTGCAATTGCTGCTGGTGCTTCTTTATTATTCTAGTGTGTAGAAATAAAAAAGTTTTAGTAATTTTGTAGTTGTCTTTATATATTAAACTAAGAGCGCTAGAGCAAAAAATAGTAGAAAAGATGAGGCCAGGTGTGTCAAATGACGCAGGTGTAATGCCAAGTATGCTTAAGCTTGATTATTATGGGGTCTAAAGTCGGATTCGTCGAATACAGTAGTCCAAGAAAAGGGGAAATTTAAATGTGGGTGTACCGGTGCGGTCAGGGTTGGTGTACTGGTTTGTAGGTGTCCGGGTGTCAATTGTTCGTAATTTGTTAACCTTTCCAAACAATGACTTTTATCTACAAAGGTTAAAGATGGACCTTCTCCATCCTTATACTACCTCCCCCCTCCTCTAAGACCGTCTCGATTCTTATCTCTCGCTTTATGACGCACAGATGCACCATACTCGAACTTACCTGATTAAGAAATTCAGTCCTCGGTATAGATACGATACCTAATATATACGATACCTTCTCAACCAGGAATCATCGTTTCTATATCTCAATAACACAATAATCAACGATATCCTAATCCCCTCTCATATCTTTTCTATTAAAGCCACTCATTTCATCTCCAACTCATCTCCCCCGGCCCAGCGGCAGAAAAAAATCCTTATCTCGACCTGAGCGCTGCACCTGCAGGTCGGAGCCTGGCACCATAATCACCCCCGCAAATGTTTGAAAATTTTTTATTCACTTCTATCTTCAAAATTTTTTATTAAATGGCTGTTACCCAGTTTTTAAAGGATAATTTCATTCCTCATATCCCAAAGGATCCAGAGGTTGTTGTAGATGATAATGTCATCCAAACAAGAGGTGACAAGGCTAAAGATCAAGATTTAACCTCAGTTTATACGAGGTCTACTACTTCTACCTCTGAAAAACAGAATTTGCTTCATAGATCTTTAAGAGGTAGACATGTTCAGTTGCTTGGAATCTCTGGGACCATTGGTTCTGCTCTTTTTGTGGCTATTGGTAAAGCATTAGCCAAAGGTGGCCCATTAAATTTGTTACTAGCGTTCATTTTCTGGT
This sequence comes from Yamadazyma epiphylla, assembly GCA_030571925.1. Classification (NCBI taxonomy): domain Eukaryota; kingdom Fungi; phylum Ascomycota; class Pichiomycetes; order Serinales; family Debaryomycetaceae; genus Yamadazyma; species Yamadazyma epiphylla. The sequence continues at coordinate 387,450 of JAJLZA010000003.1, forward strand.
CTATACCCATCTTATGTATAACGCTATCAACGGCCGAATTCGTCAGTTACTTGCCTATAACCTCCCCATTTGTACGAATGGCTGGAAGGTGTTGTGACGAAGCATTGGAGATCATGACCGCATGGAATTTCTGGTTTTTATGTTGTGCCCAAATACCTTTTGAAGTAGTTACGGTTAACTCTATTGTACATTTTTGGAGAGATGATTATTCTCCGGCGATTCCTTTAGCTATTCAAGTTTTCTTCTACTTCATTATAAACATATTTGGTGTTAGAATCTATGGAGAAACCGAGTTTTGGCTTGGGTTAGGTAAGATTATTCTTGCTGTTGGATTAATTTTTTATTCCTTCATTACTATGGTTGGTGGTAATCCACAACACGATGTTTATGGATTTAGATACTGGCAAGATCCCGGTGTGATGAATGAATATCTTCATACCGGAGATTTGGGTAGATTCGAAGGGTTTTTGGCTTGTTTAATTCAAGCATGTTTCACTTTTGCTGGACCTGAATATGTTTCAAGTGTTGCATCCGAAACTATTAATCCCAGAAAAACTTTACCTTCAGCTTTCAAACAAGTCTTTTATAGATTAAGTTTCTTCTTTATTGGAGGAGCTTTATGTGTTGGAATCATTATTCCTTACAATGACCCAATTTTATTAGAGACTTTAGGAGCTTCCAAGCCTGGGGCAGGATCTTCACCTTATGTGATTTCAATGCAAAACTTAGGTATTAAAGTATTACCTCATATAATGAATGGATTATTGGTTACTTCTGCTTTTTCAGCGGGTAATTCCTATACGTATTGTTCTTCAAGAACATTATATGGGGTTGCATTAGAAGGATATGCGCCAAAATTTTTAACTGCCACCACTAAAACCGGAATCCCAATGAACTGTGTATTAATTTCATTGTGTTGGGCATTTTTATCATTTTTACAATTAGGTAAAACTGCCGCTCAAGTATTAAATTGGATTATTAACTTAATCACTTCATGTCAATTGATTAATTTCTGTATCTTATGTACAACATATGTCTGTTTTTATTATGCATTGCAGGCTCAAAATATCAGTAGAGATAGTTTACCGTTTAAAGCATGGTACCAACCTTGGTTAGCAGTAATTGGTGGTGTACTGGCATTCGTAATGATCTTTGTATCAACTTATACCATCTTCTTACCAGGTAGTTGGACTATTGAATCGTTTTTATTTAGTTATTTAATGATTTTCATTGATATCGCCATCTTTGTTGGATATAAAGTAATTAAAAGAACAAAATGGAGAAAATCCTCTGAAGTAGACTTAGTTACTGGTTTAAAAGAGGTTGAAGCTCATGAACAACAATTCTACGCTGAATTAGAAAAAAGAGATAAATTAGCTAATGGTAAAATCAAAAGAAGTGTTTTTGAAAAAATTACAACCTTTTTGTTTGGTAGTGAATTTTAATTTGCATCCACTTTAGTGTATTTATTTTGTAGACGATATATATATATTTAGAAACAAAACACGATCGCTACTCATATAAGCCTCGCGCTAGCCAATGCCTGCATAACCGAGTGGACAAATACCTTGACATCATTATCCGAAGTAAAGGACCATTAACCATAGAGTAGTGCAAAGTCATTAAATTTTGCACCCAAAATAGTTTTTTGTCAATTTCGTCATCGATCCTAGTTAAATCCGATTAATTACCCTAACAATGGATCCTCATGGCCTTACTTACTTCTCCACAACTTTTTCTCTGCACACTATTCTGCACTTTCGGGTTTCTCTGCGGTTTATCCAATGATCGTCAAATAAACTTCTTGCCATTCACTAAACGCCATTGGGTCAATGTAAACATCAACAACGGTCGCCACATTTTGCCATCGACGCCTCGTGACTACTAGACGACAACAACAAACCTCTTTAGCCTTTTACTTTAACTTTAATCTACTAATTTTAATTACATCGGTACTGCACATAACCAACAAACTCGGGCTATTTCACCTAAATTTCACCTAAATTCAATAACAAATACACGTTTACATGACCGGGACTCTATATTAGCAAACTTTACGTGTATATTGTGACAAAGCCTCGAGGAATTTGAGCTACGTAACTTAAAATTTCACATTGGCCAATTTCCATTTTTGGGGTTACATTGATAGTTAATAACCCTGGATCAAACGTGGAATAAGCTGTGGAAAAAAAAAAAAACTATATATATATTTAGAAGTATTCTCTATATCTATTAAATTCGAAACAAATAATATGTTTAAATTAATTACATTACTCTCAATTGCATCAGTAATTGCTGCTGATCAAAACTTTCAATTGACTGCTGTTGGTGGTTACATCAATTCCGGGGTTACTTCAAAAGACGATCAAATTGGAGTTAACGCTGGTGGTGCTACTGAATTTACTTTAGAAGAACCTTCAGGTTATCTTTCATTAGGTGGTCAATATGTTAGAGCTGGACCAGAAGGATTCACTTTAGTTTCTAAAAATGAAGCTTCAAAAGATTTTGGTGTTGAAGATGGTACTTTAAGATTTGGTGTCAATGGTAACCAATTCTATGCTTGCGCCAAAGATCATGATACCGATGATATTTACTTATCCAACGTCGTTTGTCCAAGTGGTGACGGAGAACAACAAGTTGTATTAAATATTGATAATTCAGGTTCTGGTTCAGCTACTGTTGCGGCTGGAGCATCTAGTGCTACCAATGAAGACTCAACAACCTCTGCCACTGACGAAGATGATGACAGTGAAGAATCATCTGCTTCTGATGATGGTTCTGGTGCTTTACTTGCTAATGGTGCTTCATCTGATGATTCAGAATCCACTGGTGATGCTTCTGCTGATGCTGATGCATCTGCATCTGACGATTCCGAAGCTTCTGATGACGCTGCTGCTTCTGACGACGCTGAAGAATCTGATGAAGCCTCTGCTTCTGACGATGCTGAAGAGTCCGATGAAGCTTCTGCTTCTGATGACAGTGAAGAATCCGGTGATGCTTCTGCTTCCGATGATAGTGAAGAATCCGGTGATGCTGAAGAATCCGACGAAGCTTCTGCTTCTGATGACAGTGAAGAATCCGACGAAGCTTCTGCTTCTGACGATTCTGAAGAAACAGGTGATGAAAGTGAATCATCTGAAGCTAGTGATGCTTCTGAAACTGATGATTCTGATGATTCCAGTGACTCTGAATCCAGTACTAGAGGTTCTGGTTCTGGTTCTGGTGAATCTTCAACTTCTAGTGGATCAGGATCTGGAGAATCAAGCTCAGAAGGAGATGGAGTTTCTAAGGTCAGCGTTGGATTAACCGGATTAATTGCCTTATTTGCCATGATGTTATAGTAGTGTATTAATAAATGTTTTATAGTAGTTTAATGACTCTGTAGAGGTTTGAGATGGTGTGAACGGTGTACAGTGATGAAGAGGGTAGGGTTAATGAGTAGGGCATAATGAGAGGAATAGAATGAGTAGTGATATGAATGAGTAGTGTAATACAATGAGTAGTGTAGTACCAATGAGTGGTGTAATATGAATGAGGTAGAGTAACGAATGAGTAGAGTAATGAATGGGTAGAGTAATGAATGAGTAGACTAATGAATGAGTAGACTAATGAGTAGTTCATGAATAGTAGACATTGCACGTAAATACATCAATAGGTACAATACACCCATAATAGTAAGAGCTCTGGTGTCTAGCCTCATCTAGCAGTGTGATTTGGGAAAATTACTATGTTGGCCCCACCAGTAAGTACACTACATGATCGTATCGTTCTTCACGCTATACAAGCTTTACCATTACCAAGACCATATGTACTATACCCTATACAAGCTATCATTACCAAGACCATATGTCTCTGTGCCCTCTACTGCCCATCTACCATGACCTTTAGTCATCTTGGCCCGGTATCTCCTGCCGGCCCGCCGAACCAACGCCGCACCATGCCGAACCCACGCCGCACTCCCCAGCCTGATACCGCCGACGCGGTCACAGCAGCTGGTCATTTCTCCCTCTTCCTCTTCTTAACACATATGTACCCTTCGACTCTCCCTCTATCGCCCTCTATCCCCCCTTCATCCCCCCAGCGCCAAACCCCCCTCCCTTCCCTCCTCCCTCACAATTTTCTTCCTCCAATTTTTTTAAAGTTTAAACAGATCTCAGGCTTATGCACACTACTCCTTAACCAGTCGCACCAAGTCGATTACGCATTGAAAATTTTTTGAACCAGCCTACAATTTAAAGGTCAATAACTAATACCCAGACTTCCTTATAGATATCGATTGAATAATCGAAACAGTTTTCACCATAGTCGTCGTTAATACATCCTCCTCGGTCCAAGATATACTTAAATATACTTGCCCATGTTTAAGTTCAAGTATCTACTAGCGACTTTACTATTGTTGGCGTGTATTACAGCCTTGGATATAGACCTGTCGCTGAACGTAAAGGTTTCAGATGTCGTCGATGTGTTTCAACGGTTTCTGCAACAAGAGCTCCAGGAAGGTTCTGATAGAGCCACCGATATCACCGTCAACCAGGCCGAACGGTTCACGTCCCATCAAACATATGTCCAAAGAATCCTAGCCATTTCCTCCTCCACAACCTCCATTGTGTTCTGTTTGGTCTCTATCTACATGTTCTTTGCTATCGATCCCAAACGGAAAGTTTTCAGACATCAGTTGATCTTTTTCTTGCTATTTTTTGACTTGTTAAAGGCCTGTATTTTACTATTATACCCTTCCAGAGTTATCACCAACTATACTTCCTACTATAACATTCGATTCTGTCATGTGGTGGGGTTTTTCACGGCCACGGCCATAGAAGGTGCTGATTTTGCAATTTTAACTTTTGCAATCCATACTTATCTTCTTATCTTTAAACCAAGTTTAAATGTTAGAGTTGGTAATAGTAGAAGAACTGAAGGTGGTCTTTATACTTATAGATATTATATTTATGGGATTTCATTTTTAATCCCCATCATCTTAGCTAGTTTGGCGTTTATTGATGACTCTGGTTATCATTCATTTGTATGTTGGTGTTATCTTCCTCAACGTCCTGTTTGGTATAGAATGGTTTTAAGTTGGGTACCAAGGTATGTCATATTGACTGTGATTATTACTTCGTATGCCTTAATTTATTTCCATGTGATCAAACAAGTTCGTCAACTAGGAGGTGCTTTATCTACTTCTTTTAAACGAGATATTGACTTATCTAATGAAAAACCTTCATTTTTTTCTGCTCTTAAATACTTTATAAGTTCAGTTAAAAATCAATTATTTCCAAACCTAAATATTCCTGATAATGAACCTCAAATCACTCATACCAAATCTCGTACCCTGAATATTGGTCCAAAACAATCTGTAGATCGTAATCAATCTACTAGTTCAACTACTATTTCTGATGATGAAGACCGTGCACGTGATCTCGAAGGAATGGACGATATTGATGATATTGATGATATTGATGAATTATCACAAATGTCACAACCAGAACCTCTTCATGGACGTTCTGTATCGGATGTGGAACTTCAAAACCAAAATACAGATCTTGAATTACATAATAGTTATCATAGACAGAAAACTCAAGAAGCAATTCATCTAGAAAATCTAAAAAGTTTTAGAAAACGTCAAAGAATTATTAAAAAACAAATGAAATCCATTTTTATTTACCCATTAGCTTATATATTTATTTGGTTATTCCCATTTATTTTATATATTACTCAAGTTAATTATGAATTACATCATAGACCAATTTATTGGCTTAATTGTATGGGAGCATTTATGCAACCTTTTAATGGGTTTGTTGATTCATTAGTATTTTTTTATAGAGAAACCCCTTGGAAATTCACAGTGATGAATAAATTTTCTAGAGATCATGCTGATAGAATGGATACAGTGTTAAGTAAACCTACCACTAGAGGTAGATCCATTCATGATTCTTCGGTTTCTACAGCTGATGATGGTAATTATAATTCTTTAAGTGCTAATTTAGGTGTTGATATCACCAGATTTAGTAGATGGAGAAGACTTTTAAATGATTTAAATATGCCATTATTTCAATTACCAACAGAAAAAAATTTATCTAAATTACAGAAAAAATGGCTTACACAAAAAATACAACAACATAATTCTGGTGAAGATATTGAAATAACTGAAGATAAACATGATTTTTCAAATGTCTTACAAGGTGGATTATCAGAGAATGAATTTAGATCAACTTTAGAAAATTTTTCACTTAATTTTAGTAGGAAAAATAGTTTAACTAATTCTATTAATGCTAATCAATCTACACAACGGAAATCAAGTATTTCATTTAGATCAAGACAATTTTCAGTGGTAGATCCAAATGAACCAGTAATTTTAGAAGGTAAGGCTTATGATAATGTTACATCAAGTCCTACTTCTCAAAATCAAAAACAATCAGTACCATCACAAAATCAAAACCAATCTCAAATGCAAAAAAAATCAAGTCGTAACAGTTATAATTCTGGAAATACTTTAGCTGTTAAACGAGCAAATTCGGGTACTACAACCCCAAATAAGAAATTATCTAAAGGTACTTTAGATACTATGAAATCTTCAAGTACGCAAACTTCTGAAGATAGTGAGATGGATTTCTTAGAATTTTTAAGAAATGGTCCTCCATAATTTCTTTATTCACTTCTTTAATCTAATTTTAATATATTTAAGACTTTGTTATCTAATTACTTCTCTTACTGTGGCCTCTTAACACCACCATCCGACCCCGGATTACACCACCAAATACCGCACTAAGCCACATCTTTTTTTTAACTCATGGAAGAACAGAAAGACAAGGAAAAGTACTATGAAAGTAACGCCGGTGATGGCTCAAAAGCTACAGATCACTACATTTCGGGTGTACCTTTGGTTATTACCTTATTCAGTACAGTCATGGCATTATTCGCCTCGGCATTAGACCAGACAATTATTTCAACCATCGTCACTGAGGTTGGAACTAAGTTTAAATCGTTTGAAAAAGTAGGTTGGCTCACTTCAGGTTATATTTTGCCCATGGCAACTTTGGCTCCATCTTATGGGAATATTTCTATTGCTTTTGGTAGAAAATATACCATGATAGCTGGGTTGGGTATATTTTTCATTGGCTCATTAATAGCCGCTTTAGCAACCAATATGGATATGCTTATAGTGGGTAGAGTTATTCAAGGTATAGGTGGTGGAGCTATTCAAGCGATGTCTGTGGTTATTATCTCAGAAACAGTGCCGATGTCCAAAAGATCGATGGCTATGGCTTTAATTGGTGTAACTTTTAGTATGGCCTCTGCTTTGGGACCATTTATTGGTGGTGCTTTTGCTACCAATGTGAGCTGGCGTTGGTGTTTCTATATCAACTTGCCTATGGCTGGGGTAGGTATAACATGTATGACATTGGGTTACCATCCTCCTAGACCCAGTGGTGGGATAAAAGAAAAATTAGGTAGAATCGACTTTATAGGTACTTTTTTACTTACTGTAGGTATGGTTTTAATTCTTCTTGGTTTAACTTTTGGTGGTAATGATTTCCCTTGGAAATCGGCCGCTGTAATATGTTGTTTTATCTTGGGTGGGTTGATTATTATAATATTTCTTGTATATAACTTTAAGGTCTCTAAGAACCCAATCATTCTTAAAGACATATTCACATCAGTACCTTTGGTATCTGCAAATATGATTGCTCTCTTTGGATTTATGCATTTCATGTCTAGTATGGTGTTTTTAGCTATATATTTCCAGGTTGTTCATGGGGCATCTTCATGGCAATCTGGGATAGATTTATTACCTTATGTGGTTGCTGTTTCATTGACATCAGTAAGCAATGGGTTCATTATAAGGTTCACTAGATGGGTTAAATTAACCACCGTTCTTAGTGGTGTCGTAGCTGTTTTAGCTAACGGATTACTCTTATTATTAGATATTAATACCTCTTTCCGTAAACGATTCGGTATTCTTGTGGTAAATGGTATTTGTACAGGGTTTCTTTTCCAATGTAGTCTTTTATCAGCTCAATTAAGGGCCCCTAATACCATTGCAGGATCCTTGATTATGATAAGTACGTTTAATAATTTTGTTAAGGCTACTGGTGGGGTTATAGGTGTGTCTATATCCCAAGTAATCATGCATAGTGTTTTAAAATCTAGGTTGGTGCTTATAATCAATTCTCTTGATAAATCATCTCGAGATTATAAGATTATAAGTGGCATTCCAGCAAATGTCATCGCATCTAATCCAGACATTGTAAAAGATTTCCCTGATAGTCTAAAAGCTTACGTTATAAAAGCGTTTATGTATTCACTCCGTAGAGTGTTTTATTATCAACTCTCATGTGCTGCCTGCCAATTGGTCTTTTGCTTATTCTGTACCAACAGGAGAATTCCAAAAGATCAAGATATAAAAAAGGAAAACCCAAAAGATGTTAAACCAGTTCCCGAACTTGACCCTTCGGTTTCTGAACTTGACCCTTCAGTTTCTGAATTGAACCCTTCGGCTTCTGATTTGAACCCTTCACGTACTCGAGTCTCTGTTCAAGAGACTAAATAATGACTCTCATGATCGTTCTTATATTATAATATACACTAGTTTACATATTTTACATGGTGGAGTCCAATTTCTTAGACATTTCTGTTAAATATAACTTCAAATGAGAATTCAATCTAGCAATTGCTAATTGAGTAGATTTATATTCACCTTGAAATTCAGCTTGTTTCTTATTAACTAAAGTTTCAATGTCTTTAATTTGTAATTTCCGTTCATTAAGTTCTTGTTCTTTAATTTGACGTTCTTCTTTTAATTTATTATATTGTTCAGTTAATAATTGACTTTGATATTGTAGATTTTTAACTTTTTCATCGGTATCTTGTTCTAATCTATCGATTTTATCATGAAGATTAGCTAATTGTCTTTTTAATTGTTCAATGTTTCTAGTTAAAATCTCCAGTTCAGTATTTGATTGTTGTAAGGATTCTTGTAATTGTCTTAATCTTGATTTATAACCATTTTCTTTATCCAATTCTTTTAAAATCTCATCTATTATTCTTAATAAAGACCTTATATCTTGACGACTTGAAGCACATGATTCAATGGTAAGGGTTAAGTTCTTTTCTTGGGCTTCAAGTTGAGCCAATTCTTCTTGTCGTATGCTTAAATTACTCTTTAAAGTGTTTACATTATTTAAAACGGTTTCGATATTAACTTCATTATAATTCTTTAACAGATCAATAGTAGATTTTAAATTATCAATTACAAGACCATGCAGTTCCAAATCAGCGAAAATCCGTTGCTTTTCTCGACTATAACTATGATGTTCCTTCTGAATCGATTCATTTTGTCTTATTAACTGTTTTAACTCTTTTTCAAGCGTTGAATTGGTCGATACCAACTGTGATAAATTCATCTGCTTATTGGATTCAATGCGGCTCTTTAATTCAGACTTCTTATTGGACAACTCGGTGTTCAAATCTTTAATCGCCTTGACTTCTTCCAATCGTTTATCACTTTCACTTACAAGTTCTTCACATGAAACAAGATTGGACTCTCTAAATCGAGCATAATTAATCACTGCACTAAGCATTCGTTGGGTTCTTTCAGGCTCAGGTCTCATCAAATCCATCAACGTGAAATCGTTGATTCCACACATCAAATAGAATTGACTGGCGTATCTGAACAACACAAGTAATTCAAGAGTAGAAGAGGTATCGTCCTTCCCTTCTTGGTCTTCAAACTCTTCATTAATATCACCATTATTGATACCATCTCCGGCCAAATTGCCTCCCCCAAGGTGATCTCCGCCCAAATGGTTGGGCCTATTGACAATTCGAACTTTACTTTCAATGGAATCAATGGTAACACCCATATAAATATCCATTAGTTTCTCGGTTACATATCGAATATATTGACTCGTAGGTTTGGCTACCATCTCCTCTGTGGCCTGCAAATCACATGACACAAGACACCTACTTATATCTTTATAATCTAGAATGGGTAGCGACGCTCCAGATGTGGATCTTCTTCTACTTATGGTGCTGTTCCGTGGCCTGTAGATTGAACTGGGACGTGACATGGTTGTTTATTTTGTGCGCGCTGGTGCGAAGCATCAAGTGAAAAATCCCAACCAAATCTCAACCGATTTTGCAAATTTCAAACCGACCTCGCGCTAATGATTGTGATTGATCTCATGGCAGATGAATGGCAATGGCAGTACCAGATGTCGACTACGTTCTTCATTGGGGTGTTGATGCCTTTGATCTACTTCGGCTACAAAAAATACGTTTCCAACACTCCAAATCGGTGGAATAAGCTTGAAACTCCGGTGTCTTTGGCGGTCGATATACCTGATGAGGCCAAACCTCATTGGAAAGGTAAAAGACTTTCAGGCCCAAATTTGTCGGTTAGAATCCCAAACGAACCGGAAATGGTTCAATGTTATTGTCCGGCCACAGGTCAACTGTTGGGGACTTTCCCCGTTACTAGTCGCTCAGATATGGATAACCAGATCGCTTTAGCTAGAGTAGCCCAAGCTGAATGGAAAAATTCGTCATTTTCTTTACGTAGAAAAGTTTTGAGGACTCTTAGTCGATACATTTTGGATCATCAAGATGATATTGCTCGTGTCGCTTGTAGAGATAGTGGGAAGACCAAATTAGATGCTTCAATGGGTGAAATAATGGTTACTCTTGAAAAAATTAATTGGATTATTGCTCATGGTGAAAAGGCTCTTAGACCTTCAACCAGACCGGGACCTTCCAATTTGTTGATTGGAATGATGAAAAATGGTGAAGTTAGATATGAACCTTTGGGAGTTGTATCGGCCATTGTCTCATGGAATTACCCATTCCATAATTTGATGGGGCCTTTGATTGCTAGTTTATTCACTGGGAATGCTATTATTATCAAATGTTCTGAACAAGTCGTATGGTCAAGTCGTTGGTATGTTGAGTTGGTTAGAAATGTACTTAAGACTTTAGATATTCCTCAAGATTTGGTTCAATTATGTTATTGTTTCCCTGAAGATGCTGATTATTTTACATCACATCCTGGACTTGATCATATAACTTTCATTGGTTCTAAACCTGTAGCACATCATGTAGTACGTAGTGCCTCTAAACAATTAACACCATGTGTAGTTGAATTAGGTGGTAAAGATGCGGTTATTGTACTTGATGATGTTAAGGACTTAAAAGCTTTAAGTTCGGTTATCATGAGAGGTACATTCCAATCAGCTGGTCAGAATTGTATTGGTATTGAACGAGTCATCTGTTTACCTAAACTGTATGATACTTTAGTAAAAATTTTAAGCGATAGAGTTGGACAATTAAGAGTTGGTAGTGATATAGATCAATTGGATGAGATTGATATGGGTGCCATGGTTTCAGGTAATAGATTCGATAGGTTACAAGAATTAATAGATGATGCCGTTACAAAAGGAGCAAAGTTAATTCATGGTGGTAAACCTTATCAACATCCAAATTATCCTCAAGGACACTATTTTGAACCAACATTACTTGTAGATGTTGATTCTACTATGAATATCTTTCATGAAGAAGTGTTTGGACCTATTTTAACCATGATTAAGGCCGAAGATATTGATGATGCTGTTGATTTGGCCAATGGTACCGAATATGGATTAGGAGGTTCAATCTTTGGTGGTAATTTCAATATTTGTAATCAAATTGCCGATAGGTTAGTCACCGGTAATGTGGCCATTAATGATTTTGCAACTTTTTACGTAGCTCAATTACCATTTGGAGGTACTAAAAAATCAGGTTATGGTAAATTTGGAGGTGAAGAAGGTTTAACAGGCTTATGTACTTGTAAATCAGTAGTGATGGATAAACCATTATTACGTATGTTTGGAGTTGCAACTGCCATTCCACCACCTTTGGACTACCCAATTCCTAACGACAAAAAGGCTTGGAAGTTTGTCTCTGCGTTGAACTCAGCTGGGTACGATACGAAGGTGTGGAACGTTGTCAATTCCATCAAGAGATTGGCCCGGGGAGGGTAGATTTTCAGGCAAGGCTTGGGCAACGAGCTTGGCTTGCTAGTAGCTTTTCAAACAAGGCCTGGGCAAGTAGCTTTTCAGGCAAGGTTTTCTAGCCTTTTCATCGACGGGCTCACCAGTAGCCCATCAACGAACTCGCTTTCCGCCGACTCCTGCCACTTTCCGCCGGCCCTTTCCACTTTCTGCTGCTTCCCACCCTCCATTCGCCTCTCGAACTCATAATATAGTGTATATATAACTACTTAAGATTTACATGTAATCCCGGTCTAGGATTAAGTGTAGCGTCCACTAACAACTTGGTGACTGAACCTTTCTTTTCAGTAAACTTCGCTTTGATCGCTTGCAATTCTTTTTCGACTTTTTCGTCTGCTTCTTTATTAATTTGGTCGTTTAAGCCTTCATGTTGTTTTTCATATTTTTCCAATTCAGCTTCTTTTTGTTTCTTGTATTGGTCGATTTCACTTTGTGCATCTGATCTAGCAGACTTCAATTTGTTGGTTCTGTACTTTCTAGCTTCGTTGACGATTTCAGCAGCTTCCTTTTCTGTCTTTAACAATGCTTGAATACCGGAAGACATCTTGACCCTTGAATAATTTCTGTCGATAAAGTGCGGTGGGTATATGCGCGGACACGACCGACGAAAGTGGCTGCAAATTTGGCGATCGGTTAAAATCGTTGCAAATTTGGCGGCCTAATGTTTGCCTGAAATAGAAAAAGATTCATATATTACATACTATACACTAATCGTACCATCCGTTGGCAATGTACTTCAACATGTACTCGTCCACATGACCAACCCCATCTTCATAATCAATATCGTCACCTCCTTTCCGGTTAGCACCAGGTTCATTAGAATTCTCATTGAAGTCTTCTTCATCTACATTGGTTTCTTTCATGGCGGCATTGGCTGCTTTCCGATCATCTTCGTCTTCTACTTGCAGTAATGCCGTTTCGATATTACCTGTAACCAATGGTTGATCGGGTAAATCTCCTACATTTGGATCATTAACAAGATCTCTGACAGAAAACTTACCAAAATAATCGGTTGTAAAATCACCTTCTTGAATAACAACATTATCTAATTGACGTTTCTGATTGGCTTTCCTTAAAATATTAGACTCAATGGTATGCTCAGAAACAAATCTATAAATATGAACATCTCTAACTTGACCAATTCTATGACAACGATCTTGACATTGTTTATCCATCGCTGGATTCCAATCACTATCATAAAAGATAACTGTATCAGCCCCGGTTAAATTGATACCCAAACCACCTGATCTTGATGATAATATAAATACTGGAATTTTATTATCCCGGTTGAATTTTTCTGTTAATAATTGTCTATCTTCAATCTTGGTGGCTCCATCAAGTCTCATATATCTATAGCCATGGATATTCAAAAATTGTTCTAATATATCTAAAACTTTTGTCATTTGAGTGAAAATTAACGCTCTATGACCTTCACTGGTTAATTGTTGTAATAATTGATCAAGTTTTTGTAATTTCCCACAATCATATTGTAAAAGTGATTTATCGGGGAATGCAATGGATAATTTAACTTGAGATTTATGAAATGGATTTTCAAGTTGTTGATCTTGTAATTCACTAGATAATGGTTGTGGAATCATTAAATTTTTCATATCTAAAGTTACAACTGGTGGAGTTATAACGGCATAATTTTCAATTACTTCATCTAATACTTCAATTCTTTTTTGAAGTGGTAAAATTAAATTATCTAATGCAGTTTTATAAGGTGGTTTACGAGGAATTCCTGCAGTTTTAATAAATTTTACTAAAGATTCTCCATAAATTGGGTGTTTATCACATCTATAATTATTAAGATAAACTGCATGTTCAAGATGTTCTTTAAGACTTATTTGTTGAGATTTTTTCAAATTTCGATAATATTGTAAACAAACATCATCAGATTTATTAGCTTCACTATTAATTAATTGATCAAGATTTGCAATTTGTTCTTTGAATGGTTTAACTAAACAAAGTTTATTAATAGACTCACTAACAAAATAATTAATATCTTCACTTGAAGTTAAATTTAAATTAAGAACATCAAAATCAACTTTTTTAAAGAAATCATTAGATTCACATTTTTTAAGAATTAATTGATTTAAATGATTATAAACACCCGGAACTGAAGTTGGAATTGAATAAGATGTCACAATGGGTCTAACTTCAAATAAATTAGGATGATTACAAACTTTACGTAATTGCATTAAACAATTAATAATTGATAAGAAATTACCAGATGCAAGAGTTTCTTTTGTTTTAGCTCTAGACATGAAATCATCATAAAGGTATCTTTGACGTTTAGAAAGTCTACAATAGATTACATGTTCATATTTCCCTGGCATTTGCTTTTCAACATCTTTTTTCAACCGTCTTAAAATATAAGGTCTTAAAACTTGATGTAATCTAGCAACTGTATGTTTAGTTTCTTCATCTAATCCTTTAATTGTACTTTCATTTTCATCAATAATATCACCAGCTCCATGACTTGCACGTTCTAAAATATTATCAACAGGTCTACCAAACCATTGTTGGAAATCTTCCAAATTAGCAAACCCATCAGGCATTGCTTGATTAACTTTTGATGATGGCATCAAAAAATATAATAATGACCAAAGTTCCATTAAATTATTTTGTAATGGAGTACCAGTTAAAAGTAATCTGTTTTCAGTATTAAAATTAAGTAATGCTCTCCATCTATTTGATCTAAAATTCTTAATATTATGGGCCTCATCTAAAATCATATATCTCCATTTTCTTCTTTTAAAAGATTGATGATCATGAACAACCAATTGATAAGATGTAATACAAACATGAAATGCATCTGGTTTATTCCAACCTTTACGTTTTTGAGCTCTTTGTTGAGGTGATCCATAATATGTTAAAACCTTAAAACCAGGAGCAAATTTTTTAAATTCCATTTCCCAATTAAGCATCACTGATGTAGGAACAATAATTAAATGAGGGCCCCAAATATGATATTCGGTAGCTAAATGAGCTAATAATGAAATCGTTTGAATGGTTTTACCTAAACCCATTTCATCGGCTAAAATACCATTGGTATCATTACTATATAAACTTGCTAACCAATTAAGCCCTTGTTTTTGATAAGGTCTTAAAGTACCTCTTAATAATGAAGGTATTGGTACATCTCTAACCATGGCTCCATTAACTTCTTGTTGTTCACCTTCGGATTTATCTTCCAGTTGATGAGAGTCTGATCTTGGGGTTTTAGGTTCTTCTTCTTCGTCAGTTTCTGAAAGGTTATCATCGTCAGAATTATCCATAAAACTGGCAGCTTCAACACTTTCATCATCAGAATCTTCATTATCATTACTAATAAGAGAAGCTAAACCTGGTTGTGATTTCTTTTCTACCTCCAGAGTATCTGCTTGCAGACTTTGTTCTACTTCTTCCTGTTCTTCTTCCAGTTCCTCCTCCAGTTCTCCATCATCTGATGATGATGATGTTTCATCAGGTATAGATTCATCTGATTCGGAATCAAGAAACTCTTTCCCATCTTCACTTTTACCTAACTCTTCAATCAATGCCCGTTGTTCTTCAGTATATTCCAAAGGTTTAGCTTCGGGCTCTTCACTTGATTTAACAAGCTCTTCACCACCATAAAGTGAAGCTAACCCATTACCTTCGTGTTCCTCATCATCACTATCAATTTCATCAGGATCATCTGAAGATACAGACGATGCATTGGTCATTTCATCATTAGTAGACATCTCAGAAAGACTACCATACTTTTCTTTCAACTTATCAACAGATAATTGATCATCCATGGTATCATCTACACTTTCATCCGAAGAAGTTTGAGACATGTTTTCTGAATCATCATCTGATTCATCATCTGAATTTTCAGAATTATCAGAAGCTTCAGTTGGCTCTTGAGATGGTTTATTTAATTGGGCTTCTAAAAGTTGAGTAGAATGCTCCAACATATGACTTAAATGCTCTTTACCTTTAATACGCTTAAGTTCATCTTCCTTTTGCTCTTGTAAATACTTATATACTTTATAAGCTTGAGTCCATCTTTTCTTAACTGCTTGAATGGCTACTCTACTTAATTTACGAAGATTTTGTTCTTGTTCTCTAGCAATTCTTTCCTTTTCACCACGTTTCCATTTAAAATGTTGATCAACCATAGTTGCAATTCTACGAGTACGAAGTTGACGATTTTTCCTTACTTGTTGATGAATTTTCGCCATAGAGACTCCTTGAGTTACTAAATTATCTATATGAGTAAATGAGGTTGGCCCTTGAGATTTGGGGATTATAGACATGGTGTTTCTAAACGGATCAGCTACTTGTCTGGCGTTTGTTTGTGGTAATGCTAATTTTCTTTTTTCGATTTTTTCACCATTTAAAACTAAGCTTTTATCGATGGTGGTCTTTTCATATAAAGCCCTCAATAAATTCTTTTGTTGTTGTAACACTTCTTCGTATTCTTCCATTGAATTACCATAATCTACATTAACCCCATCATCAATTATAGCCGCTTTAAATTGGTGTTCAAGGTAATGATGAAGTTTTTCCTCAACCTTAGGTGCCACTACAAATTTTTCCTTTGTTGAATATAAATCGATTTCTGTTGGTTCAAATTCCAAAACCTTTTGATTTTCTTCATCTTGCAAATTATCTTCTTTTGGAGGAACCCAACTTGGAATATGTGAAGGATGAGTTATCTTGGTTTCAGGTATTGAAAATTTGACTTGTTTTAATTTATAGTTGGTATTAATGTTGGACAAATCACCAAATTCAAATAAACTTTCGTCCATTTCTTCTTCCTCCTTCACCGGAGTTTCTTCTTTTACCGTCACCAATTTCTTTGAAGGTTTGGATTTTTTGGACACTTTTATTGGTTCTTGTTCATTATTGGACTCGATATACTCGATTAATTCTCTCTCATGATCCTTACTTTCTTGAAGAACAGAATCTTTGAACGGATATTTGCTTAAAAGTTTCTCTTCCATCTCGGCTATGACCTTCTTTTGTAGTCTTAAGGGAACATCATTCAAGTCTTTATCATCTTCGGGGTCCAACCATTTCAACCCATAATTTGTTTCCTTTAAGAAATATTCAAACTGTGGCTTGCTTGGTTGATAACTGGCGAAATCAGAAGGATTCCAGTCGATAATAGATCCAAATTCTTTTAATTGAAAGAGTTCATTTATTGATAAATTATAGTCAGTTAAGAATTCCACGAGATTTTCTCTGGCACTATTATCTTTTAATTTCCTCTTTTTGTTGGAGTCTGTGGCTTTATTTGATCCATTTGTGGTGTAAGACTTCAGACCATTGGTCAAAGAATCGGAGGCGATTCTAGACGATGACCTTCTTTTTGACATTTGGATCCAGTGGGTAATGTGAGGTGAAAAGTTTCGCGATACTTTGTGCTGAATCTTGGTCACGTGATGGGAGGATGAGGATAAGAAGAAGAAGTTCAAGAAGAAGTGAAGAAGACGTTGAATAAGTGGAAGGAGAGGGGTGGGGAAGAGGAGGGTGTGGGTGCTGAGTAGGAAGGGGGGTCTGGTGGTGTTTGTGGGGAAGAGGAGGTTTTCAATGGCCATTGGTAATGGCTGCAAATTGCTGCAAAAGGTGCTGAGACAAAAGGTGCTGAGACCTGGTAACCCATAGGCGTGAGTTGTGTGGCTAGACAAGCCATTGGCTTAGAAGGTTCTCTAGAGGTTAATGGATAGAGCAGAAGAGTGTATGAAAGCAAAAGAACTGTGGGATTGTTGGTGATAGTGACGATTGTGCTACTGAAGATTGTGCTACTGAAGATTGTGCTACTGGATTGTGCTACTGAAGATTGGGAAGTCTGCAGAGATTCTGATGACTGAGATTGTAGAGACTGTGAAGACTGAAAACTGAAGAGAGTTAGCTACTGAAAACTAAAGAGAGTTGGCTACTCCAGAAAATAAAGAGACTCAGAAACTTCAGAGTCTCGCTGCCCTAATACCTACGTGTACATATGCTATTGATTTATAAATTCTGCATTCGCCTTCTTATACTTTTCTGTATAAGAAACAGTGTTACTATCACTTGGTAAAAACCCTAACTCTTCTTCAGCAGTCTTATCTGGTCTAACTTGGAAAAATTCATCAGTTTCTTCTGAAGTGGACCCTAAACTTTTAGCTAACCCATTGGATGGATATGATCTTGGCATGGCTGGTCTTTCAGGATTCAATTCAAAGTAATATATAGCAGCACCAAAACCGAAAACTAATGAAAAAAAGATGGCATTATGCTTTAAAGCAGTCTTATCAGAGACAGGTTGGAAATAATCGGGGGACCACATATCATACAAGTCATCATCAAAGTTAACAGGATCACCAATGTTTCTTCTATTTTGTTGGTCATCATATTTGACATAAGGATCTTTATTTTGTGCTAACATTGGAGCTGGGTTAGGGTAATCACCCATTTCTGGACGGTTTGGGTCGGTTAATGTGATAATTTTCCCGTTGGTGTGATCGAAGATGGTGTTTTTGGTGGTTAATCCACGTAAGCCTTGTTTGGTGATACAAACACTTGGGTTGGAGCTTTTGGATGCTCTAATTAATGATCTAAACATGATGATGTTAAGAGGTTCAAGACTTGTATGAAAATTTTAGACCAATAAAAATCGCGACAAAATAATGGCGGTCGTGTGGGGGCTGAAAAGTTTGTAGATTTTAGAGAAGCGATGAAGACGGTTGGGATGGTTGGGAGTACTGTAGAGGTGATAGCGGTGGGGTGGGAGTTGTGTAGAGGGGGTGATAGTGGTGGTGAGATGAGGCAAAGTGGCAGAGATGGCGAGATGAGGCAAAGAGGCAGAGAACAGAAGGCAGTGTGATGCAATATTTATTCAATAAGTGTAGCGGTGTATAGTGTATGGTGTACTGTTCGATGTACTATTCTGTGCACCGTAACTGTGCACAGTGCACGGTGTACGGTGTGTGATGTATACGGCGGTATAGGGCGGTATACGGTCTATGTTCTGGTCTCTTTGGCGGTCCCCAAGACCTGCTCTTACTTGGTCTGAGGCTCACCAAACTTTATGTCCTTAATAGGCGACTTTTCCCCTTTAGCAAACTCTAAAAGTCCACCGTAACCTTCAATTTCATCGGTACCGTATCTGGTTAAGTAGCTGATTCCAAGGTAAAAAGGAATGAATGCTAAGAGAAAACTTCCATTACGCACGGTCCAGTATTCGTGTACAGGAGGAGGACTGGTGTTGAAGTTGAATTTGTTGGTGAATGTGGACCCGGTGGAGGTGGAGGTGTGGGCGGTATGTGAGTTGAATCTTCTTGCTATGGCGTTGAATGCTCTGGCTCTATTCATGGTGAAGTAAGTTGAATATTTCAAATACAAGTAAAATGTTTGGTCGAGAGTGCGGTGGTAGGGGCACGACAGCCAATTTGAAAATGCGACTGTTTTGCTGGGTCTATATACAGGTCGGTACCATCAATAAAAACCACCGCCAGAAATGGCTGCGAAATAATGTATATTTGTTTCCTTCAGGCTACACAATTCGCCCTGCCTCAGGTCCAACTGGCCTTCTGCACGCTCAACCAAGACCTCATCGCGTCATCTATGCAAAATTTGAACCACGTCTGTCACATCGACACCCTTCTGCAGGCCCCTCCACATGTCTATCGAACCACACATCATCATTTATCGAGTCACGTGACCCACAACCAAGTCCAAAAAGTCGATATTCAATCCCATCCATGTATACAAGTAGTTTCCCGTATATTCACCGCCGGCAGGTCGCTTTCGTCGACGGTCAAACTTGAACACCCGACGGTCTCCAGCACCCATTTCACCATTTGGAAAGTTGAGTTCGATGACGTCGTCGATCCGGTGTACTATCTAAGTGATTCGTCGTTGAATGGTACCTACATAAACCATAAGCTCGTGCCTAAAAACCATCCTGTGGCATTATTTGAAGACGACTTGATCACCATTCGTCAATGTGTCAAGTTTAGGTTCTGCACCATGGGATTGGAGGCTCCACAAGTCGATATGGGTCCTATTAATGTGCTTAATAGTAGCACCAAACCTTGGAAATGTACTAATAAACTTATAGGTAAAGGGTCTTTTGGTGCCATTTATATTGGAAAAGACCCCCAAAACAAACCGTATGCTATAAAGATCATTAACCAGGTATCGCCAGCACGGAAATTGGAACGAATTCAACGTGAACTGGTGCTACTATCATCTTTAAACCATGTAAGTACTACCATCTCTAAAACCCTCTAGGATCTCTACTAATTCATTCAGCCTAATATCATCCACCTCTACGACCTGTTTATGATCCACGACTATGTTTATCTCGTCCAACAACTCGTCTGTGGAGGTGATTTAGTATCATACTTACAACACCATGGAGTGATGAAAAATATCACTGAATCTGAAACTCTCTTGATTGTATACCAACTTGTAAAAGCCATTGACTACCTTCATTCTAAAGGAATTGTCCATAGGGACGTGAAGTTGGATAATGTTCTTCTTGAAGCTCCTTTCCCCGGTGTAAGAGTATATTTATGTGATTTTGGTACTGCTAAATTACTTAAACATCCATTTAGAACTAAAACCATAGTCGGCACTCTAGAGTACCAAGCACCTGAAACCTTTAACAATTTTCAAGGTTACGATTTCTCTTGTGATTTATGGTCTTTGGGGATCATTACTCATATTCTTTTAACGGGTATTTCACCATTTTTCAGCCATTCTGATACTCAAATTATTCATATGATTACCAATGGGAAACTTGATTTTACCAAAAAACATTTTACCAGAATTAGTAAACACGGTATAAGTTTTTTAAAATCATTAATGGTCTCTGATCCTTCAAAAAGATTAACCGCAAACTCAGCTCTACATCATCAATGGTTTGAAACTCAAGAGCCAATTTTAAGTGAAATTTATTTAAATCTCATCAAATAGTGAATATCGCGGTTTTAAACACACATGAATCGAGGGAAAAGGCAATATCCAGGGCAAAACGGGGCCAATTATGGTCTGGACCAGAGTTATACACCACGACAGAACCATACTCAAGGGTATTATCCCAATCCCCAAGGCAATCAGGGTTATGGAGGACCTCAAAATTATGGAGGGTCTCAAAATCATCACCAAAGTCATCACCAACAATCACATCAATATAGAGGCGGCAGAGCTAACGATAAGTCGACGGATCGGTTCAAACCAAGAACTAAAGATAAATCTCTTCAATTATGGATGGGGGATCTTGAACCATCTTGGACTGAAGAGTATCTTATAAGTATGTGGAATAATTTAGGTGAAGCACCCATTTCTGTCAAAATCATGAAGGATAGAGAAGGTAGGAAACCAGCTTATGGGTTCATTAACTTCGCCAGTCAAGCATCGGTAGCGTCTGCATACCTGAAAAATGGAATGAATATACCTGGAACAAATAAAAAATTAAAATTAAATCATGCTACTGGAGGTTCTAATAATGAAAGATCAAATACAAAGAAACCTCAAGATGATTTTACATTATTCGTTAATGAATTAGATGTAGAAGTAACCGAACACCAATTATTTGATATGTTTAACCAGAGATTCCCCCATTCTGTTAGACAAGCAAAAATATTAACTGATCCTACAACCAATAGTTCAAGAGGTGTTGGGTTTATAAAATTCAATTCAAGTACAACCCAGCAGAAAGCATTGAAAGAGATGAATGGGTTTATAATTAATGGGTCGCCTATAAAGTTGGGTACGGTTATTAATGGAGAGAATGAAGAAACCGACTTAAGTACTATAACTCACCCTCAACCTCAACCACCATTAAATAAATATACAGATCCAAATAATACCACCGTGATCATCAGCGGGTTAGGTGGTAGGTTTACAGAAGATGAAGTTGAACAATACTTCAAATTTGGTGATATAATAGCTATTAAACTTAATGATTCTTTAACTGATTGTCAAATAGTATATAGGTTTAGAGAAGATGCCGAACGGGCTATTTTGATCATGAACCATACCAAGGCAAATGATTGTGAGTTCCAAGTTCTGTGGGATGATGTTTCGGTGGTTAATGGCCATGATATAAGTAAGACTCCGGCACCTACATACTATGGTACCAATCCATATACGCGGTTCGATAGGTTAGGAGAGGAGGGTATTCTGAGGTGGAAGGCGTCGGTATACGAAGAGTCAGAGCCTGTCTTGTGAGCTCGTGAGGCATAAACAAAGTGTGTGGAGCTTGTAAAGTTGCAGGGCTTTGTAGCTATTTCAGAGCTATTTCAGAGCTATTTCAGAGCTAATTCAGAGCTGTTGTAAAGTTACTGTATAATTTTGTATAAATTTGTATAGCTTCGTAGACTTATAGCTATTGTATAGTTATTAAACAGCTCTATACCTTGTAGAATCACACAATTTATACCTTGTAGAATTGCACAGTCTAACCTTTATAGCACCTTAAATATTCGCAGCTAAAAATCTCACTCATTCACCACCATGTTAGCAAAAGAGTTCTCTTCCGTGCCAATATCCCGAGTAAACTCCTCTACTCGACTCAACAGGAGTGTCTCTCCTGGATCATTCCCTTCCACTCCAAGCTCGTACCAAGTATCATCACTAAACCCTATGCGTTCAGGTGCCAGGTCTGCACCTCCAAGAGAAGAACAAGAATTTGAATCCCAGTTCAATAACCTTGAAATCGTCAAAACTGTCCACCAATTCGAATCCCTTTTGGCCACACTTTCCCAAAAAGTCACGTCGTACGATGGCCTGGATCTAGCACAAACTGTCAAACAACTAATCGATACCAATGAAAAAATATCTCAACAATTAACTACCCTTGAAACCCATAAAAAACTAGGCCAAAAGATAGAAATCCTCGAGAAACAAAAGCAAGAACTAGACGACCAATCAAAACAAACGCTAAAGAAACTAATTGAATTTCGAACTGACCTTAAAAAACTCCCACGATTACCCACCAAGAGGGTCCCACTTTCTAACTCTATAAGCGCTTTGGATGTTGATGAAGTATTAAAATACGGTATGAAGCTTTCAAAATTCACAAAAGCACCTCCTACAGCCAACGGTACTGCTAATATTCATCCTAATAACTTTATATGGCCAGCAGAAGATTCATTAAGAAGAGGTATGTTGGCTATGAGCTCATTAAAGGAAGATGAAATACTAGCGGCAGAGTTAGGTATTGACGTTAAAGATAAACCAATAGAAAGCCAACCAGTTAAAAATGAACCAGTGGATATGGAAGGTGTTGAAAAAACAGAAATCAAACCTCCAAGTCCTGTAAAATCTACCAAATCACCCGAAAGAACTTCAAAACCTAAAAAGAAACCAGAGAAAGTAGAAGCAGCACCAGCATTGGATCTTGATCTTTTCGATCCTGATGCCGATATGGATTCTGATTAACATAGCTATGCATTAATATAAATATAAATCTATTTCTTATCTACTTTACCGAAAAATTGACTGGCATGATTAAAAGAATCACTAGCGTATTCTCTACCTAAAATTACATCGAGTTCCAATTGCTTTGAAAACGTTTCATTGGAATTCAAATGTGATTTTACTAAATCTGCAAGACCTCTGATGAATTTTTCATTACCATTCATTGACTCAGCACGTTTAACCTTTTCAGGATAAACCAAATCATCTATTAATTCAATATCTAATTCATGAAGAGTTTCAATATGATCCGAAGTGAATGCAACAGGAACAATCACAATCCCATCAACAGCTTCTTCTTTTTCTAATTTACCAACTATTTTAGCAGTTTGAGCTCCAAGCCATGCTTTTGGTCCAACTTTAGATTGCCAAACTAATCTATAAGGATATTTAAACTTCAATTTTTCCATTATAGCATAAACAGTGGCTGCAACTTCAGCAGGGTATGAATCACCTCTATTAACAATTTGCATTGGTAAAGAGTGGGCAGAGAATAAAATTACAACGTTTTTCTTCCCTTCTGCTGAAAATTCAGACACTTTTTCTTCAATATGATCAACAAATGCCTCAACAAACCCTTCAAGCTTGGGCCACCTATCTACAAAAGACCATTCAATCGCTCTTTCAGGATCATAATCTAAAGATTTTCTATATAATTCATTCATTGAAGACCCAGTAGTTGAAAATGAAAATTGTGGATATTGAGAGAATGCAACCGCTCTTTTAACTCCATCTTTTTTCATCATTTCAAGCATATCTTCTGTTAAAGGTTTAGCATAACGGAACGCTACATAAGGTTTATGAGGAGCAGTTTCAGGATTAGTTTCATCAAGTATTTCACATACTTTCTTTGCCTGATATTCCGACCAATACCTTATAGGAGAACCTCCTCCAATATCTTGATAATTCTTTTCAATCATTGGAGTTCTTCTTTTAGCAATGAATTTGGCAAGAACTTTTTGAAATGGGCCAAAAGGTATCAAATCGCCATCTGAAAATAGCCTCAATAAGAAATCATATGTCTCTTTAACAGTGGAGGGTCCACCCATATTCATAAACACAATCCCAGTTTTGGGTTGAGATTTGGAATTTAATGTCGACTGATAACGTATTAATTGCCTGAAACATTGATTTGGAATCAATTTTAAGTTGGTGGTTGGAATTTTCAACATGTTCATATTTGAAAAATGCTTGCTACAAAATCAGATGCGACAGATGAGAAATTGCTGCGTAATCTTTGGCTGCAAATTGCTGGGTGGTGAGGTCACCACCGTGCAGATGAGGTCACCGCTGTGCAGAGAAAGAAGAACATGAGTGAATTTAGAACATGAGTGGATTTAGAGATTGAATTCAGCGACGATTATATTTATTTAGAATACGCTATGTGAATACAACTTTAATGAGCGATCACCAATTCTCTTACTCTGCATCGACTGGGTCAGTCAATTCAGGTTATTCTGCTTTGGGCTTATTCTGCTTTGGGCTTATCACCGAGCTTGGTAATAACCTTCTTTGACGACTCTAACTTGTCACCGAGTTTGGAATCATCAAGTTTTGCAATGATTTCACTCTTATGGGTATCAAATATCTCATTGATCTCGGTTAAGAAATTGTTATAAGCATCTTTTAAACCATCCAAATTTTCGGAATTCGATTTATGTTCACGGAAATCCTTCCATAATTCTAAAAGATCATTTACTTCTTCATCAATTTCTTTACCATCCAAGTTTTCAAGATCTTCTAACGATGGAACACCCAAGGTTGGTGAATGAACAAGATCTCTATCACGAGAAATATATGAGTTTAAAACTTTAATGACTTTTTCAGATTCAGCTTTATTAAGTTTAGGTGCTTTAACTGGTTTAGCAGTTGGTGGCGACATATGGTATTTAGAAAAGAATCCAATCACTTGTTTCTTTTGTGGGCCTTTAAATAAAAATATTACAATCATTGTGAAAATAATTACATGGTAGTAAACGGTTGACCACACATATAAAGATTTTTCAAGATCTAAAATTACAAATGGTTGGGTTAAAAATCCAAAAAATAAATGAGTTCCTACAAATGAAACCAAATCATAAGCTGGTTTATAAGGAGACTTATTACCATCTTTATCGATGAAAATAGGTCTAATGTTTCTTCTAAATATTTTACCTAAAGTTTGTAAAAATGCACCCAATATAAATGTCAAATAATAACCAGGTCTGGTTCCGTGCCAAAATGCACTGGTTGCAAATGTAACCACAGTAGATTTAAACCCAGGTTTCTTACCCTTTCTTGCTAATCTTAAATAAACAAAGTTTTTCAACCATTTATTGGTGTTCATATTCCAAGCCTCTAAACAAGTATGAACATTTTGAGAGGTTTCAAACGCATAACAATCAATATTACGAACACGATCCCATCTAAACTTATCGGTGTTACTATCATAACCATTATACCCAATTCCACAAAGGATACATGCACCTTCAGAAATTGACCAAATAGCATAATATTTCAATCTATAGAAAAAACATAACACCAGCATATACCCTATTCTATATAAAAATCCCCGGACTTTAACGAAATCTTCTTCAAACATATACTCAACACTTATATAGTTTGGTAAAATAATGAAAAGAGCAGCCCAGAAAAACCCTTGTAAGGTTTTCCATAATGCAACTCTACCACTTCTAGGAATTCTTCTCTTTCTTTTACCAGGTCTTCTCGATTCAGGAACATCTTCAAATAAAGTATTATGAATAAACTTATCATAATCCGAATAATCAAATGCTGGTCCTGTCAATAATGAAGCATAAAAGAAAGAATATCCTAAATAAGGTAACAAGTTAGGGTGCTTTTTAATGACTCTTGACCGAGTATAATTGGTCAATGACTCTTTTGGTTGTCTAGCATCATGAACACTCCAACCAAACGCACTTAATTTCATCACCATCACCATTAAAGCACCGGTGATATCGATTTTACTTGGATCATAAGTTGCAAAAAACTGCTCTTTAATATGGTGATAACTTAAATACCCCATAAGGAACACAAAATTGATCCAAGGCATTGCACTTGTTCTTAAGTATCTGGTGATAAAATAAGAGCCGAGTGAAGCAACTAATAAACTGACTAGCCCCAGATATAATTCCATGATCCCAAACACATAGAAAGATGAGATGGTGATGATGTAGACATTTTTCAAGGTGTAGTCGTGGTCGGGTAATCTCTTGAAGATGGCACTGAATGGGAATGATAGCAAAGCACACGTAAGGATCTTACAATTGGTTGCATCAAGTCCTGTAGCGTCCAGGATTTGCAGGAGTCCTTGTTGAATTATTGTCATTAATCGCAAACTGGTGGGTGCGGGCTTTTGACTTGCGCCGGACGCGGGGGGAGATGGGCCCAATGGGGACGAAGCATCGCCAGGCCGAGTATGAGACTACATTGTACATTAACTTACTTGCACTCTACACTCTACTTACTTATATTCTACTCACCCACCTACCGACTCTCAACAAGCTTGAATCCGTCTTCCAAAGCCTTGTTGATTCCTTCGTTCTTGTACGGGATCGATTGTAAAACAAACGCAATGTCATCCCATTGCTCATTAGTTTGAGTCTTATTTAATCTAACTAATAACTTCTCTGCCAATTGTTTTTGGTGCTTTTCCTTTTCGATGAATCCGACTAAAAACTTAACAATTCTCTTCATAGCCTCTTTATCTAATGAATCATCGTTGGATAATCCACTAAATATATCAATAAACCCATTATAAATTGCATTATCTTTAGTAGCTAATTCAGTAAAGAATAATTTACACATATCACTAATACCTTGATCTTCATTCTCTAAACATTTAGCCATTGATGATAATTGTCCTTTAACTTTAACTTGACCGGCAAGAATTAAAAAGGTGACTGTCATCAAACAAGTTCTTTGAACCATTATATTATCATCGGTTAATCTACGGTACAAGAAATCGGTATTTTCATCAATTAAATTATTAAAACAAACCGCCATATCTCCTAATCCTAATATACAATTGGATCTAATAATTGGATCTGGTGATCTTTCCATAATTGTAATTAAAAGTGGTAAATGTTCTTCACAAAATCTTGATGAAACACACATTAATTTAACCATACAAAGTGTAGCTGATCTTTGTAAAATTAAACTATCATAATTTTTATTATTTGAACAAATTTCCTTAACCAAAGGTCCAAATCTTGATAAAAGTGAATTTTCTTCATAAAGCAATTCTTTTTCTTTAATATAAATCACAGCATCAGTAAAATCATCTTCTGTTGTACCACCAATCATTTCTAATTCATTTTCATCATTTTCATCCTTTTTATTTTCATTGGTTTTCTCTCGTTCATGCTTTTTCTTTTTGAAAAATGTTTCTAATTTTTCAAGATAAACTATAGTTTTAATGGCAACATGTCCAACAATGAAAAGTAATTGAGATAATGAATAAATCTGATCAGTTGAATCAATAATATTGAAAACAATGGATGATTTATCATTTAAAATCTTGGTACAAATTTTATCTGGTTCATTAGATATTTTAAAAATTGCTGAAATTGCTTGTTCTGCAACACTATACCAGCCTTTATCTTTTGTATTATTTAATAATATTGATGATAATTTCGAAATGATTTCATCTTCTCTTTCAACTTCATAAAATATAGAATCTTGAGATTTAGTTAATGTTGGTACAACCCTTTGAATTGCAACACAACTATATTTACATAATTCTAAATCTACAGATTCTAATCCGATAGTTAAAATATAATCAAGACCACTTAAGACCACTTGATGATTTGGAATTCCTAACATTCCTAAAATGATTATAGCACCTCTTTTTTGTTCAATTGAAATTTGTTCATTAGAACTACTAAAAATTTGCCATAAAACATTTATAATATCTGGAGAGATTAATGAATCGGCATACATTAACGCAAGTAATTTTTCAAAAGATGCCAAATCAGCTAAACTTGAAGTTAATGTAATACTAATTAAATTTTTAGCAATAAATGTAGATCTTTGATTAGGTGATGCATCATCTGGGGCTGTTAAAAATAATTTTTGATAACAGTCAATTAAATGGGATGAGATTGATTTCCCTTCATCAGAAGAACCTTTCATCCAAACTAAATGAAGCATTCTTCTAATCCCTTCTTTAGAGTTTTCAATTCCAAAAGCATCGGCCAATACAAGGAAATCCATTGATTCCAAGACTTCATTACGGTTTTTAGAGAATAAGAGATTGGAAATGATTTCTGTACCTTTGTGGATGACTTGGATGAATGAAACGGCATCCTCGTAGTATTGGGAAGTTAATTTTGCTTTTACAAGGACATTTGCGTCTGGAAGATGGGAGACATCGA
The DNA here is from genome assembly GCA_030571925.1 of Yamadazyma epiphylla. Lineage (NCBI taxonomy): Eukaryota > Fungi > Ascomycota > Pichiomycetes > Serinales > Debaryomycetaceae > Yamadazyma > Yamadazyma epiphylla. The sequence goes on from JAJLZA010000003.1 coordinate 416,311, forward strand.
TTTCGTCGTCGGCGGCGTCGGCGTCAGCGTCTTCATCTTCAGCTTCTTCAGCGTCTTCAGCTTCTTCAGCTTCGTTATCTGCATCAGCTTCGGCATCTTCCTCTTTGTCGCCATTATCATCAACATCCATGGCGTCTTCGTCCTGTGCATCTTCTTCGTCCATGGCATCTCCATCCTCTCCATCCTCTCCTTCACCATCTTCCTGCACACCTTCCCTTCTCTTTGGCAAGTACTGCGCCAATACCTCATTAGCTTCATCCATTCGTTTCTGCCATACGCTCAATCCTAACTGAGTACCATGAATATGGGCAAACGGATGATTCAATACCAACTTACACATAAGCTTAATCGAATTTCTTCTAACTAATGTACTTCTATCATCAAGTGACCTCACAGCCAATGCCATAATCACTTGTTTCCTTCTAGATAATTTAACATCAAGACTTATAATCTTATTTAATGCTTGAATAGCCTTGGTTCTTACATATGGATTCTGATCCAATAATCTTTCTTGTAATAAATCAATAAGACTTTCCACTTGATGATCATTATTACCAGCATGACTATTACTATTACTATCATTCTCTACAAATTCCGAATCAGATTTAATTATATCTACCACAATATTCCCACACGATTCAACAACAGAACAACGAAGAGTTTGATTACTATTATCCAATAATTGAGCTATTGGAGCCATCTGTTTCAATATCAATTTGGGACTTAATTGTGATAAACTAACCAAAAATTCAGATATCGATTTAGGCCCATTACTATCATTAGAATTAAACTCAATCTGACTGATTTCCCTCAACACCTCTTCAGTCAAGTTCCCATATTGGTATTCACTGTCCAACATATGAAGCAAATCCCCCATATAAGAAGGCAAATGAACGAAATATGTCAAGCTCTGGATAATGGAGTTCTGAACAGGACTTGAATGATTATGAAACTTCACCATCATACAAATACACCTGAAAATTAGCACTTTTACCGAGGCAACCTTCATTCTTTCAGGAGTTTCCATCAAATGGAATATAGGACGATTGAATAATTCAATAAACGCCGATTTTTCAGGCGTGGTGATAAAGAGTTTACCAAGATCAATCTTAAGACATGCCTCCACCGAATCCAAAAGATCCAGCACCTGGGTGATATTAGCCTTCCAATCTTGTTGCTGTTTCGAAGTCTTCGACTTGGACACGCCAATGCCACTGAAATCCTCTTTACCAAGGATGGTGAATAATACAAAGATAATATAGCCATATTTCTCTAATAAGGTCTTGATCTGGGGGATGGAGTCGATATAATCACCGTCTTGGATCTGGGAATGGATGTTGACACAGACGCTCTTGAAGGAGGACGACATGAGATAGGAAAACTGTTTACGTTGGTTGAGTTCAAGGCCTTTGAAGCCATGAGCTAGATCAATGACGTCTTCAAACACCTCTGAGTTGTAGGCCAAGACGTCTGGATTTTCGGCCAAAACGCCCGTGATGGACTCCACTTTATGTGCTGGGTCGGAGATTTCGTCTGGAACCTTGTCGATATCAAAACTATTGAAATAACCTGTAAGTGTGAAGTCAGACATGGTTTGTTTACGCGTTGAGAGAAGTGAAATGCGATGATTAGTGTGGTGTCGCGATGGGCCGGTGCGATGTCGCAGATAGAGATGCAAAAATGTCGCAGCACCATAACTTCAGTGTCTAGTGTTCATTAATATACAGTTAATCCCTCAACTTCGAGTACCCCTTGATAATAGCCTTCTCCACCCCCATCCTCTCGTCCTCAATCACCGCCAACAAATCCTTCATCGTCACCGCCGGTGTGATTCTGGTGTTGTTTAATCGGATCCCATTTTCCCCACGAACAGTGAGAATATGGCTTCGCTTACTAGTACCATCCTTATCCATGGCATTCCCGCCTCCTCCAGCTCCGGCAGTCATCCATGAATACTTCTTCTTTGAACTCATCGTCATCATGGCCGCCGTGGCATTTGCTGCCCGATGTAACGTTTCTTCGGCACCAGCTTTATTACCATCTTTATTCTCATCACCTTTTTCAAGCCCAAGTGCAATCCGTTTATCGACTCTTTTCTCTTCCAATTCCCGCTGTTTTTTGGCGTAATTACGAAGTTCTTGAGCAACATCATTTCTTGTTCCTGAAGATTTGGACCGTACCATTGGTCCTTGTAATTGTCTATGACGAGACATCATAAGCGTCTTGGTAATTAAATTAGCTAGCCATTGTTCACATGCTGCCGACATTAGCTCAAGAAGCTCGGGATCATGAAGGAAGTTTTGGATGATTCCATTCTCTCTGGCTGCCCTTTGCATAAAATTCGAACAATGGTACGGATTAATAAATGCATTTGGTCCTCTTTGTTGTTGGGGCATCATACTATAACTCATTGGCTGGCCCATTCTTTGTGGGGCTCGGTTTCTTTGTTGTAATAACTCTTCTTCTCGTTGAATATCAACTCCTGCTGCTGCTAATGCATCGTTAAGTTTGGTAGGATCGTTGCTTAGGTACAGTGAACTGGCTCCATCTTGAGTGTGGGCTTGAGTTGGAGGCGCTTGGGCTTGCGGTGCTTGGAGACCTGGATGCGTCGATTGAGCGTATGGTCTTTGATGTTGTGGTAAAGATTGCTGTGGTAATGCTTGGGGCACCGGTGTGGATATCCTGCTTACGGTGGGCGTTGGAACTGAGGCGACAGAGTCTAAGAGGTCATCTGGAAGGTTGTTGAAATCTATGTTGAAATCTTGGTTTGAAGGGCCCATGTCTTGACCGAGGATGTTGTTGAGTTCTTCGTCTAACGATTCTGCTTCTGTTTTGATTCGTTTGGCCGCCGAATCGGCTGTATCCAAAGGCCTTTTATTCTCCATGGTTTAGTTGTGTTGAACTTTTAGCGCGAGAATGGCTGGTGGAGGTTGGATTGTGCGTGTGCGTGTGCCAACCGGGCAGAGATGAGGTAGAGATGGAGGAAGAGGTGTGGAGGTGGATGTTTGGAGGTTGGGAAGCCTACAATGATAGATAAGGATGGGTGGTATGGTGATAGGACACCGTTATTAGAGCAGAAGTGATTTTTCTCCAAACTAACGACCTTTACCTACTGCCCCCCATCTCTGTAGGTCTTACTTATCATCGCGCGATGAGGTGAAAAATTATCAAATGTCTGCTAAGAAAGCAAATATCGTCACCTTTGAAGGCCCCAAAAACTTCAGGTTCAGGCTTGTGCTTGCAACTTTGGCTGGTGCACCCATCAAAATCACTAAAATCAGATCAAACGAGTTGAATCCAGGTTTAAAAGACCACGAAGTATCATTTTTAAGACTTCTTGAAGCCATCACCAATGGATCTCAAATTGAAATTTCATATACCGGTACCACAATCATTTTTAAACCAGGAATAATAACTGGTGGTCAAATCACTCACAACTGTCCTAATGGTAAGCCTATATCGTATTTCCTCGAACCTATAATGTTACTTGCTCCATTTTCAAAGAAGAAATTTTCAATCGTCTTTAAAGGTTTAACCAGTTTAAATAATTCGGATCTTACAGTAGATAGTTTGAAATGGGGGATGATACCTTTGATGGATAAGTTTGGTATAAGAGAAGTATCAATTCATATTTTAAAGAGAGGGTTCCCGCCATTAGGAGGTGGTGAAGTTCATTTCATATGTAATTCTTTGATTCCTCAACCACTTACTCTACATGCTCTTGAATCGGCCAAAATTTCTGCTATAAGAGGTGTGGCATTCTGTGCTAGAGTTTCACCTTCAGTTGTAAATAGAATCATCGATCAATGTAGAGAAATTCTTCGTCCGACTGGTGTTGAAGTAAATATATCAGCTGATGTATGGAGAGGTGAAAATAGTGGGAAATCTCCAGGTTTCGGTTTAACTTTAGTTGCTGAGCTGAAAAAAGGTTGGAGAATATTTAATGATGGTGTTGGGACTCCAGGAAGTTTACCAGAAGATTTAGGTACAGAAATATCATATCAATTATTAGAAGAATTAAGTCAAAGTCCAATAATTGGAAGATCCCAATTGCAAATGGCATTATGTTTCATGACTATTGGTAAAGAAGATGTTGGTAGATTAACCATTAATAAAAACCAAATCGATGAAAATCTTGTATTATCATTAAGAGATATTAAATCAATTTTTGGAACTGAAGCATTTTTAAAAGAACAGATTGATGATGAATATATTGTTTCAATCAAAGGTGTTGGATTTACAAATGCATCCAAGAAAATAGCATAGGAGGGTAAGCATTGTATAGTATATAAACTAATTTACATTTACTTATATATATATTTAATCATATTCTACCAGAAAGAACACCAACCAATGAAATGTTGACAAAGATTCTCCACACTAGTGGCTTGTTGAATCAATTTATCAACTTGTGTTGGAACATCCAATTCTTTAAGTCTTTTAATATCATTACCTGTTAATTTATTAGTAATTCTTTTTAATACAAGTGCAGCTCTTGCATTTCTTAATTCTAATTCATTTTGCTTATTTAATCTAATAGCTTCTTGATCATCAATTTGTCCCTTTCTTAATAATTCAGTTACATTAACTTGATTAACTTTAATACCAGTGGCTTCAGCAACTGCTTTTGTAGGGAAATCGAACCCCCAATTAATTAATGGATCATAAGCAAATGCTTCTAATATAGCCATTAATGATTCTTTATTATCTCTTAAAACTCTCATGACATGTTCACAAGTAATTCTAAATGATCCTTCAATACCACTAACTTCCATCGCATAATTTAACATTCTAGTTAATCTAAATGGAACTTTTTCAGGGTATTTCTCTCTTAAAATTGCAGCTTCAAAACAATCACCAAAATCAATATGAACAACTTTACCAGTAATTCTATCCAACATTAAATTCGATGGATGTCTATCACCAAGTCCAAGTATATAACCAACCATTGACATAACTGCTAATGATCTAGTATAAGTAGTACGACGATCTAACCAAGCTTCAGATGATTTAGATTTTAACCAAAGAACTTTATATAAATCTTGACCTCTAGTATTATCTAAAGCACCAGTGAAAACTTCAACTTTTTGTAATAATGTCAAGGTATCATAATCTGGTGCCATTTGAAGCATAATTCTATGTTCAATATTAAGTAATATCTTTCTTGATTCACGATATTCTCTAATTAAAACATGGAATGTATCACTATTTGGTACCCAACCTAATAATCCAACTTTTGGTGATAATGGAATAGCATTAAATCTTTGAATATCAAGATGTCTTTTAAAACATTCAGGATCATTAACTAATAAAGTATTAACTAATCCAAATAATTGCATTACAAGATTATCTTGACGAATATCTTCATGTCCTTTTAATACGAAAAGATATTCTTTATTATCACTACCTCTTATTTTTAATTTACGAGGTCTTTGTTTAGAAGAAATAACTGATAAAGTAGATTCAAATTTAGAAATACAAATCACTTCTTTACCAGCCTCATAAGTTCCAGGAACTGCTAACTCTAAATCATGAGATTCTTCCAATTTAGGTGATACATATTGTAATTCAAGACTTGATAATTGTGGTAATTGTCTTGAAATTCTTCTAAATACATTATAATAAATATCCCAAGCCTGGTTCAAATTAGTAACATCTTTGGTTCTACGATAATTTAATACCCATTCATAAGCATCAGCTAATTCTCTACCAAATGCATTGGTAAATGATGATTCTCTCATGGTTTCAGGTCCATTTTGTAACATTATATGTAATGGTTCCAATACTTCAAACATCTTTTCAGTATTATGTTCACCAAAAAATAATCTAGAAGCATCTTCTAACCCTTCATACCATTGTTCATGCCATAAAACGGCAACTCTAATCAATTCTTGACTTACTAATTCTGATTGTTCAACTAAAGTAGCTGAATGAATTCTCATTTTATCAATAATTGATAATGCAGCTTTCTTTCTATTAATCGATTCAGAAGTAACAGCAACTGCTAATGGATAAACCAATGCTTGAGGATGTGCTTTACCCAAATCACTTAATAATCCAAATAATGATCTACTAACAACTTGATTAGGTTGATGAATACGAGATATTAATTGTGGTATAACTTCTAACCAAGTATCTATCTTAACCATATTGAAACCTTCAGTAATTGCTTGTGCAGCTTCTGGAATCCCACCAAAATTGAACCATAAAGTTAAAAGTCTTAAAGTATCTTGTAATGAGTTTGAACTGGATAAGGCAATTGAATGGAAAAACCCTTTAATTGAAGGTACAACATGACGTTGAACTGCTTCAATTGGAATTGGAATTGAAGTAGAAGTTGGAGTTGATCCATTTGTTGAAGCTGATCCAGGCGTCACAGTGGTACCAGGTAAAGTGGCTGATGCAGGTATAGTAGCTGAAGGAGGAGCAGAAGTAGGTACAGATGATGATGTTGTTGAAACAAGTGTCCGATTAGAATTTGAATTAGTAGAATTAGAATCACCTTTAAGGTCTTTTGATTTTTGTTTTAATTCAGGTTCTTCTTCGAAAACTTCTTTAACTTTATCTTCATGTACTGTATTATTAACATGGTTTTGTGTGGTAAATGAAGAAATCACTTCAAAATTAGCCAATGCCCAATTATGCCATGCTTTATACCATTTACTATCAAAATGTGTAGCCAATAAATAAGCTCCTAAAATAATTTCAGAAGTTTCAGATTTCCAATTATTATTTAAAGCTATTTGCCATTCACCTTGCTTCAAAAAGCATCTGGCTAATAATTTGGTATAATCCTCAACATGTTTTGGTATACCTGGACCTTCAGAAGGTAAAGGTTGAGTAATTAAATCATTTGGATTTAAACCTAAATCTTGTGACATTCTAGTAGTAAAATCTACTAAATGTCTTAATGCCTCTTTTTGTTGACCTTTTGCCCACATATATTTTAGTTGAGCATAAACAACTTGAGGTGGAGCTCTTGATGGATTTTGTGGCAGTCCTTCTTCTAATAATAAATTTAATGATTTTTCAGCTAAATTTAATCTACCAGATTTTCTACAAAGATTTGCAAATTTAATCCACATTTCCATATCTTGTTTAGGTTTAATAACCAATGCTCTAACCTTTAACATTCTTTGCCAAATATCAACATTTCTTTGACATCCAAGTAATCTTGTATTCCAAGTTCTTCTCATAATAGCTCTCTTTTCAGAACCTTGAGGTAAACATTTATACTTGATAATTTCTTCTAATTCAGCCAACATTTGAACTCTAACAACAACACCATAAGCTCTATTATAACTTTCACTTACTAAAGCAGTAATTTCAGTTACTAATAAATCTCTAGCTTTTAAAATATGATTAGAAGCATCTTCAAAATTATTTCTATGTAAACTTAAAATAGCATTAAAGAAAGCTTTATCTGGTGATTCAGATTTCATTACTTGAATATATTCTTCCATTCTATCCCATTGTCCAAGACCCCAACTAGCAGCTGCTGCTAATGGTGAAATATTTCTTTTAATTTCATTAGTTGAAATTGACCATTTACTTGAAGCTAATTCACTTAATTGTTCCCATTCACCAAGTGCATGTAAACATCTCATTTTACCCATTACAATCTCCATATTATTTGGTTCAGTTTTTTCACGTTCATTATAAGCTCTTAAAGCATCATCCCATCTTTGTAATTTTTCAAACCAAGTTTCTTTTAATTGTAAATCATGATGTAATTGAGCATGTTTTAAAATACCTACAGCAGCATCAGATTGTTGTAATTGATTATTAATTGAAATTAATGATTCAATGGTTGGGGTGGTTGGTTCTTCATAAAATTCCAATTCTTTATAATGTAAAGATTTTGCATAAGCATGACATCTTTGAGCATATTGACCTAAAGTAGTAATAGCAATTGGTAAAGATTTATCATCATGTTCCATAAATTCAGCTAAATTTAATAAAATTTGATGAATTTCTGGTGAATTATTAGGTGATGATAATGCAATACATAATGATTCAACCAATTCTTCTTGGTTTTGAGAATATAATTCATTCCAACAACTAGCAAAACTGGCATTGAATAAATCTTTTGCCAATGGATAATAATCAGTAGCTAATGGAGCACAAGCTCTAATAGCATGAGATGGAGAATTTCTTAATAATTCTTTACTTAATTTAGCAATCCATTCCAGCCAATCTTCTCTAGTTCTATGTTGACTTGGATCCCAAATTGATTTTAAAGCTGCTTGATTAAAAGTTAATTTTTTCAACAGTACATCATTATTTGAAATTTCCAATTGATTCAAATGTAAATCATAATCCTTATAAATATTTAAACTAGTTGGTAAAGGATCTCCATGAATTAATTTATTAACCAACAGATCAAAATTAGTTGAAGTTATTTTTGATTCATATAAAACCTTTTTAATTGATGGAATAAATACCATAAAATCATTACCCAATTGTAATAAAAGGTAACATAAAGTATTCATAGCAGCAATTTTCAATTCATCATTATCATTTTTTAATACTCTAATTAATGGATGAATAATTCTTGAAGCCATATCATTAATTAAAACATTTCTTGAAATTCTACCAATAGCTTCCATGGCAGCTTTCCTTAATATAACAATACCACTTTCAATCATTTTAACAACACTTGGGATAATAATATGTACATAATCTTCAATATTACTACCAAATATAACAAAACATTTTAATACATGTAAAGTAGTCTCTCTTTTGGGTGATTTATCTTGTTCAAAAACATTTAATAATAATGTTAATACATCTGGTAAATATAATTTAAATTCTCCATCTAATGCTTTAGATATAGATTCAATTAAATTTATAATTATAATAGAAATATTATTTTCATCATTTATATCAAAAAAATCTTTAATAACTTCCAAAATTTCTGGTAAAAATGGTCTTATATGTTGTTTTACAATCAATATAAGTGCACCTAATTGTTGGAAATAAAACTTTTTCATTGCTGGTTCACATGAATGCATTACATTAATTATACCAGGAATAATTTGTGGTAAAAATGAAACACATCTTAAACCTAAAGTTTGGAAAATATACATAATGGCTTGAATAACTTTACTATGATGAGCTTTTAATGAAGGATCTTTTAACATTTTCATTAAATTAGTAATAGCAACAGTTGGATAATATTCATCATTTGAAGGGGACATTCCTTGCATTAATAATGCCACATCTATTGGTGGAGCATTTTGTTCTGATGATATCGTTTTAGAATTTTGTTCAACTTCACGATGTTTATAAGGATCTAAAGCACCTAAAATCCCTAATAATCTAACTGTTTCTCTTCTTATAGTTGGAGAATTTTCCAGTTTTAAAATATTAACCAACATACCTAATAATTCAGGATAATCTAATAATGGTTGAATTACATAACCTGAAGAACTTGCCAATTGACCTAAAGTTTTCAATGCAGCATCTCTTTTATAAGATGAACTTTGGTCTTGGAAAGTTTCAATAATTAAAGGCATTAAATCCGGTATAAATGGTTTTAAATCTTCACCTCCAACCACTGCTAATTCACCAAGACATTTAATGGCACTCGCAGCAACAGAAGATCTTGGATCTTTTGCTTTTGGTAATAAAGCTTCTACAATTGGTTTAACATAAGGTTTAGTTAAATCTTTAGAATTAGCAATCAATGCTGATAATAATATAGCGCTTTCTTCCTTTTTCCTACTAGCAGTTGAATATTCTAATCTTGATAATAATTGAATTAAAGTTTTCCTTAAACTAGGGACTATATAAGCAGGATTTATAGATGATAATCTACCTAATAATTTAATAGCAATTTTTCTAGCATTGAAAACTTCATCATTTAATGCAATAAATAATAATCTTAAATTTGAAGCTTGAGATAATTGTGGATCGAAAACTCCAGCATTACTTATACAATTAAGACCTTCAAGTCTAATTTCAGAATTTGGATCAGTAATTGAAATTGATAATAATTTATCAAGTACTTCATTAACTGCATTTAATGCATTTACACTAATTTGTTCACAAATTGGATCTTTAATAAAAATTTCACAAGATGCAACCACAGCAGTTTGTCTTACTTTAGCATTAGGATGATCTAAATATGTTATAGTACAATATCTTACAAATTCATTTAATTGATAACCTTCAAATTTGAAAAAAACCAACATTTCAAGTGCTTGAACCAAAATTTCTGCTTCTTTTAAATCATAAACTTCTTGATTATTAAGAATAGAATTAATACTCATACCAGTATCCCTTGAAATCATAATTAATCTATAATCTTTAGCTAAACTATCATTCATTCTAGTACTAACATAAGGTGAACCAGGAGGTTGAAATATAACTCCAGATAATACCAAACTTAATAAATTAAGTAATTTAGTATTGATTACATTGGTTAATACAGGAATATTGGTAATTAAAATTTGTAAAACACTTTGCATATGTTTTGATAATGAACAATTACTAAACATCATATCTAAAATATCACGTTGTAAATGCTTTGTAAGTGCAGGACCAACTGAAATTGATAAATTCCCAATACAATCAAATATAGCTGGTTCAGTTTCTTTTCTATTTGATTTATATTTGGAAGACATGGAGATATTTGATTGTAATGAAAGTCCAACAGGACTTTGAATAGAATTTGAACCATTCCCATTAGATGCACCAGAAATTCCACCTGGTCCGGTTCCAGCACCAGATAAATCGGGATTTGAAACCGCATTAGAAATAATCAGTTGTAAACTTGAATTTGTTGGATATGATAAGCCTTCTCTTATATTATCAAGAATTGCATCCAAATAAGTAGCCATATGATTACCAACTTCTAATGCAATAGCACCAATACTTTTAAAAATATGACTTTTATCAAGACTAGCAATCTCACTATACTGATTTTTCAATTTTTTTAATTGTGATAAATAATAATATAAGGTTTTATGAAGATATTTCTCGACGAAAAGATCAGGATTTACTCTACAAATCAATGGGAAAATCTTGGTTAATTCTTGTCTAATTACAGGTTTCTTATGATTCTTATAAATCATTGAATTCTCATAAATTAGATCGAATTTAGATACTATATAAGCATCGGTATTATACTTTAGTAATTCTCTATAAACCAATAAAGCACCATGAAGAGACTCATACGATTGTGAATTGTTTGCCATGATCAAATTACCATCCAGTGGATCACCTGAACTGGATGTGGTATCATTAAGAGTTTTAGAAGCAATATCAACAAAATATTTCATCCAAAACCGTCTAGCATTTACATCCCGATCATATAAAATAGCCATACATTCTTGTAAAGACACGGCAGCATCCATTCTTATAACCAACTTTGGGTCTTTTAATTGAGTCCATAAATGTTCTAACGCTTGGTTAACATAATTATATAAGAAATTTGGAGAATTTTCCGCCAAAGAATTCAACATCAAAATGGCTGTATGTCTACGGTGATCATGTTGTTTGTTTTCATTTTGTAACCATTCAATGGCCTTTTTCGCTTCATAATCAACAAAATCTCCCGTCAAAGTTCCACCAGGAGTGGCTAATTTCCCCAAGGTTTTGGTGGCTCTTTTCATGATTTGCAAGTCATTTGATAAGGTTAAAGGATATAAATAATGGGAGAATCTTGCAGTTTTGGTGGCATTTTCCTCACCTATTCCCGAATTGAAATCAATTAAAGCATCTATGGCGGCAATTCCCCCGAATTTAGCAGAATTATCGGAGTGAAGTAATTCGAATATGGTTTTGTTAATGTCATTAATGTACCGATTAAATTGCTCGACGGATAAATCTCTTGCGACGGATTCAAGGTGGTTTCTTAATTCGATGGCATACCTTGACCGTTCGTCGTCGTTATTGGACCGAAGCCCCGATATTATTTGAGATAACTCGACCCCGTCTACGATCTGTGGTTGGGACATGATGAAAAGTTTGTGCGCGGTGCGATAAGGTGAGGAGGAAGAAGATTGAGAAGATGAGATTGAGAAGATTGAGAAGAAGACCAAAGAGACTGAAAAGAGAAGAGAAACTCGAAAGAGAAGAGAAGCACTTCAAAGAGAAGAGAAGCACCTCAAAGAGAAGAGAAGCACCTCAAAGAGAAGAGAAGCACCCCAAAGAGAAGCACTACAAAAACCTCACAAACATCATATATTGGCTTCTCGCACCTATGGCACCAGGAATAAAGAAAAGTTTCTAACAATACTTGGACCATATTCATCATAATCTTGTTTGGTGTAACAATAGCTCTTGAATTCGCCCGTTTGAGCCAATAAAGACCCCCCAAACCATACAGCATTTCTTTGTCTCTTATGCGAAATGACTTGAACATCAACACCAGTACTTTTAACCCCACTTAATCTTTCACTTAATTCGATTCTTTCATTAGCCAAAGCCTTCAAATCTCTTTGTAATCTTCTACCAAAATCTTTAAACATGGTAGAACCCCCAGATAAAACTATATTCTTATATAATTTCTTACGAACATCAATAGGACTGCTTTGAATCACCTGATCAACCACTGTTGGTAAAGGTGTCAAGTAATCCGATGAACATATCTCGGGATTAAAGAAAATCTCCGGTGCTAAGAATCTTTCATACCCAACATCAACCGTATTCAGTTTATTCTTATCGGTATATTCAACAATATATTGGGCAAACTTTTCTTGTGGATATTGATCGAATTTCTTGAACTCTTTAACAATATCAGGACAAACATAACAGAATTGTTGTTTGATCTTTTCGGCCGTTTGTAAAGTAGTATCGGCTTCACCTCTATCTCTTAAAATCGATTGAATGAACAAAGTGATATCTCTACCAGCTAAAGGAATGTTTTTGATGGCTGCACCAATCACGTACCCTTCAGCAACAGGAATAACGTGTGTTACACCATCACCACTATCAATAACTGTCCCCGTTAAAGATCTATCGGTAACTTTTGAAGAGGTCCAAGAAGCAGCCAACGCCAAAACCGCCTGAACAGCGATATATAACCCAGCACAATTGAATGATTCAAACATGATTTCAGCAGTGCTTTCTCTATTTTCAGGAGGATTCAAAGGTGGTTCAGTTAAGAGGAAATGGTGATCTTCAGGCTCACATCTTAAGTATTTGAAGATGGAATTTTCCCAGAATCTTTCCATATGGTCCCAATTTTCAATTTGCCCGTGTTTAACCGGATACGATAAACTATAATTTGAACCATTAGCGGCATTGATGGCTTCATCACCGATATAAAAATCCAAGTCTTCTAAACCTCTTTTACTGGCCAAAAACGACGTTTTGGCGGCCGATTGTTTGGAGGATTTTCCGGCGATGGTGGAGGTTGCGATTGCGGTGGGGAAGATGAACGAAGGCGAATCGTTACCGGCGAACCCTAACTTGGTTAAACCGGTACCATTGTCCATGACAACAGCAGGAGTAGTTGTAGACATGTTGTTGAGGAGGAGGAAAGTGAGAGTGCGGGAGTGAGAAATGGGCAGTGATTTGGGCGCGGACGGGTCGTGCGGGAGCTGGCGCCAGTGGGTGCCGAAGTGCGCGCGAGAGCTGGGGCGATGCTGGGGCGACAGTAAGAGTAGAGACACCACAGAGCACTGAGACAAGAGAGTAAGCATAGCAGCAACAGATATATATACACTAATACTCGTCTTTTCCACTGATAATCACATCGTTGATCTTCAAGATCATCCGTGACAACTGGGTGGCCAACAACAACTGTTGTTTCTTACCAATTAATGGATCTATAACAAACAATTCCTTCATATCGTTAGTCTCTTTACCTAAACAGTCGACACCTAAATGAGAACATGATTCCAACACTTGTTTAGATTTTAATGAAGATAATACTTCAATTGGATCCAAACCAGAATTTTCTGCTAAAGTGGTTGGAATTGTATCTAAAGCATTAGCAAAAGCTCTAAAAGCATATTGATCAATACCTCTTCTATTAGATGCTTCTTCACTAACAGCTATAGAACATGTTAATTCAGCTGCTCCTCCTCCATAAACAACACGATTATCTCTAATTAAGTTTCTTACTACACAAATAGAATCATGTAACGCTCTTATACCTTCATCAATGATCATTTCATTGGATCCTCTTACAAAACAAGTAACTGCTCTAGTATTTGAACATCCTTCAATTACCAACATTCTATCTCTAGTAGTACCAAATTCCAATTCTTTAATTGAATCAGCAGTTCCTAATTTTTCTGGAGTTAAATCTTCAAATCTAGGAACAATTCTACCATTAGTAGCAATGGCTAATAATTCAATTTCAGAGCCTCCAACCCATCTAATACAATGTAAGTCATTGGCTAATAATAAATGATTGGCTTCATCATCAAGCCCCCATTGACATGCAACAACATTAGCACCCGATTTCTTTACCAAATCAATCATTTCTTGAAACTTTTTCTGTTCATATTCTTGAAGAACTTTGAATTCTTCTGGTGTTGAAATGTTTAATTTATGTTTGGTTTTTGGTTTTGGTGGTTCAAATGGACATGTCAATATGGCGATTTTACAGTCCTTGACCTCTTTGGACATTTGTGGATGACTGAAATCTTTATCCAATAATACACCTTTTATAAGGCTTGAATCTTCAATGGATCCACCGACTTTTTTCTCCATTTTGATCAATTCAAAGTCCACATCTTTTCTTTCAAAGTCAGCAACAGATAACACAGCATCAACAGCCATTTGGGCGAATTGGTCGTGTGATTTGGAAACGATTTTAGATCCTAATGAGGTTTTAGCGGCCTTTAATAAATTTTCATCATGAGATTCAGCGCTAATATTAATTTCATCAGCCACCTTATCTAAATGATCCACGGCTATTTTACATGCTTCATCGAACCCGTTGGCGATTTTGATTGGATGGATCCCCTTTTCAATTAATTCCAATGCTTGGTCTAATAAAGCACTGGCTAATACCACTACTCCGGTGGTACCATCACCAATTTCATCATCTTGAGATCTAGATAATTCCACCAATAATTTGGCAATTTCGTTATCTAAATCCATTTGTGATAAGATTGTGGCCCCGTCGTTGGTGATGGTGATTTCACCATCTTGACTTACTAAGATTTTATCTAAACCTCTTGGACCTAAAGAGCTTTTGACGATTGATGCGACTGCTCTGGCGGCTAAGATATGAGACTTTGTAGCTTCGATCCCGTGTTTTCTTTGTTTGGTGCCTTGGTCTCTGACGATGATAAATGGTCTTCCCATTTCATCTTGGGCCACGATGGCGTTGGATAAATCTGGCATAGGTTGAGCAGCCATGATGATAGTGGATCGTGAAAAATTTTCGACACTTGAGTGCGCGGTGCGGTGCGGTGTGCCGTGGTGCGCGGTGGTATGAAGTGGTACGCGGTGGTGCTAGCGCCGCCGGTGCTGAAACCTAACAGGCGCGTCGGTCGTGGTACTAGCACTGTTGGAGTGGGATAGTTGACTAATGGCGCATAGAGTGTTGACATTACAAAATGTTATGACTTTATCCAAATGTACGTATCAGAGAATCAGTTTATATTTATAAGGATTTACGCCAGTTGGTTATACCATGTAAATGTATGGCACTCGTACTTGACAGTTTTTCTGGTACGCGGTCGCTCAGTTTCTCTCAACGTTCAACGTTCGACGCTCACGCTCAACTTCTCTCTACGCTTGACGCTCTACGCCAGTGCACTAATCTCTAAATAACTTCCATCCCCATTTATCCCTCCTGAGCCGTCATATACACACCTCTAAACTCTATTTCCTTCATTCCACCGAACCAATAACTTCCAAATATCTTACTCTCAATTAACTTTCTTTTAAAGACCCTCACGTGATTCCATCGCGATGAGGTCTTGTTCAAAAAAATTTTATCTTTTCCATCTTTCGGCTTATCTTCCTAAAATGACTGAATTTGATATCGATTCTGCCTCCCTCGAACAACTAAGAGACATCTTATCCAACAAGTCCGGAGACGTTACCCTCGCAAACAGATTTAGAGCGTTATTCAACTTAAAAAGTATTGGTTCAGAATCTCCTAACCAAGATGAAGTCCATCAAGCTATTGACTATATTGCCGAATGTTTTAAAGACAGCAGTGAATTATTAAAACACGAAGTTGCTTATGTGTTAGGTCAAACCCATAACTTGTATGCGGCCCCACATTTAAGAAATGTCTTGAAAGATAACAACCAACAAATAATGGTTAGACATGAAGCTGCTGAAGCTTTAGGTGCTTTAGGAGATGTTGAATCTTTAGAACTTTTACAAGATTATTATCAAAATGATCCTTCAATAGAAATCAAACAAACTTGTGAATTAGCTATCGAAAGAATCAAGTGGGAACAAAGTGAAAAATCAAAAACTGAAATTTTAGAAAAATCTTTATATACTTCAATTGACCCTGCCCCACCTTTACCAACCGATACTGAATCTAAAGTTGAAAAATTACAAACCATTTTAAATGATCAAGAAAAACCTTTATTCGAAAGATATAGAGCGATGTTTAGATTAAGAGATTTAGGTACTGATGAAGCATGTCTTGCACTTGCAAGTGGATTTGATGATCCATCAGCTTTATTCAAACATGAAATAGCATATGTATTCGGACAAATCTGTAATCCTGTAACCGTTCCTTCATTAATTAAAGTATTAAAAGATGAAAGAGAAGCAGGTATGGTAAGACATGAAGCCGCTGAAGCTTTAGGTTCAATTGCAACCGATGAATGTTTACCAGTATTACAATCTTTCTTAAAAGATAAAGAGCAGGTTGTTAGAGAATCTGCCATTGTAGCGTTAGACATGTATGAGCAGTAGAATAAATAGGTAATAATATAAGGATTAATGAACCCTCCCATGCATTAATTATTCGTTCTAAATCTATAGTTACATTGAGTACATGTATAAAATACCGTAGCTCCTTCATCTGCTGATCTTAATTGTAAAGTATGGTATTGCATTTCTTCATTACCACATTTTGGACATTTCTCTTTAATAGTAGCACCATCATCTAAATCATCATTTTTCAAAGTAGTTTTAACCGCAGACCTATTCAATTTTAATACCGATGGGAAAGCATCTTCAGCAGAGGTGGTTTTCACCTTTAAATTAGCAAACTCTTTAGCGTCATATGCTCTGGCACATATCTTACAGTCGATGGTTTGCTTTGGTCCTATGGAGTCCAACAAGTTCCCACAATCATTACAGAATATTAACGATCCAACAACTGACATGTCTTAAAATTTTCAATGCGATGAGCTCAAATCCGCACCATTTCTTCAAAAGAAAAAACTCCACCGGCGCTAAAAATTCGCGCTCACTAACAAACTTCAACAAATGGCTGAGGTGTCCAAAGATCAACTAAACAACGATGCCAAAGGATTGGTTGCCGGTACAACATCCAAGAAGAAAGCCTCTAACGTATTTCAAACTGCATTAGAATTCTGGACAAATATCGACTTACCTTCTATTCAACGTCAATTGGATGATCAAGGGATTGATATCAAAGAAACTCAAAAACTGTCCCTTAATAACCGGAAAAATTTGGCTGCAAAGACAAAAGAGTTCAAAAAATTACCCGATGATTCCAAATTGGAACAATTCAAACCTTTATTAAAGTTGTATCAAAATGAAATCGATTCTTTAACCAATAATCAAAAGAAAATTGAAGGTTATTTCTTTGATTTTTATAGATCAATGGTCGAAGCCCCCGATCCAAAACCTTTATTGGAGCTTTCACTTGAATCTGTGATCCAAACAGATGAAGTAAACGATTTAAAGAAAGAAATCAATCGACTTACAGAAGAATTAACTAAAAAGGCTGATTATAATCAATTAAAGGAAAGATTATTAAGAATTGAACAAAAATCAGCAGAAAATTTAAGTTTGAAGTTAAAAGCAAAAGAAGATGAATTTAAAGCATTAATTGATGAAAAAGAATCCAATTGGAATGAAAAAGAGTCAAGATTACTGAAACAATTAAATGATTATAAGTCCACCATTGAAGAATTAAAATCCTCTAAAGAAGTGACCGAATTGAAGTTAAGCTCTCAAAATAAGCAATTAAACACTCCAGATTCAAATTTGACTATTTTAGCCGAGTTAGAAATGGTTTCAAGAGATGCTGAATATTCAAAACAAAGATTATTAGAAGTTGAAAAAAGAAACGAAGAACTTCGAAGAGAATTAAGTATTCTGAATAATAATATTGAATTGGAAAATGTTAAAGAAGAATTCCAATTAAAATTCAGTCAATTAGAAGGAGAAAATGCATTATTGGTGGCGGAATTGGATCAAAATCGTAATCTTTTAAATCAAAATACTGCTGAAAATGAAAAGAAAATTAATCATTTTCAAAAAGAATCTGAAAGATTAAATAATGAAATTCAAAATTTAAAGGATAAACTTTATAAAACTAGAGATTATGAAGAAATTAAAACTGAATTACAATTTCTTAGACAAGTAGAACTTGATGAATTTTCAGATGAAGATAATGATAACGATTCACAAAACCTTGAAAATAAAGCCAAAAATAAAGTTGATTCGATGTTAATTCAAAGAAATAAAGCTCTTACTAATGAATTAGCTAACTATAGATCTCAACATGAAGGATTAATTAATAATCTTGAGACTTTAGAAGCCAAATTTAATAATAGTATTAAAGAAATTGAAACCTTAAAGAGTTTAAATAAAAAACTTGAAGAAGATCTTGTAAATTTTGAAAATTCCAATAGTTTTAATGATAATATGAGTTTAATTAGTGGATTTACTAAAAAATCATTAAATAATGAAGATAATTCAACTATTTTACCAATAATTACTAAACAAAGAGATCGATTTAGAGATCGTAATAAAGAACTTGAAGATGATTTAAAAAAACAATTTTCAATCATTGGAGATTTAAAACGTCAAATTAATCGTTTAAAACAAGATAATGAAGAATTATATGAAAGAACAAGATTCTTACAATCTTCAAATACAAGAAATACTTTACAACCAAGACCAAATGTTGATCTTGAAAGTAATCCTTATAGATCTAATTATGAATCTAAATTACATCCAATTGAACAATTTAGAATGAGAGAACAAGAACGGATTTCTTCAAGGCTATCACCATTAGAAAGAGTTTTCATTAGTATTACTAGAGCTGTATTGGCTACTAGAACCACACGAATGCTTTTTTTGGCCTATTGTGTCGGATTACATTTGATAGTGATGTTTATAACCCTCTACACTACCAACACCACGACCACCATGATACCTGAGGTTGGAATGAATCCTAGCACTGGTGGACGGGCCGAGTAGCCCCAGGTAGCCCCAGGTAGCCCCAGCACCACATCGGCGGCAGTTTACGCGAGCACAACGCCAACAGCCGCAGCGTTGCGGCCCAGCGCTATAAATAGCATAATGATAATGACTGCCATTGTAACTTGTATCACTATTCTCTGTCCCTTTCAGTGCATCTGTGCCTCTGTCTATATTTGCATGTGTTAGGTGTCAAAGTGTCTAGGTCCCAATCCTGCATGCTTCTGCCCTCCTGCCCATTCCTCGTATCCCCCCTTCGTGCCCTCACCGATCACTACCTCAAAAATTGCTGTCACTATCTAATTATTATGTCTGATAAACCCCAAGAATCCAAAGAAAGTCCATTCACCACCGATGAAAATGGTGAAATGTATGTCACCATCGGTAAAACTAGAGTTCCCTTTAGCTCAATTAACAAACCACACTCTGTGGTCTTGAATCCTGATAAGCATAAGCCAAAGCCTGATCCAGAAACTTTTCCAGACCTTGAGCCTGCTGCTAAAGAAAGAGAAGCGGAATTAGAAGCTCAAAGACAAAAAAAACAAGAGTAGTTACTTTCATATACGTTTGATTTTTCTCTATGGTATATCTGTATCTCTTAAGGCCATTGATATCTCAAGTGCCTTTCGTATCCCCAAATGGCCATTTCTAGACTCTAAGATTTCCATTTCTGGACCCTCTCACGCCCAGTCCAGCACTGGAGGAACTAGAAGAAACAGAATTTATACAGCCAAATTGTTTTTAGAATATATTACACCTTTTAAAAACATTGAACTTCATACTTATAATAATGAATTTGAAAATAAAGAATGTGTATTATAAAAAATAGATTTAACACATAGTAAGACTAGTTTCACTTTAAAAATGTGCTCTATCGATTATATTATGCTCTAAATCTAAAATATTAGGTCTTGTTTTTCCTTTGGTTGCTTGCTTAACCATTACTTCAAACGCTTTTTCTCTACTTCAATGCATTTTTCGTTATATAAAAAATACAATAAATATGTGTTATTAGATGAATATTATCTATACAACTATTAAATATGATCATGAGGAAAAAGATAATCTAAGATACTCTCAATTGCTTAAAATTTCAATTCATAATAATACAATTAAATTCATATAAATGTTCTAAATATCTAAATTAAACTATAAACTAATATCCCATAAATCCCCTTCTAAAAATGATGGGTGACATTGTGTGTGTGGGTAACCATATGCGCTGGACCTCTCGCATCGCCCCGCCTATCACCAGAATCCGCGCTTATCCTTTAGCATTTTTCAACATGTTAGGCCTCCCAAGACGGATTCTTAGAATAGTGGCCCATTTGATGTTGTTGGCTTGTTTGGCTGGAGGATTGTTATTCCTAGCAAACAAACACAACTTCATCGATATTCATCAATATGTACCTGAATATTTGACACCTTCCTTTTTCCAACCCTCGGCTGATCTGTACATCATAGATATTTCCATAAGATCTTGCTTCAAATTGAACAGTAATAGTCCAAGCTGCGGTGTTCCAAAAGATTCAGAAGGTGCAAATGGAGATTTGGTCAATCTTGGTGGTTGGATCAAAGTTGATAAGGATTTAACCTTGGGTAATTCCTACTTATATAAGCAATATTTAAGTTATAAAACCATCAAACATGAAGCATTTAAGAACGGTGAATCTGAAGATGGTGTAACTGATCAAGTGATAACTGAAATCGCCATTGGAAGTCGAGAAGTCGAAGGGAAAATCAAGGGTAATAAGCATTTAATACCCATTAAAATACTCCAAGAATTCAGATCAAAAGACCTTTTTGACGACGAAGACCAGAAATTTTATGAAAAACATGGTGTTAAGGGAACATTACATCGTCCAGATTCCGATAAGTATAAGGCAAGTGTCAATAATAAGTTATTGGAACAAAAATTAAAGGAAGAGGCCCAGATGGAAGAAGAAGCAGAGTTGGAAGAGCAAGAACATCAACAGCAAGAAGAAGAAAAGGCCCAACAAGAGAAGGAAGAAAAAGAGAAAGAAGAAAAAGAGAAAGAAGAAAAACAGAAGGAAGAAAATGAAGATGAACCTCCAAAAGAGTATAAGACTCAAGAAGAAATTGAAGAAGAAGAAGAAGCTAAAGAGATTGAAAATGCCAAATCGGGGTCTAAAGAACAAGCAAAAGCAAAAGCAAAATCACAAAAACGGTCGATTGAAACAGATAGACAAGCATTGAATGTTCGTTATGAAATCCCGAGTCTTTCTGAAGTCGAATCTCATGGCTGGAAAAATTTAGGTCATGGGATTTGGGTTAAATATGGTCTGTTTCATTCAGGTAAAGGATTAACAGGAATTGATATTTTATTTGGTGATGATGCTGTTGATCCAAGACCAAATTGGAAGCTAATCAAGGATAAACCTTTGAATGATATTAAATCACCTCATGGTAAAAAAGCTTATATCAGTTATAGAAGTGGACCAAAAGTTGATTATAAATCTAAAAAATTTGATACCAACTTAAAGGTTAATAAAGATGGGAAATTTAAAATCTTACAAGTTGCAGATTTGCATTTTTCTACTGGATTTGGTAAATGTAGAGATTCAGCAACTGAATCTAATAAAGAAACTGGATGTTTAGCTGATCCTAAAACTCTTGAATTTGTTGAAAAAGTATTGGATCTTGAAAAACCAGATATGGTTGTTTTAACAGGAGATCAAATCTTTGGAGATGAAAGTCCTGATAGTGAAACAGCCGTATTTAAAGCATTAAATCCTTTTATTAAAAGGAAAATCCCATTTGCAGTTACTATGGGGAATCATGATGATGAAGGTTCATTATCAAGAGCCGAAATCATGAGTTTATCGTCTAATTTACCTTATAGTTTAAGTAGTTTAGGACCTGAAGAAATTGCTGGAGTTGGGAATTATGTGGTTAATATTAAAAATTCAAATGATAAAGCATCTGCTGCATTACTTTACTTTTTAGATACCCATAAATATTCTACCAATCCAAAAGTTAATCCAGGTTATGACTGGATCAAAGATAATCAATTAATATTTATTGAACGAGAATATGAATCATATAAAAAATCAATTGATTCACATTCTAATCATTTATCAATGGCATTTTTCCATATTCCAATACCTGAATATAGAAATTTAGACCAAGCATATATTGGAGAGAAAAGAGAAGGTATAACGGCTCCAAAATATAATACTGGTGCTAGAAGAGTTTTAGGAGATATAGGTGTTAAAGTTGTAAGTGTTGGACATGATCATTGTAATGATTATTGTGTTGAAGATGTATATAATAAAGATGAATTAAATAGTAACAAAGTATGGCTTTGTTATGGTGGAGGTAGTGGTGAAGGTGGTTATGGAGGCTATGGAGGTTATGTACGTAGATTAAGAGTATTTGAACTCGATAGTAAAAAGGGTGAAATTAGATCGTGGAAACGGTTACAAAATGATCCCGAAACTAAAACAGATAATCAATTAATGGTGGTTAAGGGTGAGGTAGTTAATTTTTAAATAGAAATATAAGGTTAGTATATCTTGTGAATAGTTGTTTGTCTAGTGGCTGCAAATTTTCTCAAACCTCAAACGACCTCAATTTTTCACTATCACACTCCACGCACATTCTCTCTTATCACTCAATGCTGGATAACATCAAAAAAAGTCCTATCCTCCCGATCCTGCCAACTTCAGATACTAAAGAGCTCAAACAATGGCTAAGTAGCTCAAACTGTCAACATTACTTCAATAAGTTCGTAGAAAATGGTATAACTATGGACTTGGTGTCTCAACTAGATTCAAATTCTTTAAAAGAATTAGGTGTAAATAAAGTTGGTGATAGATTAAAACTTGAAATCGCCATTTCCCAATTAAAAGTTGAATCCTTGAAATCCGCTATATCCATAGAAGAGCTTTATAGACATTTAAATTTATTAACAATCCCATCTCCAACTCATCAAACCATCATTGATAATTCTCTCAATAATGATTCAACTATAATCCAAAATGACTTTTTAAATTCTTCAACAAACTTAAACCAAACAACTTTAAATCTTAATTCTAATAATCTGAATTCAAATTTGAATCAAGAAGTGAAAAATCCCCATAAAAATATCACTTTTATCTTAGCTGATGGTTCATTGAAAAAAGTTAATGTAACGGGGTGTTTTAATGCACAGTCAATTAAACGGAAAGTATTAAGGAAATTAGGAATTAAATCTCAAGAAAACCTCTATGATACCTATGTTCAAAGTAATAATGAGTCTGTTAACTTATTATTTGATGTTGAATTAGTAACCATTTGTTATTCACCCGAAAGACTTGAAAAGCATCGGATTATCTTATGTGAAAAGGGCCAACAGCCAACTGATATTGCTATTGAAGTAAGTAAAAGAATCATGATGAAATATGAAAAATTCAATAAGAATCCAAGAAACTTAACTATTAATACTAAACCTACAATTCCAAACCAATCTACTATGAGACAATTTTTCGGTCAAAGACCTTCAAGTGAATTAATCTCTTCAAATTTAGCTGAATATTTCCCAGAAGCTGATCAAAAGGAACTTGAAACCAGTGTACGTAATTCTTTTAGATATAGTGTAAGGATGTCAAGAAGATTTAATTTACCAAATGGTTTAAATACTTCAAACTTATCTGTAAACAATAGTACTTTATCTATTAATAATCCTCCTATGAGACATTCGGTATATAGTAGTACTACCATGAAAAATAAATCACCATCGATTTCATCGGGAGAATATGCTAATTTGGCTGCTCAAAAACGATTACCAACTAAAACAATTGGTGATATGATGATAAATCATATTAATTCAATTGATGAGGCAGTTAATTTACCTGATAATCAATCGATTTTTTCAAAGCCTTCAATACATTCAGATAATTCAAGTGGTCAACAGCCTTATACAGAATTAAAACCGGTAATTTCAAATAATTCACATCATAAGGTAAACCCCCGGATTTCAATAGTTGATCAATCTAATGATAATACTAATAGATATTCAAGAATAGAATTACTTAGTATTGAATCTGATGATGATGATGAATATGATGATGATTTAATTGGTGAATATACTGATCTTGAACCTTATCCATTTTTAGAAGGAATATCAGAAGAAGATGGGCCTAAGAATTGGTTAAAAGGTGCTAGAATTGGCAGTGGTACATTTGGAACTGTTTATTTAGGAATGTCACCATTTACTGGAGAATTAATGGCTGTTAAACAAGTATCATTAAATGATTCAACAGAAATGCAAAAATCAATGATTGAAGCTTTACATCATGAAATGTTATTATTAAAAAATTTGAATCATGAAAATATTGTTAGATATCTTGGATCTTCAATAAGTGATGAATATCTTAATATTTTCTTAGAATACGTTCCTGGAGGATCTGTTCAAAGTATGTTAATGTCATATGGACCATTTGAAGAACCATTGATTCGTAACTTCATTCGTCAAGTGTTAATTGGATTAAGTTATTTACATGGTGAAGATATTATCCATCGTGATATCAAAGGTGCTAATATTTTAATTGATATTAAAGGAACAGTTAAAATTAGTGATTTTGGGATTTCTAAAAAAATATCTAGTTCTACAGATGATCAAGATGATCAAGATAAAGAAAAACCAAGTCGGAGAGCTTCATTACAAGGATCAGTTTATTGGATGGCTCCAGAAGTGGTTAAACAAACAGCTTATACTAAAAAGGCAGATATTTGGTCTGTTGGATGTTTGATTGTTGAAATGTTTACTGGTAAACATCCATTTCCTAACTTTAGTCAAATGCAAGCCATTTTCAAAATCGGTACACATGTAGCCCCATCAATACCCGAATGGTCTACCGCTGAAGCCAAAGATTTTTTGAAACAGACATTTGAATTAGAGTATGAGAATAGACCTGATGCATTAGAGTTGCTAAGCGAACCATTTTTGAACCCATTGATCATGTCGAAACAGTAGACCTGACACAGATTACGAGAGTTAACCATATACAATATATACAATAGCTGACCGTTACTAATTTACAACAACTTACAACATTTTACAACCACTGCAGCCAACTGAGTCATTGCGAGTCATTCCCACACCAAACAATCCGGCCCTGTCCCGCATGCACCTCGACCCCACTCCATAACCATTATAAATACACATACCTACACTCTTCACCCTTCATACTCCGTCCCCTGTCCTCTATAACCCCCATATACCTCCCTCTCCCCCTAAAAATATCAATTGTCTCCCCCACCTCCCTCGTGTCCCGTCACCTTCCCTCATCGGCCCCTCATCGGACCACTCATCGCAAACCCCAGAAGTCGAAAACTTCGCACAAATGACTACATAATGGAGATCCCATTAAAATCTAAACCCAAGGTGTCCATGGTGGATATCAAGAATAACAAGTACCAAATTGAAGACCCGCTAGATGAATCTCCAAAATTAACTCGAACGTATTCAGAAACAGAAATAAATAACTTTGATGACCAAACAGGGACCCGTTTATATAATGATGAATTGTTTAGACCTAAAAGATCCGTCAATCTGCCCCCTGCAGAGCCTGGAATCCCTCAAATATATAGTAGATCGCATGGAAACCAATATGGAATTGAAGATGAATATATACCAGGCCTTAATTTCAGTGAAATGGTGTATAAATGGGGGGATACTCCAGACCTTTCCCGTACAAATAGTACCAGTTCATTTCTTGATTTAGAAGACTTACATGCTAAAGTATCACCAAAAATCATCCAAAGAAACCTTCCCACATTGAAACGTATGAAAACGAATCGAAGTGATTACGATGTCATATTAGATAATTTACCTGATAATTTCAATGAATTACCATATTCCCAACGGAAAAAACTTGTTAAAAGCATTAATGATAGTGTAGATTATTCCCAATTCTCGTTGTATATAAAGAATCATTTAGGAAAGAAAACGCTTGCAGGAAGATTGTTATCTTCAACCACAGATCTAAAGAAATTAACGCCTGTTAATGTTGATGAAAAAGGCGCTAGAGTAATGGAATATGAACTAGGTAAAGTAATAGGATTTGGCGCTTGGGGGACAATTAGAGAGGTGTTTGAAATAAATACTAACAAGATCTATGCCATGAAAATAGTTAGTAATAAAAAGGACAATGTGCTTAATATTTTCAAACGAGAAATTAGTATATGGGAAACAGTTAATCATAAAAATGTTCTTACATTAATTAAGTATTTAGAAACTACCGACTCAATTTTTTGTTTAATGAATCGTATTAATGGAGGAACATTATTTGATGTTGTTTCTAAATGGGGAGTAATGGAATCTCAAGATATTAATAGAATTAATATTAGTATAAATTTTATTAATCAAATTACTCAAGGTATTGCATATTTACATGAAAATGGTATTGTTCATGGAGACATTAAACTTGAAAATATTTTAATTCGTAAACCAACAACCGATGAAAAAGATTGGCAAATGATAATTTGTGATTTTGGTATGTCAAGATATTATAAGAATAAAAAATCTTCAAATATTAGATCAAAATCTTCAATGACTCAAGTTAGGAAACCTTTTAAAGGTGAAAGTGTAAATAGTAAAAAAATTACATTAGAATTGGGTAATTCATTAGAAAATAAATCTGAAGATAGGATTTTTTACCCTAAGAAATCATATTCAAGATCTTCATCACCTCATAAACATGTTAATTTATTATCAACTACAACTGATAATACAGAAAATTCTATTGAACTGATTAAACAATATTTAGCCGAATTAAAAGATAAAGAATTAAAACGTCAAAGTCAAATTGATTTAAATTTACCTGATAGTCATATTGGTTCATTACCATATGCATCACCAGAATTATTATTACCAAATCCTCCACCTTTAGGACCTTCAGCAGATATTTGGGCTTTTGGAGTTTTAATTTATACAATGATTATGGGTAAACTACCATTTCAACATTTTTATGAGCCAAGGTTACGAACTATGATAATTAAAGGTCATTTTAATAAAGCCGATTTGCAATCAAATTTATTAAATTTTGATATAATTTATGAAATTATACTTGGATGTTTAGAGATGAATATAACTAAAAGATGGGATATTGAAATGATATCATCTAAAATTTAACTTTTATGTAGTATAAAATAGTATAATATAATATAATATCACTTATATTTAATCAATTCTGCGTATGTAGATGCGGTTAATGTTAGCTCGGTTGTGCTATTGAGAAATTAATAAATCCTGGGCCATGAACTTTCCTTATTAGTTAATAACGCCACCGCCCGGAACTGGTTTGTAGGGGTCCAATATAAATAAATTTTTTATCGTCGCCTTAAAAACGCAATTACTCGGCGATTTTACTACAATGCCCAAGATGTATTTTATGCAAGTGTGAGTAAACCGGACCACGATTCAATAATTTATTCTGCTACATAATTAAGGTATTTAATTAAAGAATTAATATAATTTAATATTCTCTATTAAATGTAAACATTGCTTATTTACTATAAGTAATCATTAACAAACAATAAACCTAGTTTAACCACTTGCTATGCCATTACTATATAAGTGTTTCGTAGGTTACATACCGGATTTTTTGCGCCCGATATTTTTGTTTCAAATTATGCAGGTTCTGACATGGCTTCTAACGGAATTATGGCCCCCATGGTCAATGCAGTTAATTTGTGGGACATAAATCTTGGTTGCATGGGAGATTGGAGGCGGGAATATCGACATATTAATATGCCGTCACCGGGGGGAAATAATTGTTTCATTAACCGAGTATCGTGAGTTATTTTATATAGGATCTTATTACGACTAATCACCTGTTTAAAGTTGCCAACAAATTGCGTTGAATCATTTTTAAAAGTGATTAAGTTATTTAAAAAGTTATTTAATCACACATTCCCCTCAGGAACATATATTACTATACATTTAAGCTAAGAATATCGGATCTAGATTGCAATAAACTTTAAAAATCCGATTTCTTTTATGCTTTATACAACATTATAATGGCCAGTAAGTTGCATAATCATTGTAAAGGATGCAAGAAAATTTTACTAAAACGGAAATTATCTACAATATTTTAAACCTATATGCAAGACCTATTATCATATATGCAAACCTTTTGTATCAGAATAAATAATGTTAAACAAGTATAAAATTAGTTAAATCCCAATTAATTGAATATTTTTAATAGATAGTCATCTTTGCATTTTAATTCAAAACATTATGGAAACATTTACTTTAGAACATTCCTTCTCAAATTCTACTTATGAGAATTCTACTTGTAATGAACTAGGTGATTTAGACAATTATTACGTTGATGAAGAAACTCTTCAAATTTATAAAGATAACATTAACTTAAGTCTTAAGTTGGGCGGCTATTTAAAATGTAAACATGTACCTGAAAATAATATTGAATTAGATATAATGAAAGCAAATGATTTTGCAGTTGCGAATTTAACACCTTCCACTGACAACAAGATAGTCGATATAATTGCTCCTACTAATGACGGATACTCTATAACGCAACCAGATTTATTGACTTTACAAGAAATGAGTACACAGGAAATAATTGGGTCTAGTTTAACCTCAAACTTGGCTTCTAGTTTGGGTGAGTATAATTTCCATTCATATTACTCAATTACTCCAACTAGAGCATTATTCAATGATGATAGTCAAATATCTTTTGAACAAGATGATTTCAGTTCCACCACAAATTCTCTTGAAAATACACCTATTGCAAATACGCCTGTACCATCACGTACACCTTCATTCCAAACTCCGGAATCCGCAATTAGCTATGAATCCACCATTTGCTTTGATTCAACGCCTTATTCAATTGATAACCCTCCATATTCACCAATTAAACAATTGGTAGAGCTGAAGGTGAACCAATCTTCAAAATCCTCAAAAGTATCAAAATCTTTAAGAACTGCCTCTTCTGCAACAATCTCGGAGCTTATCAGTGAAAAATTTAAATCTTCAATTCATGAAGATGAAACATTTTGTTGTAACCATTGTAATAGTAATTTCTATTCACCGTATAAACTAATTCTTCATTACGAAAAATATAAATTATTCAAGAATTTAAAGTATCAATGTCCATTAAAGAATTGTCCATTTAATTTAATCGGGTTTAATAAAAAAGTTTATTTAAGAAAACATGCATTAGATAAACATTTTAATAAAAAAGTATTTCAATTAAGGAATTGTGAAGATGAAGATGAAGATGATATAAAGTTGTTATATCAATTACTTTATCCTTGCGATGGCTGCAAAAAAATATTTTATAGAAGAGATAGTTTGCAGAGACATCAAAGAACTATTCATAATGCTAAAAACCAAAGACATAACCGAACTACTCAAAAAGCTGGGGAAATATCTCATAATGCTAAAAACCCAACTCATTAATCATAATTGCTATTTTTTTCTATAGACAATGGATTTTGTATAACTGCCCAGATACTTATTCTGGATTGCTTTAGGTCCCAGTGATCTGAAATCATTCAATTCTTTCGCTATTATAGTTTAATATATTTAACCTCCAATGCAGTCTTTTAGTTTTTTTTTTTCTTTTTGTTTTCTTAATTGGCGACAATCTTTCTTGTGTGGTAAATCTTACTTAAAGTTCGTAAATTAGCAATTGCTCTTAATATCGGCATCTCCTTATTTTTGCCTTATCTTGCCCTATCGATTCCCCACATTACACAACTGTGGTCTGTACCTAAGCAATTATCATCGGGAATATTTCCCGATGTGGATACATTCCTTATAATCCCCTTTCAGCCCGACTCCCGGCTCCTAAACTACTCTCCTTCTTATCGAACCACTATATAAACCACATTCCCCAATTTAGAATATTAGCTCAACTCTAGTCGTGTTCTTACCATATATTTAACCTTGAACGCAACCATTTACGTGATTAGTAATAATGAAAGTCTTCTTAACTGGAGCCACAGGCTATATTGGAGGTGAAGTCCTCTACCAATTGCTCAATTCTACACATTCATTCGAAATTACTTGTGTTGTTCGTTCTCAAGAGAAAGCAAAGGAATTACAAGAAAAAACTAATAATAAAGTTAATGTCACAGTTGGTGATTTAGATAGTACTGATCTTTTACGTACCAATATTGAAAACGCTGATATTATTATCAACACCGCTAATGTTGATCATGTTCCTTCTGCTGAAGTAATTTCCTCTGTTTTAACAGCTCTGAAGACCTCTAAGATCTTAATTCACACTTCTGGTACTTCTGTTCTTGGTGATGGTCTTGGTTGGAGTAAAGATAAACCAACTCCAAAGGTATATTATGATGATATTTCAATTGACGAAATCAACAGTTTGCCTCTTGAACAACCTCATAGACCCGTGGATAAAATTATCTTGGACATCAATGAAAAGAACCCTCTTGTTAAAACGGCTATAGTATGTCCATCTACTATTTTTGGAGTAAGTAATGGATATGGTAGAATAATCTCTCAACAGATTCCATACATGATGGTGTTGGCTATCCAAAACAAGCAAGTGGCAATCTCTTTTGATGGGAATTACACTTGGAACCATATCCATATTAAAGATTTAGGTAGCTTATACTCTAAGATTTTGGATGGGTTTTTATCTGGTGTAGATATTCCTCAAGGAAGAAAAGGGTACTATTTTGGATCTTATGCAATACCTAATGAAAAGGTTAGCGATGAACCTTCTCAAATTGAACATACTTGGTATGATGTTGGAGTTCATGTAGCTAAACTTCTTTATGAAAGAAAATTGGTTTCAACTCCAGAGGTTTTAAAAGCAGAGCCCGAGGTTTTGATTAAAATCAAAGACAATGATCCTTTTACACCATATATGTGGGGTACCAATTCAAGAAGTAGAGGTAATAATGGGTATAAGATTGGATGGAAACCCAAATATGAAGCTTTGGATACTTTTTACGATAGTTTTGTAGATGATTTAGATATTATCTTGAAAGAAGGAATGCAGAACAAGAAGTTGCCTACTCTTTAGTACAAAAGATGGTAGTGGTGCTGACGAACATTGCTCATCTCACCAGGTTCACGTCAAGCTCACATCAAGCTCACACTGACCTCACAGTATCAAAAAGTTTATAACTTGTAAATGTTCCAATATACAAATGTTTTAAGCTTACAAATACCTCCAGCTCTACTAAATTATTATCCACATTGACCCTTCTAAACCTCCAACTGGCCTCAATGCACTCTTATTAAGCACACTTTAATATATAAAGAGCTTATCTGAAGTCGCATCAAATTTATCATGGATTCTACTTCCTTTGCCAGCATCCTTGCTGGTGTAAAGCGTATGAGAAACGAGTACGATGTAGAAGGTGAAGATAAAAGATCCAAAACAGATCAAGATGGACACCAAGAGGAAGGAGGAACGACCGTCGCTCGAGAAAACACGCTACCCACATCTACCTCAAACGCATCTCCATCTGCTCCATCTGCTCCATCTGCTGCACCACCAAACACTGCTTCTATTTCTGCCCCTAACTCTTCCACAACCCCTGGACCAACACCTATACAACGACAAAATGTCCCCGACAGATCCGCCATACGACAAAGAATAAAAACTAATGTCCAAATGTATAGCCAGATCCAAGTGTCTCCATCTCAAAAGGGTAACCCACTATTCAACAGCCCTCTCTTAAAACTGAAACCAATTGCTTTTAACAAAGAAATTTTGTCGGATTATTATATAAATCCAACTCTACAAATTGTCTTTTTATCTTTAAAATATCATCAATTACACCCAGAATATGTTTGGAGAAGAGCAAAACAAATTAACCAAGGTTCCACCATTCTGAACATTAAAGATAACGCTCTTAAGATCTTATTGGTAGTGGTTGATGTTGAAGCTCCTCAAGATCATTTGCGTAAACTAAGCAAGATCTGTGTTAGTCAGGATCTCACTCTTGTAATTGCTTGGTCTTTTGAACAGGCAGGTACTTATATAGCGTTATTCAAAGAAAACGAACTTAGCGCCAATAACATCAACTTGATAATCAAAGGGATCAAACAAACAGATTACAAATCAAGTTTGACCAATACTTTAACAACTGTTAGAGCCATTAATAAAACAGATGTGGTCAATTTAATGACAGAAATTGGTTCTTTTAAAAAGATTGTTAAGGCGTCAGAGACGAACAACGTTAAAATCCAAGGTTTTGGTGATCGAAAGATACTGGCACTTCATTCTGCATTCACTGAACCGTTTATATTAAATAAAGAGTAAATAAGAGTATTTATATTTAAATTAATGAATTATCTATGCACTTGCTTCAGCACCGGCAGCTTTCTGTTGTTTTTCCATCTCAATCACCTTTCCTCTTAAAACCATGGTGATTTGATTCAATATTTCATTCTTATTCATAAGAATATCTTTAAGTTTCTTTGAATCATCATTTAATTTATTGATTTTCTTTTCATACACTTTTTTGGCATCTTCTGTCTCTTTTTCAACATAATATCCAGTTCCTATATCTACTAAATATTTATTCTTATCCTCGATTTTACCTGGCAAATATAATGAACTTGTTAATGGAATCAATAATTCTTCAGATTTGGTGTTGGACATATTAGTTATTGTAGATATACAATCTTTAAGTTTTGATTGTGCTGCTTGTAACGCTTGTAATGATTGAGTGAAATGATTTATTTCTTCTTCTGTGGACTTTCTAAGTTCCACTAATTGTTGTGGATGAAGGGCTGTTAAGTCTATCTTTCTTTGGGACATTGAAAAGTGAAAAATTTCGCACAAGGTTTAGGTGATAATTATGGGGAATGATGGAGGTACCATTGCCAAAAGAAACGATATAGTGAACTTATATAAAGATAAAAAGGTAACTAAAGAGGATTATTTAGATAATGAAGGTTTAGAATATTCAGTTTGTAGTTTATCTGGTAAGAATTTGGAACCACCATTAGTGAGTGATTATAAAGGTAATATTTTCAATAAAGAAGCCATATTACAATTCCTAATTAATAAATCTTATAAACAAGATGATAAATTTTCACATATACGATCATTAAATGACTTGGTAACATTAACCGTCAAATTAGATGGAAAACGAATAGTTTGTAGCGTGACTAGTCAAACTAAAAAAGATCAACTAGTATATTCAAGGAATTGTGGATGTGTAGTATATGAAAGATTAGTTAAAGATTTACTTCAACAGAAACTTTTCGATTGTCCACAATGTGGGATGCCATTTGATAAAGAAATCGATCTAGTTACCTTAAATCCAAAACATATATCTCATATTGAACAAGCTAATGACACCACTTATGAAAAACTTAAACAAAAAAATTTGTATCATAATAAGAAACCAAGGAAACAACAGAAACCACAAAAAAGGAAACGTGAACAAGATGAACAAATAAAACAGGGGAAAAAACTTAAATCATAATATATTTATTCTATGTACAATAATTAATCTTTCTTTTCTGGTTCGAATTTTAATTTTTCTTTATTCATTCTAGCGTAGTCACTATTCATATAAATATTGAATGATATAGATCCTAATCCAACCACACAAATACCAACTAAACCTAACACGGTTGATCTGTGGATAACGTCAGTTGCACGTACACTGAAGGGAAGTTTTTGAGCCATTTATGAAAATTTTCATTCGCGAATGGCTTGATAATTGAGGTCTAGAGAATCACTCTTTTGAGACATATTGACACCACCTACAATAGTTCTAATAATAATTGTTGCTTATAAGCGATTAATGATTCTACATTTTCTACATATCTATTTCTTTCCCCTTATCCTTATATCAAATATTTTAACCAGTTATTATCAACTAATTCACTCTCAATTAATTCTGGGTTAGCATATACCAACTCTGGTAACCAATACTTATTATACAATCTAAAAACATTTAATAAATTTGTATTAGAACCTTCATCACTTCTGATTAACTCATTCAATATTAAATCCAAAATATCTTTGGCTAATAAATTTATTCTAGTTAAATTATTAACATTAATTTTACCATTAATTAAAGTATTGGTAATAATTTCTAAATTCTTATTGAATTTTTCAATATCAATACTACCAATAGATTTTTCTTGATCAAAATCAATAGTTTCTACTTTTTTCTTTTTTAAAGCATCATAATTACCAATATCAATATTAACAACAAATTGTCTTGGTTTAATACCTTCAATTATAAATTTCTTCTTTTGAGGATTTGAAGGATTTGGTGTGACAACTTTTGCTTCAGATGTTGGAAATGCTTCAGAAACATTTTTAATAAAATCAACTGCAGGTAAAATTAATGGTAAATCATCATTAATTTTAGAAGCTTGTAAAACTTGTGAAAATTGTTTTTCATAAGCTTTCCAAAGAGAAATTTGAGTTACTTCACCAGCTATTAAATTATCACTTTCATCTCTAGTTGGACCATAATAAGGTTCATAACAACATCTTAACCAAGTAGTAGCTCTTAAAGGTTCTGGAAATTTAACAATTATATTGTATAAATTATTTGGTAATAATGGAACTTCAGTAGGATTACTTGGATATTTTGACCTTTTAATTAATTTATCTTCAAAATCAATTGAAATTTTTGAAACATCTTTTAATGGAATATTATTTAATAATAAAATTGGTAATTGTTTTAATAAAGTATTTAAAGAATTTTGATTACTATTAAGTTGTAAAAGTTTGGTTAATCTTTTAAATTTCAGTTCTTGTTTTGAACCACCAACATCGGGAACTAAACTTTCAGATTTAACAAATTGATTAATAAATTCTAATATTGCTAAATTAATTTCATTATCATTTAATAATAAATGATTAATATAATGTTCTAAGATTTCTTCAGTGAAATTATTAATACAATTATCATTTTTAGCTACTTCATTTTCAATTGGTTTAGTATACATTAAATGGGTAAGACAATTTATTGATGATAAGAAAATTCTTTTATCTTTAGTTTTAGTTGAAATATCAACCATTATTTGGAAAATTGTATCTTGAGAATTGTTATTAACATAATAACAAGTTAATATCTCGAGAATATCGATTATATATCCCATTGCTTCATTAATTTGAAAATCATATTTAATCAATTGTTCAGGTTTATCTGAAATAACAAATACCCAATTATAAGTGAATTTCAATATTTCGGTTATTTGTTGTTTAAAATCTTCTTTTTGTGATAACCATTGTTGATTTAATAAATCTTGTGATGTATTTCTTATTGTTAAAAGTGAATTTAAACTGGAATTAAAAATATCTAAATCGAGTTTTTCAAATTCTTCATTAAAAATTAATTCAAAAGGTTTGTTCATATATTTTATAAGTTGATTGATCAAATAGTCCGATTTTTCAAACACAATTCCTTCTGGTTGAATATAGGAATGATGGGCAGCAGAGTTCAAGGCCCATTCAATTTCGCTGGAAATACCTGATTTCAAGGACATGACGATTCTATCCATTAAAATAGGGCCTAGATGCCCGGATCCCATTAATGCATTGGTACCATTGAGTCCTGAACCATTTGCGTTGGCTCCTATACCCAGAACACGGGAATTTACCACATTTATTGGTGTAGGTTTAGACATGACAGATTGGTAATTTTGGATGTTTTTTTGGTGAGACTTTTATTTTTCGCGGTAGGCGCACGACACGTATGGGAATAAGAAGAAATTATTTGCAGCCATTTTAAAGGAAGGAGGGTGTGTACTGGGGTGGAGAGGGTGCTGATAGATATTTAAGGTGTAAGAGTAATATTAGTATGAGAGAGTGTGTTAATGTTTAGTTTTTGAATTTTTGGTCAAATAAAATTAGATTAAATATTTTATAAAAAATGTGAAATTCACGCTACAGTAAATATAAGTTATAATTATAAATAATGAATAATATATATACAGCATTAAACACAAAAGAATAATCATATATACCCATAATACTACTCAATTACTCATTATTCACCTCCCCATGAACCTTATTTACTTCCTCATGGTCCTTATCCACCGTGATGGTTACAGCCAATATGCTCACTGATAAGAATATGTCTAAAACACAGCGTATACAGCTTACTTAAACCGCTATACAGACACCCAAAAACCACACCAGTCAATTAAACATTCGACGCAGATCCATACAACTATACTCCCAATCGTACTTCTTCATCCACTTATGACAAACAAAGCAATAAATACGGGCGTGGCGGCACCAAAATCCACGGCATAATAATCACTACTTCTTATCGCAAACTATTTTCTATCCTTAAACTATGAAGGTATCTACTTTAATCCCATTAGTGTTAGGTGCCTCGATTGCTGAAGCCAGCATTCTCAACCAATTCCCCTTTAAGAACCCCAAGAATATCGAATTCACCGAAGAAGACTTCATGCCATGGTTAGCTAAAGAAACCAAATTATTCACTGGTGAACATAAAAATGTCCTTGAAAATGCCTGGGATTTCTTGGTTAGTAAGTATTCCACAAAGGAATTACAAAGGAAAGTCAAACAATTTGAAAATCCTTCATCAAAAGTCGAATCCTCCTTTAGAGAAACCAGTGTAGATGATGAATTTGAAGTAGTTACTAATGATAAATTTCAAGACTATTCTTTTGAAATTAAGAAGAATTTCCCTGAAGTTTTGGGTTTAGACACCGTTGATCAATACACAGGTTACTTAAACGTTGAAAAATTAGGTAAACACTTTTTCTTTTGGTTTTTTGAAAGTAGAAATGACCCTGAGAATGATCCGGTCATCTTATGGATTAATGGAGGACCAGGTTGCTCATCTACAACAGGTTTATTCTTTGAATTAGGTCCATCTTCAATCAATGCCACTATCCAACCTGAATTCAACCCATACAGTTGGAATTCAAATGCTTCTGTTATCTTTTTAGACCAACCAGTAGGTGTTGGTTACTCTTATACCGACGGTGAAGAAGTTAAGAATACTGCAACTGCTGCAAAAGATTTCTACGTCTTTGTTGAATTATTCTTCCAAAAATTCCCACAATTTTTAAAAAATAAATTCCATATTGCTGGAGAATCATATGCTGGTCATTATATTCCAAATTTTGCTAATGAAATCATTAATAATGCTGACAGATCTTTTGAATTGGCTTCTGTATTGATTGGAAATGGTATTACTGATCCATTGATTCAATATGGTTTGTATGGCCCAATGGCTTGCGGTAAAGGTGGTTATAAACCAGTCTTAGAACCTGAAACTTGTGATGAAATCGATAAAAGTTTTGAAAAATGTTCTGCTTTAATTAAGTTATGTTACACTTTCCAAAATGCTTTGACTTGTGTTCCAGCAGATGTATATTGTGAAAAATCAATTTATGGACCTTATGCTGAAACCGGATTAAATCCTTATGATATTAGAAGGTTATGTGATGATCAAGGTGGTGAATGCTATAAACAAATGGATTATGTGGGTGAATTTTTAAATAGTGAATTTGTTAAAGCTGCAGTTGGTGCAAAAGTTGATATTTTCACTTCTTGTGATGATAAAGTATTCCAAAACTTCATGATAGATGGTGATGAAATGAAACCATTCCATCAATATGTTGCTAATTTATTAGAAGCTGGAATTCCAGTCTTACTTTATGCTGGTGATAAAGATTTTATCTGTAATTGGTTAGGTAATCATGCATGGTCTGATGCATTAGAATACTCTGACCATTCTTCATTTGAAGCTGATTCATTAAAGCCATGGTACACTAAAGATGGTAAATTAGCTGGTGAAGTTAAGAATTATAAACACTTTACATTCTTAAGAGTTTATGATGCTGGTCATATGGTACCATTTGATCAACCTGAAAATTCTTTAGATATGGTTAATAGATGGTTGCAAAATGATTACTCATTTGGGTATTAGGTCTGCAGATTAGATTAGGTATTAGATTAGGTGCCAGGGCAGAAGCCCTAATCCGCACACATTACCAAATATATATGAGAGAATAACGTGCGCTTACCAAATATTGACAAAAAATTTAATTTTGTGTAATTTTTCACTCTTAAGTCTGCGCATAGACTAACTGAAAAATTTTTTTCATATTAATTTTTATTATCAAAGATGGCTACGTATGTAATAGCTAAATACCATAATTGAATAACCAAATATTGGTCCAGAATCATTATCATTGCACCTAAACATCCCTCAAGACATTTAAAACATCTTATTTGTTAATGGCCATGGGAATTCTAGATTATCTTGCAGCTGAATTTATTTCATAAAACTCGACTGCCTATGCCTGATATATCTGGTTTCCTCTGAGTCAAAAGAATAGATTATTATTGGATGGATATAGAATGAATTTGGCTGTTCAGTTCTATTATCTGGTTAAAGTCTTTCCGATTTTACCACATCTACAATAATTTTCTTAATTCAAATGACTAGAGAGAAATATTCAGAGAAATTATTTTCTCCTTAATACTAACATTTCTTTAGTACTTCTAAACCAGAATCTTTAATCAAAAAGAACAAAACCGACGAAAAAATCTTAAAAAAGAGAGCTGAAGACAAAGCTGCTCGTAAAGTCGTATGTATAATTATTTCATAAAGATTTAACTTGAAGAATTAAAATTTTTAATCATCGATTATTTTTGAAGATGAAGATCACCACATTTGTATTTGACTAGCCACGGCGATGCTGTCGATCAGTTAACCATCTTTCGGGACTGAGAAAATATATCAATAAATTTTATTCTTTGAGTGAAAATTTTTTCAAAAATGGAATTTAAAAATACTAACTATTTAGGCTAACCAACAAAAAAGAAAAGCTATCTACGAAAGAAATGCTGCTTACACCAAAGAATACGCTGATGCTGAAAGAGCTATCATTGAAGCTAAAAGAGAAGCTAAAGCTAACGGTTCTTACTACGTTGAAGCTCAACCAAAATTAGCTTTCGTTGTTAGAATTAAAGGTATTATGAAAATCCCACCAAAACCAAGAAAAGTCTTACAATTATTAAGATTAAACCAAATCAATGCTGGTGTTTTCGTCAGATTAACCAAAGCTACCACTGAATTATTAAAATTAGCTGAACCATACATTGCTTACGGTTACCCAAACTTAGCTACCATCAGACAATTAGTCTACAAAAGAGGTTTCGGTAAAGTCAACAAACAAAGAATTGCTTTATCTGATAACGCTATCATTGAAGCTGCTTTAGGTAAATACGGTATTGTTTCTATCGAAGATTTAATCCACGAAATTTACACTGTTGGTCCAAACTTCAAACAAGCTAACAACTTCTTATGGCCATTCAAATTATCTAATCCAAATGGTGGTTTCAGAGCTAGAAAATTCTTCCACTTCATCCAAGGTGGTGACACCGGTAACAGAGAAGAATATATTAACGCTTTAGTTAAACAAATGAACTAAATGGTTTAAATAGGTTAATATAAATAATTTTTGTATAGTTATTATAAAATTACAGTTGTTGTATCCAATCTTGGACTCTATAAACTAAATACTCTAGCCAGGTGAATTCTTTCCACCAAACTATTGTTGGTACATAATCATAATAATCATCATTATAATAATAATAATTTGCATCACTTCTTTCAAATGTTATGGCATTTAATATAATAAAGTAAACGATTCTCAACGCAGAAACTATTATAATTGTTCCTAAAGTTAGTGACATGATATTTAATAAAATCATCCCCACATTCTTATGTTCGTTCTTATAATTATAATAAAAATAATATTGCTTTAATAATGGTAATTGAGTTACGAAATTCTTCAAATTAGAATCTGGGGTAAGTTCGTTCAATTTAAATTTTTGTTTGAGTTGATTAATCATCTTCTCTTGTTGATTAAGCTCAGAGGTAAGTATATCAATATCCATTTTAGTCCTTGTTGATTCTTGTTGATATTTTTCACAAGTTGATTCAAGTACTTTAATAGTATTTTCTCGTTCACTGCACTGTTGCAATAAATCTTTGATTAGAAGCTTATCAGACGTAGTGTTCAATCGTATTGAACCAGAAGGTCTTGTGGAATTGATTTTTTGTTCAATGTTTTCAACATATGTTTTCAAAACCGAATATTGTCTTTCTAGTTCTTTTATTCTTATAGATTGGGATCTATTGGTTTTACTTAATTCGGAGTTTTCTTTATTAATCAATATTATTTGGTCATCTCTATCGTTGATTTGCTTTTCTCTTAATGCTATATTAGTCTTGAGTGAATCAGAGGCTGGTGCAGAACGTGTAGTATTCGAATTACGAGGATTTAACGATGTGGTGGTGGAACCAGGGCCCGGAACAGCTGCTGATGCAGACGATGGCGGTGATAATCGTTTGCTAAATCGGTTAAGTAAAGGAGTGGATGATTTAATAGGACTTGAAAAGATATTTGTATTCGTATTTTCTTTGTTACTACCATTAATGGCAGTATTGAGTGCTCG
This sequence comes from Yamadazyma epiphylla, assembly GCA_030571925.1. NCBI lineage: Eukaryota > Fungi > Ascomycota > Pichiomycetes > Serinales > Debaryomycetaceae > Yamadazyma > Yamadazyma epiphylla. The sequence continues at coordinate 457,089 of JAJLZA010000003.1, forward strand.
TTTCAAATTGAATTGGGATAGTTCTGTTCTTTTGGTGAAAAATTCAAACAAGGATTTAAACTTGACTAGCTTCAATATGAAAGTATTTAATTCTGGTTTGTAAAGTTTTAATAAAGGTTTCTCTTTTGTCATTGTTCGTATAAGATTCTCTTCATCTTTTTGCAATAAGTTACCACATTTCAAACCCTTTTGTATTTCGGCGAAAAGGTCTATAACTTGGGAAATGTAGATGAATTCTCGTGATCCAGTGCCATTACTAACTGATTTCCAGCATTTGAGCATGAAGGAATTGATAAGACTGTTGATATCTTCATCCATATTACTGTTTACACTTTTGCAACTACGCGATTTGGGTTTTTTATCGCGGAGGAAGTGCTAGAGAAATGGCTGCGAAAAAATTAACAATGTTTTAATATACATTTAACTATACTGTAATGTACAATGGAAATAAGGGCATTTAAGGATGAGAGTTCTCACCTGGAGATGATACTGGGTTAAGTTGTTTTGATATTTCTTGTGAAGGTTGAACTGTGTTTGCTTGCGAAGTTTGGACTGTATTAGCTTGTGAGAAAGGTTCAAGAGAATCAGTTGTATCATCTTGAGTAGCTACAGACGATTGTGTAGGTTCAATGTTCGCTGGGACCAGTTCAGGTTGTGAAAGAACATCTTGATGGTTTGAATGCTGCACAGTCACTGGACTAAGCGATACTCCGCTAGTTGGTTCATTACCTTTTTTTTCAATCAGTGGTTCTATTGGATCTGGCTTAGGACCAAGATTTTGCAAATACTGTTCTTCTGAACTAATAGGTTTATTAACAGGTATCGTAGCAACAATATCTGAAAGTGAAGCTATTTCTTTTTGTTGAGTAGCATTGAGTTCACTTACAGAAGATGGTAATTGTTGGGCTTCTATAGAATGCATCACGGCAGGAACAGATGTACCGCCTTCATGGTTAGGTTTGTTGGTCTCTTGGTCTGAAGAAGAACCATTGCTCAGTACAGAGTGTTCAGTCGGTTGATTGCTACGAGTTTCAACAGGTTCACTGTCTTTAACAGGTTCACTGTCTTTAACAGGTTCACTGTCTTTAACAGGTTCACTGTCTTTAACAGGTTCACTGTCTTTAACAGGTTCACTGTCTTTAACAGGTTCAGAAGGTTCACTTACAGATGTGTTTACTGTAACTTCAGCTGCTGCCGCTTCATTACCCCCTTTATCAGCACCATCAACTATTTCAGTAATTTTTGGTGATTCTTCCTGTTTATTTCCTTCAACTGACACGGAACCTTTTTTTTCAAGAGCCATATGCTCATCAATATCAGGATCAATATCCTGAGGATTGACTTCTGGGGAAGATACTTCAGTAGTTGCTGTAGAGATTCCATCATCTTCCTTTAAATCAGCTTCTAAAATAGCAGGGTCCAACTCCATGGAGTCTCCGAATTCACTTTGACCTTGATGGGGTTGCTCCTCAATTACATTGGTACCTTCCTTAACATGTTCATACACTTTCTCTTTATCAGGATGCTTTTCCTCATCAACTTCCATAGTATCTATATCGTTAGGAATATTTTTAGCTTGTGCTAGACGTTCTTCATAACTCTTTTGAAGACTCATAAGTGTCAATTCCTGCTCAAGTTTTCGAACAGTTGTCATTACTTCATAATATAAATCATCAATGAAAATACCCGCTCCATATAATTTCCTCATAATAAAATACAATTTATCTAATTTTAAATTCAATAAATCATCACTTTCCTTGATTTTAACAATCAAAACTCTATAATATTGTGCAAATATCAGAATTTTATTGGTTAATTCTTGGATTTTTTCAACTTCAACCTCGGGCAAAACCTTCAAGTTTTGTGCATCTTGAAGAAGTTTAAATAAATATAAGTGAGTTACTCTTTTTTGTAAATACTCATCCATATCTTTTCCTGAACTTATAAGTCTACAGAGAGGACAAATAAATGTCAGATTATCGTCAAGATCTTCCAAATCAGTTTCTTCAATCTTTTCTGGTTCAGCTTTCTTAGACTTTCTTTGTTTCTTCTTCTTTGGTTCTTCTGGTAATGTTTCGTCTATAGGCTGAACATTTTGTTCATCATTAATGTTACTATTACCGACTTCTTTTTCTTCTTCATTTATAGTAGAAGTTTCAGGCTTTTCAGTTTCTGATTGAGTATTAGGAGGGACTTCAGTTGAACCTACTGTTTCCTCCTTAACTATTTCTTTATTGGTTGTATTTGTTACCAGCACAGTATTAGCTGCAACAGTGGTGCCATTAGATATGTTATGTCCATTAGGACTAATGTCTTCTTTAGCTCCATTAGCAACTTTTTCATCAGTAACTTTTTTATCGGTTACTTTTTCATCAACAGCTTTTTCAGTTTCTACAACCTTTGGTACCGTTGATTCCTTATTATCTTCTACAGGATTATCAATAGTTTTTGCACCTTTTGCTGGTCTCTTTTTGGTGGCTTTTTCTGTTTTTATTTTAAGCTCTTTAGTCTTTGCATCTTGCTTTTTTGCTCTAGGTTTCTTGATTTTAGGCTCTTTGACCTTCAGTTCCTTGGCTTTAGAATCCTTTTTAACAACTGGTTCTTTTTTTGTACGCTTAGGTTTAGGTTTTTCTTCCACTGGGGTAGGATTAATCTGGGGTGCTTTAGGGTTAACACAAGTATCATGGTACCATTCCTTACAAGAATCACATTCAATCATTGCTCCAGCTTCGTATTCTCTACAAAGACAATAAATATGACTTAAATTAGTTTCAGTAGCTTTGTCTGAAAATAAAGTTTCATATGAAGAACTGGTAGTATATTCATCTTGTTCTAAAGCAAAACTATTATTACATTTAAACATAACTTTTTGAATTTCTTTTAGAAGATCAATTGAAATTATCAGTTTAGTATCAGAGACTTTACCAAATTCAAAATTTCCAACAGTAGTAATAAGTTTAATATCTTTAAAACAATTTAAAGTATTATCAACAAACTGTTCTGCTTTATTAATCGAATCAGTTAAAATCGAAAGATCTTTTGAATTGATTGATAATTTAGAATCTTTAAGTTCCTGTAAGAGTTTTTTAGCTTGTTCATAAGTATATCTCTTATCAGAATTTGAAGAATTTTTGAATTGATAAAGTTTTTCAAGGATCTCTAAAGAATTTCTCATATCAAGTAACTTATCAAAAGTTGAAATATCAATGAAAATCCTATTTTCATTCTCTAATTTGAATTTTTCTTCAATTTCATCAATCACTTTATCAACCAAATTAATTGTATCTTCATCAATGTTTTCAGTTGATAATAAATTTTGAATTTTTGAAGTTATCTCATGAGAATTCTTAATAATTAATTCGATCTTCTTAATATATTCAACATCCTTTGAACCTAAAATTTCTAAACCTTTTTTATAAAAGTCTTCAAGATGTGATAATGAAAAAAGTTGTTTTTTATCATTTAATGGATCACCTCCATTTATAATGATTTCAAAACTTTCTAACCATTTCATTCGATCTCTTAATCTCATTAAAAATTCAAGCGATTTTAATTTAATACCAAATGATTTACCTAAATTAATTATCTCATTAAATTCTTCCAATGTTGGTTTAGCTTTCGATACAACTAACCTACAGGTTCTTTCAAAGTTTTCAATTTCATTTTTAAATTCAATAATTTGTTCAAGTTCTGGACAATTAAAACTTAAATATGGAATCTTAGTTATTACTTTAGTTAATTTTGGTAATATTTCATTTGGATCCATTAATGGGATATCTTCACTGGCATTCCTGATTCTTTGTTGATGCTTTATAGAAAGAATACTTTGACATTCTTCGATAAATTCATTTGCATTTTCAATAAAGATTTGTAAATCTTCCATATATTGATAGAATACTTTAAGATCTTCATTTGCAGTTTGAGTATTCGATGAATTTAAAGAGTAGTTGAAAGCATCATAATCTTTAGTTGAACTTAAAACCACCAGAATCTTTTCTCCTTCTGTTAACAAAGTCTTAAATGATTTTAGAGGAAGTATGTCATTTTCTTGTAATAATTCTTCATAATCTTTTATCCACTGGTTATGATCAATTGAGTATGAAGATAATAATCTTTGAAATGATCTTAATTTTTCGTCTGAATAGAACAAATACATCTCAATCTTGTAAGGTTCAAAAATAGTAGGTAATAATTTACGTTCAATTTCAATATCAGAGGCATCATCACTTTCATCTGTAGGCTCACTGTTTTCATGAAGTTCACCACTTTCGTCTTTTGAATTCACAGTACTCTCTGATACTGGTTCAGCATCTTTAGACATGGGTTCCGAACTAGCCTCTTCAGTGTCAAGATTCATTTGAGTGTCGGGAGTTGGCTCAGAAGCTTTAACAGACCCTGGTTCTTCCTTTACAATTGGCTGCATTTGATCAACATATCTCATATAATCTTCTAAAGCCAAATTAAATGTCTGTTTAGAAGCAGGATCAGTCAATGTTATTTTAGATGGGAAACTATTCTTCATATTATCATCTGATATTTGTTGATGATTTGAAAAGTTCTTTTCATCTACATTGATTTCTCTTAATTTTGGATATTCTTCCCTAATTTTATTACGAAGGTCAAGTTCTCGTTCATAAAATTCATCAAATATTCGGGCTACATTAGCATAAACAGTAGCATTGAAATTGGCCTTGGTATTACCCGAATCATGCAATTGGATCATATTAACCATCAACTTGAATGCAGAAAAACTAGGTATTAATAAATGTTTAAATAACCATTTTTCTGCTTCAAATGCATAATCTAGCCATAAACTACTAATAAAATTCACCTCTTCACTGACATCTTGACCTAAAGAGACCACAAATGAATAGGTTTTTGGGTATTTTATTATGTATTCACCAGGGCGTTGTACGGTAGTATAAAACCGTATACCATTGTCACGAAGAAGTTGTGGAGTAATATTAACTTTGAAGTCAATTCTTTTATTTTCATTCATCTCAATTAATTTCTGAAATACGTCGTTTGAATGTATTAATCTTTGGCCGAAAGGACCATCGACGGCATCGGAAGAAGCTTTAAAGAGATCAAGTAGCACTTCAGAAGAGTCAGTTTGAGATATACCATTTAAAATAGATGTTATTTCAGTCACAGTTTCCTGTTGTAAACGGTCTACTAGCTGTTCAAACTTATCGAATTCCAGTTCGGGAACAATGTACCAAATTTTAAATTCACCTGAATGATGGTAATTAATCAATTGGGTAAATTGGTCTTCACATTTCCAACTAGAATTACTAAAAGTTATATTTACAGAAGTTCGTGATTGACCCAAGTCTGCCAGATAAAGGTCGTTTTCATTCAAAGCACCAATTAAAGAGTTGGGTAAAAATGGAATATTCTTTAAATTCCAAGGGTTTATATACTGTTGAGAATTAATTGGTGTTTGTTTTGGTACGGGGTTGGGTTCATTTGATACGGGTTCTGATTTTTGTTCTGATTTTTCAGAGCCAGACCCAAAATCAATGGCCTTGTTAGATGAAATATAGTTCCAGAAAAGCAGTTCGTACTTAGAAATGTCGATTTCAGAACCATTGAAAACCTCGGCATTGGCTTTCATTAAATGCTGTTGAATTCTCTCATTGGCTTCAACAACTTGGTCAATACTTTCAAAAGAAAATTCTTCAACATCTTCTACATCGTTCAAGGATGAAGCGTTTGTCATAAACTTGTTAAGCACAAAGTTTATTTGTGTGATTTTATCTATAGAATTGTCTTGAAATTTTACAGCCATAGGGACATTTAGTATATACCCTTTTGAAGTTCTTACTTTGACTGTCCTTTTGAATCTTTTACGAGCAGGAAATTCACTGATTTGAATTCGTTTACCATTCTCATTAACCAACGATGTATTTGGCTCGATTACCAGTTGGTATAATTTTTCAACTGTCTGTATATCATCAGCAGAACCCCCAAGTTCTTGAGCTATTTGGTCCCATGTTTTGGACTCATGTGACTTGAAAACATTGAAAAGGTCTATCTCCTTACCTTTAACCTTTGGCCATTCAAATGTCGTAGAAACCTTATCGTTTTGCTCAGCCTTAACGTTGACCGCAATACCATTGGGCCCATTTTCTTCCCCATTTTTTTCACTTTTAGAAAGGGCCTCTGAAGGTTTTACAGGGCCTGGGGAATCATCTTGATGATTTATACTTCGTATTAGACGTTTGTAAAACGATAATTTATCCACAAACTCATGGCTATTGGCTAGCAAGGGACTAGGTATATAATTGAGATTATTTGTGGGCATTTGAGGTACAAATGGCACCGACAATTTGATGGCCCCGTACTGTTTCCCCTGGTCTTTATATGATTCTATTAACTGGATTGGATCAGGAACATGATGGTCATGTTTAAAATGAGGAATATCCATCGATTTATCTTTATTGGTGATATTTACAGTGAGTAGTGATTTTTTTGGGAAATTGGAAGTTGGTGGTTTGGAAGATAATTTCGATTCTGAAGTGGAATTTAGTACTAAATCCTCAACTTCAGTTGGTTGACCAACCAAGGAAGTCGTTTCCACCTTAAGTTTGTCAACCTGTTGTCCTAGTGGATTAGTATCAACCATACTACTTCTGAAAAATTTCGCACTGAAAATTTACATCACCATGTCTTTATTAATACCCACACCTCATGATTATAAAGATGCCAGAGAAGGTTATGAAAGACTACCTTTATACCAGGAGACAATTGCTAAATTGAAGCAAGAGGTTGATGAAACCACCGGTAAAGCCAAATATCCATGGGATTTCGAGGTAGTTCCAGGATTTTTCAAACAGAGTGAAGAATCTACAGATGATTTGAAATTTAATTACGCTACTTCTGATTTTGGGATTTCCAAACCATGGGACCAAATTAAAGCTGATTTGGCCAAATTGAATGCTGAAAGTGATGCCAATACCTGTTATAAGCTCTTATTTCTTGCTAGACATGGCCAAGGGTACCATAATGTAGTGGTGCTGAAGTATGGCTCGGCAGAATGGCACCGTAAATGGCATGCATTAGGCCAAGACGGTGATATTACATATGCACCCGATCCAGAATTAACCGATATTGGGATCAACCAAGGTAAGGAAAACCATCAAGCTTGGGAACAACAATTAGCCAAAGGATGTCCTTTACCTACCAAGTATTTTGCATCACCTCTACAAAGATCAAGTAACACCTTATTATTGACCATGCAAGGATTATTTCCTGATGATTACAAAGTCATTGTGACGGATAAAGTCAGAGAAATCATTGGGTACCATTTATGTAATAAAAGATCTACTAAATCTACCATTATCGATAGATTTGGTAAGCACAGATTTGAACCCGAGCAAGGAATGACAGAAGAAGACGAACAACACGGCGATGAAGAGGAAACGTTTGACGAGAATTGCATCAGAGTGAATGGGTTTTTACAAGAGCTTTTTGAGGATTATAGAGATGATACTTATGTCAATATTACTTCTCATGGTGGTACCATCAAGTGTTTTTTAGCGGTGGTTGGACATAGAAATTTCACCATTTCTACTGGTGGAATGATCCCGGTGGTTGTTAAGGGTGTCAAAAAAGTATAGATTAATATAAGTTCAAATGATATTGAGTTTTATCTTTTGGATAGAACCTTTTTATACCTTTTCTGACAATAGACATTTATATGCAGGGCGCCCTACTTTTTTTCACTTCGTATCTGTAAAAACTTCATGACTGCAAGTGCCCCCTTTGATACTTTGAATATGTTGACTAAGGTGATACTTGGTGATGGAATATATAGGGGGGTTTTGGGCACACTGGTTGGGGTGTAGATGTTATATATTTATACCTTTTCTTCTGACTCGCATATTTAGGCTTATTCAGATAACCCCATATATCACTGCAAAAAAACCCAAATCCTGCTATATGAGCCTTAATACACTGCTCCTTTTTCTAGCCCATTTTTAGCACTTTGGCATCTCTTATGGATTAGCCTATTTTTAGCACGTTAGCCTCTCTTATGTATTAGCCTATACTTTGTCAAACCTAAATATATATTAAGGTTTTGTCTCGTGGCATCGTTCATAACCAACTACCAATTCTGATTACTATAAAAGGGTATTATTATTTCTTAAAGCAGAAGTAACGGTTTAAAATGTGGGCATATTTATTGTTCCTATTATGTATATCGTTTAATGTATATGCAGATGAAGCCAAGATTTTACAATTGGACTTCAAAAAAAAAGAACTGCTAGTAGAAGAACATGATTCTCTTCTTTCAAAGAGATCAGGAGGTGAATATTTCCTCCAAAATGACCAAATATACTACACAATAGAAATATATGTAGGCTCAAAGAGTAAAAGGTCTGAAGTAGTTTTAGACACAAATTCTTCAGATTTATATATTATGTCAGAAAATGTCGTATGTGAATTTGATGAAGAAATCGTGCCGTATTTAGTTAAAAAGAATTATCAACTGCCTACTACTGATGAAGCAGGGTCTACTTATTTTGTAGAGATTTATGATTCTTCTGAAACTGAAACAATTGTTTCAGATGGTAAAACTATGTTAGTTACGCTAATCAACGGAATAAGTCAATTGGATAATACTGATGAAGAAACTACTCAATTGCATACCACCGATCAAGAAATTACTTCTAAAGCCAGTTATTCTACAACAACTTTCATTTCGGATGGAAAAACAGTAACAAAAACTTATAATAATGGAATACTTGAAGAGGCTTCTACCACTGAAGATACTTCACCTCTTACAGATTGCTATGAAATAGTTACTCTTATGACATATGGTGGGTGGTGGTATGTCACACTAAAGAATGGTAAAACCATTAGCGATAGTGATATTTCTATTCCAATAACCACAACTACTTCCCCCAACGTATATACCAGGCAAGTTAGTACTCTGTCAATTGCAATCTCTCTGGACAGTGTCACTTCTTCTTCAGAAACTAATTCTTCGATTGAAACATCCAGTGACGAGAACCATTGCTTAGCTTATGGGTCTTACGATCCAGAGATGTCAAGTACTTTTAAGAATTTAACAGATTTATCGCCATTTGTTGCAAAGTTTGCTGGAAAACAAGAGGTTTCTGGATGGTATGCATCAGATTACGTACTGCTTGGTTATGCAGGGGTTAAGAATTTCACGTTTGCAGTAATTGAAAGAAGTTCATCAAAAATGGGTGTTTTGGGTATTGGACCTCAAGTACTTGAAACAAGTTCAATAGAATACAACCAAACCTATAATACCTTCATGATGGAATTAAAGAATCAAAAAGTTATTAAGAGAATGGTTTATGCTTTATATTTAGATGTTAAACGTGCTGATGAGGGCGCTATATTAATCGGAGGTGTTGATAAAGCAAGATACCATGGTGATTTACAGATATTATCAATTGAATCCGATCCTTCTGCAAAACATAATTTAGGAATATATTTAAACACAGTTAATTTTGAAGGCACAAGACTTTTGAAAAAGACTAAAACATGGTTTGCTACCAGTGCCACTTTATCTTGGTTCCCTTCTTCTATGGTGAAGGTATTTGCAGACAAAGTAGGTGCTAAGTATAATAAAGGTGGGTACTATAACATCGAATGTGATGCTTCTGGTAGTGATATAAGTTTAGAATTTGGTAACGCTACTATTAACGTTCCTTTTGAAGAAATCGTTTATCAACCTTCTGAAGATGACAAATGTGTTTTGGGCTTACTTCCTCATGAAGATGATAGAGTAATATTAGGTGATAATTTTATTAGACATACTTATTTAGTTTACGATTTTGATGATTTTAACATCGGCATAGCTCCAGTCAATTATACTTCCTTTTCTGACATTGTTGAAGTTAAGGGTAAACTCAGCGATGTTAATGGTAGTGAAGATCAAGATGATGATGGTGATGATGATGATGATTATGATGATGATGAAGATGAAGAAGAAGAAGAATCGTCTAAAAGTGAAAGCGACAGCGATACCATGGCCAGCACCACTACTCAGAGTGACGGGTCTAGTAGTGACGAGTCCAATGACAATGGACCTCAAAATAGTGGAAGCGGCATACTTCCAAGATTGAAAGTAGCTGTATCCATAATACTTGTTCTTTTTACCTGGTGATCGCTTGTACTTCACCTATGCGATTTTATGTACTATTATATAAAGTGTAAAATATACATTTTCATGTAAAATGACTAAAGTTTTAATAGAGTTTGCTAGATAATACAATTATACGTATAGTGGTTGTGATAAGAGAAAAGAGTCACATGAGCACTAGCACGTTGGGAATGACCAAAATTAATAAAGTTTCTTCTCGTATTCGTTGTACCATGATGTTGGTCGTAAATGGTGATCACCTACGGGATATTCCCCAAACCGAGACGGCCCAATGACGTAATTTCCATTTCTTAATCACTCTTCATTCATTAGTGTCATCCATGTTGCCTTATCTGGGTCACATGGATCGGCTATAGGCGCTAATTGAGAAATGTAACGTTCATTCAATTGCTAGTCAGAATTAGTGCCCTTGCATGGAATCGTCGAGGCTTTCTTTCATATAGTTTAAAAGAGTGTACTATTATGTACTATTATTATGCTATATCATGTACCATATACTATATTCCCTAAGTCTACTCTATAAAATCATATCATTTATCGTATCAATTGCTATCTACCTTGTGTTTCGATAGCCCATCGTGCAACACCCACGAGTCATTATACATCATCACTACCGCTGATCGACTAAAACGGTAATTGAAAATTCGTAAGGTCGGACTGAAAATTTACGAGGCAGACTATAATTAGATCATGATTTCTCCATTAATTCTTCAAGTATGAACTTAAATCTCTTATTATGCTTAGGCTTCTTATCCGCTATAGCATCAGCTGACAAATCCATTAAATTAAAATTCAAAAAAAGGCTTTCTCCAATTGAAAGCCATAAAAAAGATGCTTTGATTAAAAGAGATAATTTTCCTATGGTTATTAGAAGTGAAGAAGTCACTTATATGGCTAAGTTGGCAATAGGATCCGAAGGTGATGAAGTTGAAGTTATTGTTGATACGGGATCATCCGATTTGTGGGTTATTGCTGCTGATGTTAATTGTGCTTATGTTAATTTGACTGCAAACCAGAAAGAGACAACGTTTACAGATATAGCTGAAGATCTTGATGATAATGAAGTGTTTACTGCTGATGGTGTTGAAGATACATTTTCTTATTCATTTGATAGTAATGATCCAAATTTGGATGGTTTCGATGATGATCCGTTTACTTATTCATTTGGTTATGATGATTCCTTTGACAGTACCATAATTGATGGTGTCAGTGCATATGCACCGGTTTATAGTACCGAAAGTGCATCAACAACTTACAGGCCCACTTCAGCAACTTACAGGCCAACTCGGACCACCAATAGGTACTACGCTTCGGCTACCCGGTCGTATTCTTCATACTCAACTAACAATGCCTGTGCAAGTTATGGTACCTTTAACTCTAAAAATTCAACCAGTTTCAAGTACAATTCAACAGAAGAATTCTTGATTGAGTATGTAGATGGACTGTACTCTCGTGGATACTGGGGAACTGATGATGTTAGTATTTCTGATATTACAATTGAAAATATGGTGCTTGGAGTTGCCAACTACTCTACCTCAAGATCGGGTATCTTAGGTATTGGATTGGCATCACTTGAATCTCAAGTTATAACTGCTGAATATTATGGGGACTCAAGTGAGTATATATACAGCAATTTCCCCATGAGATTGAAAGAACTGGGTCATATTGACAGAGTTTTATACTCGGTTTACCTTGATAATGATAACTCTGAAGGTACTATTTTATTTGGTGGGATTGATAAAGCTAAATTTGAAGGTGATTTACATGTTTTCCAAATACCTATTACCCCAGAAACCCTGGACTATGCTAGACTTGGTGTCAAATTGGATTCAATTGGATACGATGGTCTTGATTTAACTGAAGAAATTGATGTTAGAGCTTGGATAGATACCGGTTCGACGATATCGTATTTACCCAAGTCATTAATGGAATCAATAGCATTGAGAGCAGCAGGTGAGTATGATAGCCAATATGGTCTTTATAATATCGATTGTGATGCTACATATCACCCATTAACTTTCAATTTTGGTAAAGTTAAAATCACAGTTCCCTTTAAAGATATGATTTTTAAGTCTCCAGTTACCAAAACTTGTTTCTTTGGAATTGCACCTTTAACGTCCACTTCAGAGCAAGGTATTCTCGGAGATAACTTCTTAAGAAGCGCTTATGTTGTATACGATTTAGAAGAGTATAAAATCGGGTTGGCTCAAGCTAAACATACCAAGGATGAAGATATTGTAAATGTCTCAGACAAACTCAGTAGCTTAGATATGGTAGATGATTCAGAGGCCAATAAAGATCCCGATAGTTCTTTTGATAGTAGTGGTGATACCAATATTGATAATGATGGCGGTGAAGGAGATGATAGAGCTTATTCTGCTGCTTCCTCGCTTTCATCATCTTTTTTTGCAACATTAACCGGATTTTTAGTGTTCTTTATTAGTACGTAAAATAATATAAATTCGCACCCCAGCACCACTCGCGAAATTCAACCCAACTATGTTGTCTAGGTTGGTCAAATATTTCCGGGGACAGCCCGCTATAGAGACCAAAGAGACCAAACCAGAAGATCAAGATGTATTATCACTCACAGAAGCATTTGAAGGCGATTCTCTTATTTTGTCGGATGTCAAAGAAATTGTCCAATCTCCATCCCAAAGGCCAATCCAATATGGCACCTCATTCTTAGATGCCGTTGATTTTAAGACCGATTCCAATTATAAAGAGATCAAATTCCATTCAAGTTTGGATTGGACACCAAACCTTGAAACCGATTATGAAATCAAGGTCAATAAGTTCTATTTCCCTCGTTTAAACAAATTTGAAAGAAAACAGATCTCAGTAGAGGACAAATTCAAATATTCAATAGACGAAAAGATTGAAGAAAGTGAACGGTTAAAGAAGGAAAAAGTCGCCAAAGTTCATGCATTAAATGATCAACAGATTGCGTTTGTTAAGAACAAATTCCGAGAACGGGATCAATTTAAGGTGTTAATATCTAATTACCAAATTGATATTAAAGTCCGGGATATAAATACCTTAAATGGACCCAGTTGGCTTAATGACAATATAATCGATTACTATTTCAACTTAATATCATCAAGAGACCCTCTATTTCATAGTTGGACCAGTCATTTCTTCACCACCTTAAAATCAAGAGGGTATCAAGGTGTTAAACGATGGTCAAAGAGACAAAAACTTAATTTATTCGAAAAAAAATTGATATTTATCCCTATAAATATCGGATCTCAACATTGGGCTTTAGCCATTATAAATAATGATACTAAGACCGTTGAATATTATGATTCTCTTAATATAAGTGGGAATTTACCAGCATTAGAATTGATTAAGACTTATATTGTCGGGGAACGGGAAAGACTTGGGGTTCTGAATGATATTTCTGAATATAAGTTGCTTCCCAACCAAACAGCACCTCAACAATCAAATGGATATGATTGTGGTGTCTTCACATGTATCTGTGCTAATTATTTGTCTCGGTATATGCCTCTACAGTATAGTCAAAATGACATGTCTACATTTAGATATAGAATGGCTTATGAGATTTTAACCAACACTTTACTTGACTAATCCTTTAATTTTCATTAATTTGTATAATAGAATAAAATATAGAACTATTCAATCGGCCTCATTATATCCTATTTTAACCCCACACTTTTTTTTTCACAGCCATCGCGAATGCTTCACATTCACTTTTATCCCCAATAAAATCCCCATCTTATCTGAGACTGAAAAATTTCAAAATATCTCATTGAACAATGGAAGTTTCTCCTACAAAATTACAGTTAAAAGGTGATTTTTCAACTCCTACTACCACCTACTTAACATTAAAAAACACTTCTAATGATGCTTTAGCTTTTAAGATCATGACAAACGCTCCAAAAGTTTACTCTGTTAGACCTAATGTTGAGGTAGTTAATCCAAACCAACTGGTCCAAGTTTCAATTACTTTACCTTCTTTAAAACAACCTCTTCCAAAAGATTATCAATCAAACCATAGATTCATGGTTGTTTCTTTACCAAGTGACGGAGTTCCCGGGTCTAATGTTGCTGATAATTGGCCCGAATTGCAGACTAAATATTCAACTAAGTTGACTAGATCTAAAGTTTTGGTTGAATACTTGTTAGGTGGTCAAGAAGCGTCGTCTGCTGCTGCTACACCTGCAAGAGCAAGTAGTAGATCTAATAGAATCTCTAAATTTGCTCCAAATGGACATGCTGAAACTGTTGCTAATGGCTCAGCTCATGAGAAGGCATCTGATAAGAACCTTGGTGGCATTGCTGCAGCTGCCGCCGGTGGTGCTGCTATTGGTGGTGGTGCTACAGCATTAGCGGTCGGGTCTAGTCGTGGAAATGGGTCCAACGCAGGTTCTGGTTCTGGTTCTGGTTCAGCTATCAGCACTGGCTCCAGCTACCCTCGTAATGGTTCCAACTCTTCTCCAGTTAGTAGGCAAATTCCTGAAAGATTCCCATCTACTCGGGATAAGTATAACTCTGTTTCTAGTTCCCCAGGTGCATCATCTCAAGCAACCGCTCAACAGAATGCAGAATTGGTTAAAAAGATTGATTACTTACAAGAACTGAATGATAGAGTATCAAAGAAAATCGATAATGTTGAAAAATTGATGATTTTAACTTTAATGGTTCTTTCTTTTATTCTTGGTAAATTGATGGTTTAGTTATAACTGGGTTATATATCAATTCAGCCATATTTATACTTAATACTATATATTTGCAATATAAACGTATTTATTTAACGTACTTCACAAAAATCATACATTTACGATATAAACAATATTTACAATAAACTAAAAAATACCTAAAAATGAACTATCTTTTTTAGACTTCATGGTTTTAATTTGGTTAACACTATCCTCATACTTTATAATCTTCTCGTTTGAGGTTTCAATTTTATTTACAAGATAATCTAATCTTCCCTTTAATTTATAATTAGCAAAATCGAGCTTCAGTAACTCATCTTCCATTTTATTAATCTTTTTCGTCTCAACATTAATTAAATAATTATAATGATCTATTTCAAATCCTTTGAAAATATCAGGATCTTGAATCAATGTTTTAAAAGCAGCTTGATAAATTGGTCTACCTAATTTAATTGAACATAAAACACCTTTTTCATACTTTAAATTAATTAAATCATTTTTTTCTAATGATGATAATGTAGCCATAGTCTCATTAGATGGTTTAAATAATGGCGATTTATTTGATAATTCATCAAATTTAATTGCATCTTTTTCGGCCAATAGTTTAATTAATTCCCAAACTTGTGCTGGATCCCAATTCTTGAAATCTGAATCACCTACACTAGTGGTATTACGTAAGAAAAAGGTTGTAATTTGTTCAGCAGCTTGACTAACCATTTCTTTCAACGCTTCGTGAGGTGTTTCACCAGATCTTATACGTCTTACAAATGACTGTAAATCAAGCATTCTACCTCCCAAAGGTTCCAAACACTCTTCAATGATTTTACTATCTAATTTTTCATATTTAAGATCCTTTAAGTGATTCAATACAAAATGTTGACTACCTTTTCTTGAAGCATCACTTAATGCAAGTGTCTTGAACACTTGATTAGGTAACGATTCATTAAGTTGTTTAATCGATCCTACATCATTAGTTATAAATATAACATGAGCTAAATTAGATTGAATCAAAGAAGCAGACCAATCACTAATCATTTTATAAAAGAAATCATGATTACCTGATTTCAGAGAAAGTTTATTAATAATGATAACTGGTTTAGCTTCAGGGTGTTGTTGTAAATAAGCATCAAGCTTCATAACTTCATCAGTTTTCACTTCAACATTTGGATTTTGTCTTTGTTTATGTTGTTGTCTTTTACGTCTTCTATTCACTTGTTTTGAATATTCATTATATTCTTCAAGAGCTACGTTTTTAATTGCTTGAGCCGTTAACAGTAACATATTCTTCACTTGAGTTTCTTTAGATTCACTTAATCCAGATTTTTGCCCAGTTATACCTTGAACACCCAAGTCTACAAATTGGGAAATAGAATTAACCCAACTGAATACTGGATAATAACCAATTTGTTCAGCCACACTTTCTATAAATTTAGAGTCACTTCTAGCACTAATAACCGCTTCACAATCAATATACAACACTTTTTTACGAAGATTTTCATCGGTCATTAAAGTATTATCAATAACCAATTCTTTCTTACCAGATCCTTTTGGACCTTTAATGATAATAAAGGTGTTGATATTTTCATAAATCCATAATTTTAATTGTTTAATTTTTTGAGCTCTCTCTTGCCAAAGATTCTCTGGTTCAATTGAATCGCTGTCAGCTTCCAAAGTGGAATCATTATTGATAGCATCCTGGTAACAAGCAGTATTTAATTTTTCACCAATATAATCATAACCACCACAATACCAAGATTTAACCCACTCAAAAGGTCCTCTAAACATCTTGAAATAGCTACTTTCTTTCAAAGTTGTTAATGAATATTTCCTGGTGATTTTTTCTCTAATGAAAAATTCACGAATAGGATCAAAAATCAACACCGCTAATGTAGCTAAAAGGGCTATAATTATAGGCACAGCAATTCTTTGATGGTTAGAGATAAAATCAGTGATATGGTTGACTCGTTTCAATGGTACATACTGTAAATGAAGTACAGTTTTCCCACTGTTTAAACGAATACCAGTGACACAATTCTTAGCGCAAATAGAGGCTCTTAAAGAAGTAAAATTGATGGTAGCAAATGGAGTAGTACTATTAGCAGGAAGAATGTCATCTATTCTTCCGTATCTTCTGAAAAGAACATAAAGCTCTTCTTCAGTTAACGGTTCACCTTCGAATTTGACCTTCAATTTAGGGCTAGGAAGTCTAAAAAGATCTTCAATCCATGGTGTTCCCTTAACTTGGAAACAGTCAGGTTGACGACGGAAAATAGAGTAAAAAATACCAAAAAGTCCACTTGTTTCTTGTTGTTTGTGAAGTTTTGTGTTGGAACATACAATTTCAATCAACTGCTTTGGAGTATAAGGTTCCGGTACGGAGATCTTAACAAAGGCTCCACCATCTCTTTTCATGGGAACAAAGTCAACAATTTTGGCACCTTCAGGTAACGGATTGGACTCGTGTGACGCCAATTTGATCACAAGTTCCTTCAATTCGTCAACAGAGATCCTTGAATGTATCATCATATTAATGTACTGGATAGGCTTGAAATATGAGATGGCATTGGGATAGATATGGTTGAAGTAGAATAACACCTCCCGGTTTTTTTCAACATCCACAACACCTGTGGTAGTGGCCGAGTTGTCTGTGTCATTAGCATCACTTTCTTTCTTTAATTGTTCGATATCTGTGGAATAAAGTCTAGTAGGAACACCTGTGCGGATGGATCTAGGGGTGGTGATGGGACTAGCAGAGGTCTGGTGGCTCCCGGTGTATAACCCTCTATACGCAATTGGGATAAAAGACTTGGATCTTAATAGAGATGTTGGCTGTTTCAAGACACTCATCTCTAGAGGCCCAGTCCTTAAAGGTCTGATAAACTTGAGCATGATTAAAATGATTGCTGTCTGCGAGTGATAAGGTCTGCGATCACCTGCATTTAGCGACGTGGAAAAGTAAATTGAATTTTAAAGACAAACTGATGAACAGAGACTTACAGTTATAAAGGCTAAATACTTCTAAGTAAAAACTGTATTAACGTATATAACTATGAAGGGAACGGTAGTAGGACTTGGTGTAACTTGGCGTGACTTAGCCTGAATTATACTTAACTGAACTTAGCATAACCTAGCAAACTTAACTCTAACTCTCACCGCCTCAAACTCATAAGCACAACAAGCTCATAAAACTAATCCAAGGCTGAAGGAATGGCACCAGGAAGATTTTTCAAGAAATCATTGGTTTTCAAAGCTTTGACATCTTCTTGATTCACCTTCTTCCCGTTCTTATAGTTGTTCTTAATGAAATCTCTCATAGAATTCAAAGCCGCTTCTCTACACAATTCCTTCAAATCAGAACCACTATATCCCTTTGTATTGATCACAATGGTCTCTAAATCAAAGTCGATTGGATCCAACTTACTTTCCTTTAAAATCTTACTTAAGATTGCTCTTCTTTGATTAGAATTTGGTTTACCTATAGCTAATTGTTTAGGCATTCTTCTCATAAACGCCAGATCTATATCATTTTGTCTATTGGTAGCTCCCATCACCATAATCCTACCATTCGATACTAACCCATCCCATAAGGTCATGAATTCGGCCTTTAACATGGCACTTACTTCATGATCGGTAGAACTTCTATCTCTTAAAAAGGAGTCGATTTCATCAATAAATATAATACAAGGTTGCAATTTGTTGGCCAATGAAAAAATAGCATCGACTATTTTATTACTTTCACCATACCACTTATCCATTATAGTAGACATTCTAATCAGTAAGAAAAAAGCTCCACTTTCTTTAGCAATAGCTTTGGCTAACATCGTCTTACCACATCCAGGTGGACCGTAAAATAACACTCCTTTTGGTGATTGGATCAAATCTTGATGGGCTGCAAAGATTTCGGGTTCAGTTAAAGGTAATATAACTGACTCTCTAATGTCATCTATTATATCATTTAATCCTCCAATATCTTCAAATGTCACCTTCAAATCTTCGGGGATGATCAAAGAGTTTAACAACAGTTTTTCGTATTCAGAGAAACTTAAATTCTTCAAATCCGGATTGGTGGTTTGGATTTTCTTCAAGATATTCAGACCTTTCTTTCTTGATTCTTTGGATTTGATGGTACTTTCACCGACTCCGTCGTTCAATATATGGTTGATAAGATAATACATCGAGAGCCCAGCTCCTGTTAAGAAGAACAAGTCTCCTAACAACTTAAGATCGATCTTAATTTTGCCTAAATCTATTTTGAACCGATTCATTACTTCTTTTGCGACTGTGAAATCTGTTAAATACTGCAGAAGTGGGTGCGAAATTGTGAGGAAATTCGAGATGAGCTCAAGAAGTATGGGGAGAAGATCCGAAGAATCCCATGGGATTCGAATGCCTGGTTCCATTCTAGATTCTATTAGAGACAAAGAAGAGAAAGGTGATTATAATGATGACAATAGATATGGTACTGTTAACAAAAAAAGGAAATTTAATGGGAAACAGAAGCTGAGAAAAGAGAGAAGACAGGAAGAAAGACGTTTAAAGAAACAGAAAAAGGTACAACCACAAATAAAATCGACTAAAATTGATGCTAGGGCTAATTCCAGTAAGAAAGGCAATAATAAGGGCAAAAAAGTGACCTTTGATATCAAAACTAAAGACCCTCAAGTCAGCGATGAGGTTAGCGATGAGAGCGATGAGGAAGACATCGATCTCGAGGATGATGAACAAGATCCAATGGAAGCTTTAAGACAATTAAAAGCAAAGAAAAATAAAACCAATGGGACGTCAGAAGTCCGAATTGTGAAAGCAGATGATCTTGAAGATGATAGTCTTTCTGATATGGAAGACTTCAGTGAAGACATCGACGGAGACAATGAAGAAGATCCATTGGAAGCATTAAGAAAATTAAAGCAAGGAAAAAAATCAACTTCTGAGCTCAAAATAGTGAAAGAAGATGATTTGGATGACGATTTCGAATCTGAAGAGGACGATTTTGGTGGGTTTGATGATGATATAGAAGATGATAACTTGGAAGAAGACGATTTTGACGAAGACGAAGAGTTGGAAGAGGAAGAAGATCCTTTGGCTAAACTTAAAGCTTTAAAAGATGCTAAGAAGAAACAAGAATCATCAAAAGATAAGAGCTCAAAGAAATCAAAATCTGAAAAGAAACCAAAAAAGGAAGCGTACGCTGTCCCACCTCAAATCCGTCAACAAATGGAAAAAGATGAAGCAGATATGGAATACTATGCAAAGAAGTTGGGAATGAAAAAGGGAAAACACAGTAAACTTTCCAAAACAGACGAAGATGATGTTATTGGAGGTTTATTAGATGGTTTAGATTTAGACTTCGGTTCAGATGCTGGTGATTTTGATGAAGATATAATTGAAGAAGAAGAGGAGGAGGATGAAGAGGAACAAAGTGTAGAGGAAGAAGAAAATACCAGAGAACAAGCTCAAGAAAGCATCGACAAACCATGGAGCTCGGATGATAGTCTAAGCGAAGGAGATTTCGATTCAGATCTTGATGAAGAAGATTTAGCTGGTCTTGAGGATGAAGATGATGACGGTGAAGCTGATTTCGAGGCAAATACTGTTCCTAGTAAAGAAAATCCATTTGTGGCACCTCTGACTGAAGTCGAAGAAGGTAAATATATTCCACCAGCATTACGTAGAAAAATGGCTATGGAAGCAGGGGATGTATCTGAAGATGTTTTGGCATTACAAAGATCTATCAAAGGTTCATTGAATAAATTATCTGAAGCCAATATTTCCTCTATAGTGAATGATATCAATGGGTTATATTTAAATAACCCACGTCATGTCACCAATGAAACCTTGACTAATATCATTATTGATGGGATTGTATCACAAGGAAGATTATTGGAAACATACGTATTCCTTCAATCGTGTGTTGCTGCTGCAATTTTCAGATTACAAGGAGTTGAATTTGGGGCTCAATTTATTCAAACTTTGATTGAAAAATTTGATAAATCCTACATCTACAATGAAAAGACCAAGGAAACTTCTAATATAATATCTTTACTTTCAGCAATCTATTCATTTCAATTGGTTTCATCTAAACTTATTTATGATATAATCAAAGTTTTAATTAATGAATTTAATGAATCTAATGCTGAAATTCTTTTAAGATTGATTAGAAACTCGGGTAATCAAATCAGATCTGATGATCCAAGTGCATTAAAAGAAATAATTTTATTAATTAATAAAGTAACATCTTCAATGAAAGAAATCAACCCTAGAACTCAATTTTTAATAGAAACTATTAATTCTTTGAAGAATAATAAATTGAAAACTAATAATGATTTCAGTCAGGAACTTACACTTAGATTAAAGAAATTCTTAGGTACTCTTGGTTCAACTAATAGAGAACCAATTCAAGTCTCTTTAGATGATATTAGGAACGTTGAAACTAAAGGTAAATGGTGGTTAGTTGGATCTGCATGGAAAGGTAACGAACATGCAGTTGAAGTTAATTATAATCCTCAAGCTATGAATGAAATATTGGATAAAGCAGAACCAAATTGGATGCAAATAGCTAAAGAACAAAGAATGAATACTGATATTAGAAGAGCTATTTTCATCTCAATCATGTCTGCAGAAGATTATGTCGATGCTCTTACTAAGTTGGATAAATTAGCACTCAAAAAGTCTCAAGAAAGAGAGATCCCAAGAATATTGATTCATTGTGTTAGTGTTGAACCAAGTTGGAATCCATATTATGGGTTATTAGCTAATAAATTATGTGATTCTCATTCATATAGGAAAACATTCCAATTTATGTTCTGGGATACATTAAAGGAAAATGAAGGAGTTGGCGCTGATTCAGATGAAGAAGATGATTTTCAAGGTTTTGATAGAGATGACGAAGATGAAGACTCTAAAATCAAAAGAATTTATAATTTAGGTAGATTTTATGGGTTCCTTTTATCTGAAGGAACCTTACCTTTACATTCATTAAGAAATGTTAATTTCTTAGTCACTTCAAGTGATAATAAATTATTCCTTGAGGTTATATTAGTAACATTTTTAGATTTGATAGCTAAAAAGTCACAAATTAATGCCGTTGGAATGGGGATTGGAAAAATCAAATCTGATGATATGAAGTTTTCAGATCAACTTTTAGCTGAAAGAATCTTGAAAGCTAAAGAGGAAACTACACTTTTAAGAGGTTTACAATATTTTATTCAAGAAAGAGTTGCCAATAGTAATTTCTTTAGTGGTAAAAAGCAAACTAAAAGAGTCAAATGGGGTTCAAGTAAAATGAGTGATATTTTAGAAGAATTAATTTTAAATGAAGGTCGCTAATTTGCAACCTATAATATTATTTATGTACATATATATACAAGCATTATTAACTTAATCCTCTACTAATTCAATTATAGCTGCAGATTCAACATGTTTCGTTTGAGGGAAAAAGTCAAATCCAGTGATATCTTTTACTCTATATTTAGATCCACCTGGAAGGTTTTGTAACATCCTTAAATCTCTAGCCTGGGTGAAGACATTACAACTGATATAAACAATGAGCTTAGGCTCGAATTCGATAAGTTGTTTCAAAAATGATTCGTTAGATCCTTTACGGGATGGATCCATAATTACAACAGATTCATTACCTTTAATATTAGAGCTCTCAAATTCTTTACTTTGAAATAATTCATCTGCGTTACCATGAATAAAATTGATCTTTTCTGGTACAGCCAATGAATTCAATTTGGCATTATGAGAAGCATATTTGATCGAAGTCTTAGATATTTCAATTCCAAATACTTTACCTTCGTCGGGAACTACATTACTAAGAGATATACCGAAAAACCCAGATCCACAATAAGTATCAACAATATTTTTAAACTTGACATCTTCTAAATGGTACTTAACATAGTCTAAAACCAAAGGTAATATCAGAGTATTTACTTGGAAAAAATCATTAGCAGGGAATTGAAATAAATAATCATTAACTCTTTCAGTAATAACCTTCTTTCTATCCGTAATACATTTTATATCATAACTTCCAGTTTCGTTATTAACTTTCCAACTATCTCTTAATATAGTTGTGGCTTGGTCTCTTTTATAGTTACCAGCACTTATGTCTTTAATAATTTGTGATCTTAAAATTGGTAATTCTCTATTTATGGATTGAGTGGCTATAGGACAATAATCAACATCAACCCCAGGTTTGGTTGGATCAACATTTTCGTATCCAATGTTAACATTGAAGTCGCCCAGTTCAATAGATTCTCTATTCCATTTAAAATGAGGATTCAATTTAGATCTGTATGAATACTCAAGAGGAGAAGGAACCACTGATCCTATACTATCTCTATCTAACTTGGTAAATATATCGGGATGAAAGTAGTCATATGCCTTCTGAATTACTTTCTGTTTAAACTGGAGTTGATCATCATAAGGAATCATTTGTAATTGACATCCTTTACACAGTTCAAACTTATCGCATACAACCAATTTATCTTTACGTTTGGTGGTCCGCTCATTGGCATTTGTGACTTTGAGCAACTTAGCTTCTGCATAAAGAGGATGGTGCATTAAAAGAGTAATATCAACTACATCACCTACTACTGTTTTAGGAACTTTTACTATGGTATACTTATCTTCAGTATCCTCTCCAAAGTCATAGTTATACGCCGATTTGGGCACTAAACCCAACCCTTCAGCTTCTGTGGTCAAATAAAATATTCTAACATCTTTAATAGTCACTTCAGGTCTATCTCTCATGAAGAGAAAGTCTTTTAAACAGTTTTCGTTGTTCTTAATATCGTTTAAAGTTATTGAAGTCTTTAGGTCTGTATTTAATACGTTTAAAGCATCTGAAATTTCTCTAGCAAGGACATTATCTCTTTGGGTTTCATCATTTGTATCTCTCTTCGTAGGACGGTTAACTGCCTTATATAATTGGAGCGGTGTCTTGGACTTCTTTCTCGGGAAAGATTTGCGATGAGGTTTGTTTGTCTCAGATAAAGATGGGGTGAATTTTTGACCTAATATTGGTGCCTGAGCTTTTTTATTGGTATATCTCGGTAGTATTATGGATCTTGACTGTATTGTTATACTTCCCATGAAGGAAACACTTCGCGTGTTTGTCTTTGTTACTGCTTTAAGCATGTCTTGAGTATACCTAATTATAAATCTGAAACTTCTTATTCGCGGAGATCTACAAATGGTTGCAAAATCAATAATAATTAACACCATATTTATATTAACATTGTTATATATATATTACACTATTACATAGTATCAGGCAGCAGCTTGTACTATTGGGACCTCTTCTTGGGCATAATCTCTTAAATCCAAGGTGACAGTCTTGGAACTATTTTCCTTTTGTTCTCTATAAATACCCACCAAAGCATCAGATTTTTCAAAAAGTGAATTCTTTAATGAAATAACAATGAATTGGAAAGTTGGACTAGAAATGCTCTTAATATAATTAGCAATCTTATTGACATTCGCCGAATCTAAAGCAGCATCAACTTCATCCAATATAAAGAAAGGTGAAGGTTGATAGGAATGAATAGCGAATAATAAAGCCAATGCAGCCATTGTCTTTTCACCACCAGAAAGTAATTCCATGTCTCTGAATCTTTTCATTGGAGGCATGGCATGATATTTGATACCTCCTGAATATGGTTCATCATCCTCTTCAATACTAAGATACGCTGAACCACCTAATGGAGATGCTGCAGTCTTAGTTAATTCCTTATAAATAGAATCGATTTTACCAGAAATATGTTCAAAAGCTTCATTGAAAAGTTCCAATCTTTTAGCTTTGATTTCATTAAACTTTTCAATTACTTTGTTCTCCTTTTGTCTAGCCTTTGTGAATTCTCTATCGAAATTCTTTAATCTGTTATCAATTTCTCTTAATCTTTGAGCAGCTCTAGCATTTGGAGTTAATTGATCGAGTTCTTCCATGACGTTTTGTAGCTTAGCAATGAGTTCTGCTTCTATTCTTGTGGTATAAGATTCCCTTAATCTTGAATCTAAAAGGAAATAGTCCAATTCAACTTCATGAATTGTTTTAGCATACTTATCAACGTTACCATCGAGTTGAATCTGTTCAAGTAATCCATCTTTCAATGGTAAATTGATATTTTCAATCTTACAATTCTTTAACACATTGACTTTTTCAATTTGAACTTTTAAGATATATTCTTCAATATTATTAGAGCTTTTTACGATAGTTTCTATATCAGCTTTAATTTCACTTATGTTGGTTTCAAAATCATTAATGAATTTCATTTTTTCCTTCGATGAAATATCGAAGTTTGACTTTTCCTCTTTGACAGATTCTAATTCAACTTCGAATTTATCGAGTTCACTTTCGATAGCTTCTTTGGAGTCTAATAAATCCTTCAATTTTAATTCTAAGTGTTTTAAATCTTTTTGAAGTAATTCGGTTCTAGGTTTAATTTCTTCCAAATAATCACTTTCGAATTTCAATTTATTTGTAAGTGTAGAAATGGCTTTGTTATATTGAGCTCTTTCTTTTGCTTTCGTTCTCATTGCTGCACCATGGATTTCTTCATAATCTCTAATACCTTGAGAGAAGTCATATTTGTCACAGAATTCGGCATAAACCGCTTGTTGAATAACTTCCATGTCTTTAAGAATCTTGTTAATATCTTTTTCTAAATCATTTAAGGCCTTGGTATTGGTTTTAACCACATCCTTTAATTCTTTGATTGATTCTTTGTAATGATCAATTTCAGTAACTTTGTCTTTAACTAATCTTTCAACAGAATCTTTTTGGTTTCTAAGAATTGGTAATTTATCATCTAATTGAATGATCTTTTCATCGATTAAATTGATTTCAATCTCCTTTGGTTTCTTTTCATCAATTTTAGCTAATTGTGAAACTAATTCTTCTTTAGCATCATTAAGATGTTTGATTTCATTTTTATCCCAAGATAAAGATGCAGAAGATTTAGAAATACCACCACCAGAAATTAAACCTGACCTATTGATAACACCTCCATTCAAACAAACCAACTTATTGTCTATTTTCTTATCACTACCCCATTTTAATCTCCTTGCAAGTGACATATTATCAACCACCAAGGCATCTCCAATAACATATTGGACTGCTTGTTGTAAATTAGAATCATCAATTTCTACAATATCAACACCAGGTCGAACTTGAGGATGAATTGATCTTAAATAATTCATGTTAATAATGTCAACTCTTATAGAGTCCAAAGGAATAAAAGTAGCAACTCCGGCTCTTCTTTCTTTTAATATCTCAATACATTTATAAGCAACAGATGAAGTTTCGACAATAATAGAGTCTTGGTTTTTACCTAACAAAGTTAACAATGCTTGTTCATATTTCTGCTGACTAGGACGTATAAGATCATGAACAAAACCTTTAATTGATCCTTCAGGCAATAAAGTTCTCAATAATGAAAGGTTTTCTCTGAGTTTCTTTTGTCTTGAAGATTCTCTTTGTCTTGCACTCAATTCTTCGAGTTTAAGAAGAACTTCACGCAATTGAGTATTCAATTGGAGTTCCTTTTGAGTATACTCTTCTTTTTCTTTTACCAATTTATTTTTCAATGCAATCTTTTCGGTTTTTGTTGTTAAAATATCGGTCATTTCATTATCAATAGATACCAATTGAGTGTTTAATTCATTATCTTTAATAATTTCAAGTTCACTCATAGATGTTATTAAACTTTCTATTTGTTCCCTTTTATTTTGTACTAAAGAATTTAAGGATTCCCTTTGGTTTTCCAAAAGACTTAATTTTTGTTCCAAGTCAGATCCACCTTGAGCTAAGAATTTGTTTCTCAATTCTTCATATTCAGTATGAGCTTCTGGTGGAAGATTAGTGGAAACAGATGCATTGATTCTATCTTCGAATTTTTTGAATAACTTTTGTGCTTCATTCAATTGCTTTTGAGTACTACGAACCACAGAATCTTGTTTAGTAAACTCCTTGGTTAAATCCTTAATTTTGGTCTTGGTGCTACCGATTTTATTGATTAAAGACTTTTTACTACTTTCAATGGGTATAATACTAAGCTTTTTCTCATCAATATCGTTGGTTAGTTTATCAATTTTTTGTTCAAATTGTTTTCCTTGTAATGATAATGAAGAGAATTCAGAAACGAGTTCATCGTATTGTTGTTGTTCAGTAGTAAGCTTTTTCTTTAATGTTTTAGCTTCATCTTTTTTGGACGTCAATAAAGATTTCATCTCGTTATATTTCATTTCATTATGATAAAGTTTATATAAATTTATCTTTTTAGTTAATTCGGATTTTTCAGTTAATTTTTTTTCAAAAGCTTCTTGTTCAAGTAATTGCTCTTTATATTGCTTAGATTCAGAATTAAGAGTTCTTTTTCTTGAAAAAACCGAGTTGGAAAACTCGTGGGCTTTATCCATTTCTTCTTTCAATTCTTCATATTCAGATGCATATTCATTAGATCCACTAATGGTTTCAATTAATTTAGTCAAATCTTTGGGTGATTGTGAGGCTATCAGTTCAACATCACCTTGGAAAACTAGGAAATTTCGGGCCTTAATCAAGATATTCTCTTGCTTTAAAACATTGGTGTAATGTAATGCGGTGACAGACTTATTATCGATTTTATAATCGGTAGAACCATTGGCATTTATAGTTCTTTTCATGGTTATCCTTTCACCATCCTGTTTCTCATAAACAACCTGGACGTATGCAGTGGTAGGATCAGCACCAATCACATCCAAAGACGCGTCGGCGAGATCTATATCATCTCTACGTCCACGATAGATCAAATCTTTCATGTTCAGTGAACGAAGATGTGACGATTTGATACCTAATACAAAAGATATGGCATCCATCATATTGGATTTTCCGGCCCCATTGGGTCCGATGATTGATGTGAAACAACTTGTTCCGAACCCTATGGATGTGGTTCCCTTATAAGACTTGAAGTTATGGAGTTCAAGACCTACTATTCTCCCCATGGTTACCTGTTAACTAGTGATGAGTGGTGAAAAATATATACCGCGTACCGTGTCGCAAGATAATCTGTGGGGCGTGTGAGTACCGGGTTGCAAAAAAGATAGACTGCTTGATTTGCAACGGTATAAATGGGAAAAGGCTAGGATTATTTATGGGCTGGGAACGGGCCTGTTCAGACGGGAGTGTAAAGGGGAGTATATATGGCTCAGAACCGGAGTGCAACTTACTGATCGTACTGGGACTTGGAGACACAAGTTGTCGCTCTATATTGCAGTATACTGTGCTCAAAATGAACAACGTCGAAGACAGAGCTCAGATTAACGTTGAACCAAATAGACCGTTGGTTTATCGATGCTACATTAACCCCAATTTGGATTTAAATGAGTGGGATAACTGTAAACAGAAGACCAAACCCCCGATTGCACACCAAAATGGTAGCTACAGTCCCCAAACTTACCTAGTATTCACTGCATATTTACCCATGAACCCAGCCATCTAATAAAGTCTTGAGCTCTTCCTTGCCTAATCTAATTCATATGATCCGTCCAATTGTGGTGGTGGGGCCCCGCCGGTGATAACCGCAGCGGTTATCGCAATCTTCGCGATAAACTTTAGCCATACAAGTGTACGGAAATATCCCATCTTTTCATGACTATCTATAGAGAAAAAGAACAGTTTTTAAGTTCAGAAGATGAATTTTCAACCATTTCAAAGCCTTCAATCACAAGGTTCCTTTCAAATCTGTTTCAATGTATCCCAAATACTTTGACCTCCCAATTTAAAGGTTTAGGATTAAATGATAACGATTTTGATAGTGAAGAAATCCCTCCTTTACCTTATAAATCAAGTTTCCAGTCCCATATCACTTCCAATTTAAGTACTGCTGAAAAATTAACCAAATTAAGGTTATTGATGAAAAAACATAAAATAGCCGTCTACATTGTAGCCAGTGAAGATGAACACCAAAGTGAATACACTGCAGAAGCCGATCAAAGAAGAGAGTTCATTTCTGGTTTCACGGGAAGTGCTGGAATTGCTATTATCACTTTGGATGATGCTACCACTTTAACTGGTGAAGCTGCCTTATCTACAGATGGTCGTTATTTCTTGCAAGCAGAAAAACAGCTTGACTCTAAGTATTGGACTTTGTTGAAACAAGGTATGCCCCAATATCCTAAATGGTCTCAATACTGTATCAATAAGGCTCTTTCAAGTAACTTCAGTAATGTCATTTCTTGTGATCCTACTCTTATCAGTTTAAGTGTAGGGGAATTCTTCGAAAAGGCCTGTAAATTTCAATATCATAATCAAGTCAAATTTGAACCTTTACAAGGAATTAATCTTGTAGATGAAGTTTGGGGCTCTGATAAACCACAAAGATCTTTAGCTCCAATTTATGCCTATGATATCAAATATGCTGGTGAGACTGTGAATGATAAACTTGGTAGAGTTAGAAAGATTATGAAAGATACTTACCAAGCAGATTATCTTGTTATAACCGCTTTAGATGAAATAGCATGGTTATTAAATTTAAGGTGTAATGATGATGTGGAATTCACTCCTGTATTCTTTTCGTATGTGATTGTAACCTCTCAAAAAGTAACCTTATATATCAACCCAATCAAATTAAAAGGTGATGCTAGCTTAGATGAACATCTTAACTCTATTGATGGTCTTATCATTAAAGATTACAATGATTTTTATAATGATTTAGGAACTGTCAAATCAGTTGTTACTCAAGAGGTTAATTCTATTATCCTACCATCTAAAAGTAATACTAATTATGCATTACTTTCATCAATTCCTGATTCTGATGCTAAACAAAACATTACTTATCGTTCTGTTGTTTCATATATGAAAGTTTGTAAAAATCCAACTGAGTTGTTTAATTATAAATTGGCTCAGTACAAAGACTCTTTGGCATTCATTATATTTTCAGCATGGTTAGAGACCCAATTGCTGAAGGGTAAAGTCATCGATGAATATTTAGCGGCTTGTAAAATTCATCAAATTAGATCAAGATTCCCAAACTTTGTTGGTGAATCCTATGAAACTATTTCATCTTCTGGTCCAAATGGTGCAATTATTCATTATGCGCCATCAAAAGAGGACCATTCTATTATTGACCCTAATAAGATCTATTTAATTGATTCAGGTGCTCAATATTTAGAAGGTACTACAGATATAACTAGAACTTATATGTTTAATGAAAAGGCTGTACTTGCAGAAGATAAAAAATATTATACATTGGTATTAAAGGGACATTTGGCTGTTTCAATGGCTAAATTTCCGCCTCATAGCACTTCAACAGCCACTATTTTAGATGCTTATTCAAGACAACCACTTTGGAACCAAGGGTTAGATTATAATCATGGTGCCGGACACGGTGTTGGGGCTTTTGGATTGGTTCATGAATCACCTTTATATTTTCTGACTACAGTTGCTGGACCCAACTCAGAACCATTATTTGAAAAAGGTGCAATTACAACTATCGAACCAGGATATTATGTTGATGGGGTAAAAGGCTTTAGAATTGAAAGTGAATTAGAAGTTATTGAATGTGATGATTCGTTAGGTAAAACTAGAAGTGGTGAAAACTTTTTGGGATTTGAATACCTTACAAAAGTTCCATTTTGTTTAAAGCTTATTGATAGAAAACTTTTAAGTATTGTAGAAATTGAATGGATAAACAAATTCCATCAATCAATTAGAGATGAGTTTGGTGACAAACTTTTAGAGATGGGTGAAAATACTGCCTATAAATGGTTAATTAAAGAAACAAGACCTATTTAGAAGTATATAACGTTTATTCTATAGTACATACATGACACATTAATGTTTGATTGATGCTGAATATAAAGGTGGGAACCCTAAGCTCTTGCCCTTTTTATCAGCGGGTTTATAAGCAGGTCTTTGGAAACTTCCAGGTTTCTTAAGAACAGCTTCTGGTTTTTTAATAGACTCAAATTCTTTCTTGATATCTTTAGGTTTATCAGTATTCTTATAAGAAGGAAATTTCAAATTCACAGGATGAGGCCATTGTCCATATTTAAAGTCATCATTTAATTTAATTCTTTTATTAGAATCTTCATAGTCTTTTAAAGTATTTGAAATCTTATGAAGAATTGAAGTTGAATTCGATCTTGATCTTGAATCTGTTGATGATGATGTAGAAGATGATTTGTCAATCATATGAGATTCGGTTACTTTAAGTTTGTTTGAAGGACAACCTCTAGCAAGATAAATTAATCTTTCTTGTTGATCGATCGAATTAAATTCATTAATTAATTTATTAAAAATTGAGGTTACGATGGTTTCAATTCTCTTGAATTCCAAAGTATCGTTAATTCTTAATAAATAAATTATACTACTACAAGCAATTGATGAAGTAGTGGTAGCTAACCCAGTCTCAGGGTCATCCTTGGGAGCAAAATTTGAAAAGATATTGAAAAAATCAGTAATTAATTGAATTAAATTTTCATCATTAATAAATGATTCATTATTATTAAATTCAGAAAGTGAATTTTTCTCTTCCATTTCTTTCTTTTGTCTTGCAAGTCTTTTCTCTCTTCTTTTGTTGAATTCTTGATTAATCCAATTGGTTTTAGTAATACTTTCTTCAGGCCCAAACATAACGTTAGCTCTTTTAATAACTCTTGATCTTAAATCATTATCTTTGTTTCTTTCACTATTAATTTCTCTCCATTTCTTCTTTCTTTCTCTATTTTCCAATCTAATTTTTTCTTTATATTCTAAACTATTAATTTTAGGTTTAGCATTTGAAGAAGTTGAATTGAAGAATTGAGAAGTTTTTAAGTTCTTTAACGATGCATAATTAGATATTGCAGTTGTTAAAGAATTATTAACAAGACTTACAAGGTTATAATTATAATTTAAGATTTCATTAGTATTTGTTTTACCAAATAATATTAATACGTTTTCAATTGCAATAGTTGATTTCATTTTATTATGAGATCTGAGATAATCTTTTGCTAAATTTAATCCATTAATAAAGATATTTTCAAATTCATTGTCTTTATAATTGTTAATAATGGATATAAGTGATTGAGAATTCTTAAAGATTTGGAAATTTGAATTAGTTAAAAATGATGTAATTGATTTGATAATCAGAATCAAATTATTACTTTGATTATTGGAATTGGCAGATAAATTCGTCAATATCGAAGATAATTGATTATTTAAATCAACAGCTTGTCTGGAATCCTTTAAAGTAGATCTATGTAATGATAATGTTTCAGCAATAGATAATTTTCTATCCTTTGATTCCTTATCAATTTTAAGATCTTCAGATTCAAGATTATTAAGTAATTCTGTTGGATTTTCCATAGCCATATTAAAAGCATTGGTTAATATATCATTCATTTGCAATTGATTCAATTCTAATTCCTTTTGATGATCATTATCTATAACGTTTTTAACGGCATTTGCAATAGTATTTTGTAATTGATCATTAGTTAAAGATATTTCTGGATCTATATTATCTTTATTGGCTTCATTAGCAAAATGATTAATGATATTATCATCAAGCTTAGGTATATTTAAATTCTTTGGTTTGGCTTGACTGTGATCTACTTCTTGTACCTGATTTGTTATTTCTTTAGCAAGTTCTTGTAATAAATCTTCACTGATATTATCAGGCTTTTCTTCATGAATGTGTTGTACAATATTTGAAACCATATTACTTATATCAACCTTGTTTTTATCCTTTACCAAACTTTGGAATGATTCTGTTATAACTTTATTAAGACCCTCATCATCTAAATCTTCATCTAAATGAACAGTGCCTGATTCTTGATTACCTTGTTTTTCGGTGGTATCTTTGTTAGCATCCGCCTGGCCATGTTTAATGGATTCAAATGCATTTCCAATGGCATTTTCTAAATCCAAATCGTCATCAAAGTCATCTTTTTCCATGTGAAGAGGTGAATAAGTGTCTTGATCATGTTTTTCATTACTGTGTTCATCATTATGTTGCTCATTAGTGGGTTGTCCTTCTTCGGATTCGGGTTGATTTTTATCTTCATGAGGCAGATTGACTTCCTTTTCGTTATTTGAAACTTCTTTTAAGTCGTGGTGTTGATCATCTTGTCGTATGTCTTTATCTATGCTTTGAATAGCATCTGAGATAGCATTAGCTAAATCCAAATCGTCATCTTTATGCTTCTCCTTATCAGTGTCCTCAGAAGGGTCTTGTAAGCTCTTAAAGGCGTTACTTATAGCGGTGTCAAACATATGATCATCATCGTCTTCGTTATCATGAGCTTGTGGTAAGTTCTCCGTGTGGTCTTCGTGTGATCCTTGTGGAGCTCCATCGGAACCTTGATGCTCTTCTGTATTTTGCTGGGGATTTCCATCTTCGTTTATATAATTATCACTATCCTGTTGTACTTGTGAAAGATCAAATTGCTTGAAAACATCACCAATAGCGTTTTCTAAGTCAATATCATCAGTGTCTTTACCCATGACGATAAATAAACAATTGCGAAGAGGTGCGACTTTTTTTGGTGAAGTAGTTTTAAGACACTTTTGCGACATTGATAAAGATCGTATATGAGAGCATACATTTATATTGTATAGGTGGTTGATGTTGTAGAATTAGATAATAATATAAGAGAGTACTTATTATGCTGAGTAATTATTCAAATCTTAAAAGTTCAAGTTTATTTAAATTTTTTTCTATATATCTTATTACCACTATTTCTCTCGAAGCACATTATCATTAGAGCATATACATCGCTAATTATTTAAACAGATCATTCTTTGCAGCAACTGACCTCTTCCCTAGTAACTGGTTCACTAAATCCAAAAAGTAATTTACCAAAAAATGCACCAAGGATACAAGAAATGATAATGTAGCCATTATAGTACA
This sequence comes from Yamadazyma epiphylla, assembly GCA_030571925.1. NCBI lineage: Eukaryota > Fungi > Ascomycota > Pichiomycetes > Serinales > Debaryomycetaceae > Yamadazyma > Yamadazyma epiphylla. Next base: position 490,781 of record JAJLZA010000003.1, read on the forward strand.
TGAAGAGTAACATAATCAAGTAAGATAATCCCCATTGAATAGTGAATAAAGCAGACTTGATAACATGATTTGCAAAGGTAGATGTACCCAGCCTGAACATCCATCTATGTGAAATCACATATACTATCAGCAGCTGACCGTTTAAAGGATATTCGTCCTCGACTGGCGCCTCAATAGTAGTAGCTACTTCAAACTCTTTTGCAACTCTACTCAACCATTGACTGGCAACAACTAAAAGGAAAACTCCAATACAAGAGCCAGCAAACATTCCTTTAGAAGTTACATGCCATGATCGAGCAATAAAACAACTATCGATAGTATACCAATTCCATAACATCGAAATCTTACAAGCATGGGGGTCTGCAGAGCCCATTGTCATTTTTACAACAGGATCCATTGTGAGCTAAGCCTATCTTAAATTTATAAATTATTAACATTTGGGAGATTTATAGAACTTATATACAGAGAATCACTTCATATGAGCAAATTATATTACTGAAAATATTAGAAGTTCCCCAAAAAAGCTTAATTGATATTTTTTTTTATTATTATTTGCCAAACGGCTAAATATATATTCATTGGTTAATATTCATGGAATAGTTTGTTCAATAATATATCTAAAGATGATATTTGCTTGTAAAAAAGTGTATTCGCAAATATCACTATCTCGATATATTATTTTGTTGTCATATTTTTGAAAAATAAGCGACACGCAGATGATTAAACCGATTAAATCTTTTTTATAATAATTAAAGTTTCTACTGGAAGTGAAAATCACAGTTAATTGATATTATTTTATTCAATTCATTAAATTAAAAAATAAATTAGAAAAATTAGGAAAATTAGAAAAATTAGAAAAATTAGAAAAAAGTAATTAATAGAGAGACTTTACCAAGTGATTAATGTAGCGAAATTTAAAGTAATTATATTAAGAATCGACTATTTGAAATGCTTGAATATGAAACAAAAGAAGAGGCAGAAATCTAATATTTTGAACCTATTGGTACAACTGATCTAAAAATAGTAATATAGTTCCCTTAGCGCGATCGTTATTGATCTTAGTTTTCTATATATATAATTTTGCATGATAGCTAAACGTAAGTGTCAATGGATTCATATACAATTCAATTAAGCAGCGGCTAGGTCACGATTAATCGAATAGCAGGGAAACATCGTTAAGCTCTAAAGTAAGGGTTGGTAAAATGATATGATTTATATAATTTGTTTAAAAGCCATTTTTTGAAAATTAGTTTATGATTGATTTATAACAGTGTGTTAACTTGAAGTTAGCTGTTTTGAATATTATTAATTTTTTAGGCAAAGATATTATCAAATGCTTTTAGTGTATCTTTTGCCAGTATCTCGTAAAACTAAATCAGGATTAAGCAGAACTACACTCCTACGAAATGAAGGTAACACGTAACACTCATACGAAATTAAGGTAACACGCAACACTCATACGAAATGGAGGTAATACGTGTCATATCGTATCGAATAACCGCGGGATTAACTTTATTGTTTTTTAATGGTCGCCGTACCAATTGTATATGTCATGTACCATGCAGCCACATAATCTTGAACAACAAATTATTGGCCAGTACCATGATTATTTCCTTTTAGGATAAAGCCAAGTCATCAGCAACTAACTATAGATATCTTTAATATTTAAAACTTTATGAAGGCTAGTATATTAATACAATTGTCTGGACTAAAAAATCAGAGTCTGTAATGCTTCGTTTTAATTAAATAGAAATGATAGACTGGTTAAGGTTTATTTGGGTTAATAAACACCAACGACCACCAATTTAAAGAATATTTATTATTATATCACAAGTCCCCAATTGAAATTTCTTGATTTAGATAATGTTGCTACTCTGTGCAACATCCCTATATCCTTCCAAATAAATCAAAAGCGTCTTTTGCAAAAAATCCATATTTGGACTGGTACTTTTTTTTTTTCTCTTATCGAAGAGGAGGTTTACATTCCGTAAAAGCAGAATTACCTGGAACAGGTAATGGAACAAGTAATGCTTCAAAATAAAAAAAAATAAAAACAAAAAAGCACGAGGTCTCTATCTAAAATGTCAAATAAACAGCCCAATAATGACAACAACAAAAAGTACATTTTAAATGAAATTTTATAAGCCCCCCCCTTCCCGCTCCCCCCTTTGAAAGTTATAGTTATCTGTCATTTTAAGAAAACGTGCAATCGGTTATTTGGTTCCAATTTTTAATTATGAAAAAGATATTATACAGTGTTTAAACAATCATACATTTTCTGGAAGGTATAAGTTTGAAATTATGGAGTTTTGGAGAAACTATAATCAAGAAATACAGTGTTTAGGTAATGGACAGCACATCACTTGTTAAAAAATTGATAAAAAATAACAACAAAATATGCCTTATTCAGTTAAATTCAAGCACCAATACAGTAATATTTATTTTTCATTGTTAAAGCATTAATGTCACACGAAAATCAAAATGTATCTAAATAGTCTTTTTAGTGTACAAATATGGTAATTCAGGTATTTTCATTGTTTAAGCAGGTAACAGAAATATTCTGCAATTGATCTAGATTTTTCTCTTCTAAGTATTCATGAATTTGCCTTGACTCAATAGGGCATTTTTTTTTGTCTTCCAATAAAAACAGGTAAAATTAACAATTCCTTATTTAGTTTTAGATACTTGTCATTTTCACTAAAGATTTCAGAGGAGAACTATATAAACCAATGTGAAAACCACTTATTTATTAATCATGTTAAGAAAGTTAATTCTAGGTATTTACTTACTAGTGGTTTCAAATGCTTTAACAGCTTGCTCCCCTTCTGCAAGTAATCTTAGACAAGGGTTAACTGCCGACTTTTATGATGTTCCTGTAGATGTAGATGATGTGAACCCATCTCATGAAACTGAATTGGCAGTGATCAGCGCAATGTATGCTGATAAACCAATTCAGACAATAAATGATGTTACAAACGTAGATATCCAGTTTGCTGATAGCGAAAAAAACAATGAAGGTACTATATACGGTGAAACTGTTTTTGTCGCATCATATGGGTTGATATTATCAGGTTATTTTTATGCCCGTCAAAGTGGGAACTATACTTTCAGAGTTCAAAACGATGATGCTGGTATATTATCAGTGGGTCATGACATGGAATGCTGTGGCAGTAATACAGTAGTCGATATAAGTAATAGTACAACTTCAATAGTAAATACTGATGTGTATGCGAGTTATGCTGATTTAGTGGTCACTTTAAAACGTGGTTACTATTATCCTTTTGAATATGCTCACTATAATATCAACTATGGGTCCTCAGTGTCCATTATAGTAGACTACCCAGACGGAACTTCTGTAAGCGGAGATAGCATTCCATTCTTTAATTATTATGGTGCTGATGGAGAATGCCCGGCTTATGCCACTACAACAATACCATGGACAGGCACATTTACTACTACCACTACAAAGGAAGTTGGCCCTGATGGTATTCAAACTATAGAAGTGGACACTCCTACAACTAGGTCTTCAAGTGAAGCACCTTCATCAAGTGAAACCTCTTCATCAAGTGAAACCTCTTCATCAAGTGAAACCTCTTCATCAAGTGAAACCTCTTCATCAAGTGAAACCTCTTCATCAAGTGAAACCTCTTCATCAAGTGAAACCTCTTCATCAAGTGAAACCTCTTCATCAAGTGAAACCTCTTCATCAAGTGAAACCTCTTCATCAAGTGAAACTTCTTCATCAAGTGAAGCACCTTCATCAAGTGAAACCTCTTCATCAAGTGAAGCACCTTCATCAAGTCAACTACCAAGTTCAATCACAGATAGCATTACTTTAACTGTTACGTGTTCCGGAAATTCTTGTGCAGCTGGAGTAACAACAACTGTTGAGTGTTCCGACACTATTTGTACAGAAAAGGTAATTACTACTGAAACTTTACCAATACTTCCTACCACAAGTTATTCTTCATGGAGTAATTCATCAAGTTCGAGTAAATCATCAAGTTCAAGCGAATTATCAAGTTCAAGTGAATCATCTTCTTCAAGTGAATTATCAAGTTCAAGTGTTCCATCTTCTTCAAGTATTTCATCTTCTTCAAGTATTTCATCTTCTTCAAGCGTTCCATCTTCGTCAAGTACTTCACCTTCATCAAGTGGAGACTTATCTACAAGTACAATTCCATGTTATGGAGAATCTTGTAGTGATGGAATCTCAACTTCAACTGATTGTAGTGGATCTTCATGTACTACTGTAGTTATAAGTACAGATCCAATTGATATTCCAACATATACTGTCACTTGTTCAGGCGCAAGTTGTGAATCGGGAATTACTACCTATTCTGGTTGTACCGGTACTGGATGTACACCTTCAGTTGTTACCACCGTTCCTATTATTCCTTCTTCGAGCGAACCAATTTCATCAAGTAAGCCAATTCTTTCTTCGTCAAGTGGTGAGTTATCTACAAGTACAGTTCCTTGTTACGGCGAATCTTGTAGTGATGGAATCTCAACCTCAACTGATTGCTCTGGATCTTCATGTACTACTATAATTATTAGTACAACTCCAATTGATATTTCCACATACACTGTTACTTGTACTGGTGTAAGCTGTGAATCTGGAATTACCACTGTTTCTGAATGTACTAATTCAGTATGTGTCCCTTCTGTTATTACTACTGTTCCTATAATTCCTCCATCTAGTGGTGATTTATCTACTAGTACCACCACTTGTTATGGTGAATCATGTGGTAGTGGTGTTTCAACCTCAACTGATTGTTCTGGGTCTTCTTGTACTACTATAGTCATTAGCACAACCCCAGTAGATATCCCAACGTACACAGTGACATGCTCCGGAGCCAGCTGTGAATCCGGAATCACAACTTATTCTGGTTGTACTGGTACTGGATGTACTCCTTCAATTGTTACGACCGTTCCTATTATTCCTTCATCAAGTGAATTAATTTCTTCTCCATCGAGTGAAGACTTATCTACAAGTACTGTGACTTGCTATGGAGAATCATGTAGTAATGGAATCTCAACATCAACTGAATGTTCTGGATCTTCATGTACTACTATAATTATTAGTACAACTCCAATAGACATTTCAACCTATACCGTTACTTGTACTGGTGTAACTTGTGAAACTGGCGAAACAACTATTTCTGAATGTACTAATTCAGTATGTGTTCCATCAGTGATTACAACTGAAACTTTAATTCCTCCATCCAGTGGAGAAACACCAACTGTTACTACAACTTGTTATGGTGAAACATGTGAAACTGGTAAAACAACTGTTACAACATGTATTGGTAAAGTATGCTTTACTGAAATTGTTACAACCGAGACAGGTGACATTGATACTATTACTACACCTTGGTCTGGTACATTCACATCTACTTATACCACAACTGGACCAGATGGTGAGCCAACTGTGGTAATAGAAACTCCTACTGATGATCCTACCACAACCATACCTTGGTCTGGTACATTTACTTCCACGTTTACTACCACTGGGCCAGATGGCGATAGAACAATTGTTGTTGAAACCCCAACAAATGATGGAACTGTCACAACACCATGGACAGGTACTGATATTTCCACTTATACAATCACCGGCTCAGATGGTGAAAGAACTGTTGTGGTTGAAACCCCAACAGTTCCACCAACCATTACTACTCCATGGACTGGGTCTGATGTAACAATTCATACTGTTACAGGACCAGATGGTGATAGAACAATTGTTGTTGAAACCCCAACAAATGATGGAACTGTCACAACACCATGGACAGGTACTGATATTTCCACTTATACAATCACCGGCCCAGATGGTGAAAGAACTGTTGTGGTTGAAACTCCAACTGTTCCACCAACCATTACTACTCCATGGACTGGATCCGAAGTAACTATTCATACTACAACTGGCCCAGACGGTGATAGAACTGTTATTATTGAGACTCCAACTGATGTCCCAGTTACCTTTATTCCATGGACTGGTGATTTCACTTCAACTTATACTACCACTGGTGATAATGGCGATAGAACAATTGTTATTGAAACTCCAATGGATACCATCACTACCCCATGGACTGGTACTTTCACTTCTACTTACACCACCAAAGGTGGTAATGGTGATGGAACTGTTGTTATTCAAACACCAGCTCCGACTATTACTATCCCATGGACTAATAGTATTACCTCAACTTACACCACCAAAGGTGATAATGGAGAACCAACTGTTGTTGTTGCTACTCCAGTTCCTATTAAAACCGTTACTCTCCCATGTAATGAAAAAACTACCAGAACGTACACCCAAACTTGTGGTGCTTGTGAAAATGGAGATGTAGTTATTGTTATTGAAACCCCAGCTCCAGTTCCAGTTGTAACTGCAACTGTTGAATGTTCAGGAAAAGTTCCAGAAACTTATGTTAAAACAGCACAAAATGGTGATTTAACAGTTGTTATGGAAACCCCAGTTAAGACTGAAGTTGTTGTTGTAACTACTACAATCAACCCACCAGCCAAGGGAGGTAAGCAACCAGATGCCATTACCACCACTTACACCACCACTGTCGGCGGTTCTGGAACTAGTGGATCTGGTTCCAGTAACTCTGGCTTCAATGGATCTAATTCTAATGGATCTAATTCTAATGGCTCTAATTCTAATGGATCTAACTCCAACTCTGGATCTAACTCTAATGGATTTGGATCTAACTCTGGTTCCAACTCTGGATCTAACTCTGGATCTAACTCTGGTTCCAACTCTGGATCTAACTCTGGATCTAACTCTGGTTCCAACTCTGGTTCCAACTCTGGTTCCAATGCTGGTTCCAACTCCGGCTCAGGTGCTAATGCTCCAGAAGTTGCTAACTATGAAGGTCAAGCTGCTATTAAAAGAGCTCAATTGGTTGCAGCTGCTATCCCAATTTTCGCTTGGGCCCTTTAGAGTAATTAATTTTACGTTCTGTTTCGTGCTTCGGCTTTAATACATGTTTTATTTTTGAAATCTCTATGTCCTTGAATTTAACATTGCAAGTAAACTACGCCGAATCTTTGGATCACGAATAAATTACTCTAAGTTTTAGGATTATGAGTAAACTACACCAAAACTATAGAAATTACAAATAAACTAAATCTATGGAAATTACGAGTAAGCTATATAGAATACATTCAATATCGATGGTAGCGACTAAAATATTTATGCATTATAAATTCTTCAAGCCCCGTTCTCGGTAAGCATATGCATTTTTAGTTTGCACAAGGCTGATAAAGGTTAGACTCTCCTACAGGATCATCCGGCTTCCACGAGGCTCCCACCGGCCTGCACACGGCTACCACCAACGACCCCAACTCCAGCGCACTATCGCCCTAACTCCAGCGCGCTAACTCCAGATCCATAACTCCACACCGCCCAACTTCAAGCCCACCCCTCGATCCCCCACGACCCGCGCTTTACGGTGAACAAAAGTCCGATTTCGACCATATGGGAATATGTGGATCCGAAACAAACGAACTCGGTCGCCTATGACCCCCAAGGTCACCACTTTCTTATAACAATATCCCCCAACAACAAACCATAATCACAGCATTAACCGATTATTCCATAGCTCTCATTTTTATTTTTAACCCTTGCAGCCAATCTCTGTTTAACCCCATACATTTTAATTGCTTCTCTGAAAATTTTACCCGGATTTTTCATCATGGAAAATTATCGGCAAGTAATATAAATACTGAGATTTCCAACAAGTTTCAAGTTAAATTCAAATTAATTTTCAAAAATGTCTAACTCTTTAGAACAATTAAAAGCTACTGGTACTGTTATTGTTACCGACACTGGTGAATTCGAATCAATTGCTAAATATACTCCACAAGATGCTACCACCAACCCATCATTAATCTTAGCTGCTGCTAAAAAGGCTGAATACTCTAAATTAATTGACGTTGCCGTTGATTACGCTAAAGATAAAGGAAACACCAAAGCCGAAAAAGCTTCAATTGCTTTAGACAGATTATTAGTCGAATTCGGTAAAGAAATTTTAAACATTGTTCCAGGTAGAGTTTCCACTGAAGTTGATGCTCAATTATCATTCGACAAACAAGCTACCATCGATAAAGCTTTAGAAATTATCAAATTATACGAATCAATTGGTATTTCTAAAGACAGAATTTTAATTAAAATTGCTTCTACTTGGGAAGGTATCCAAGCTGCTAAAGAATTAGAAGCTAAACATGGTATTCACTGTAACTTAACCTTATTATTCTCATTTGCTCAAGCTGTTGCTTGTGCTGAAGCTCAAGTTACTTTGATTTCTCCTTTCGTTGGTAGAATCTTAGATTGGTACAAAGCTTCTACTGGTGAAGCTTACACTCAAGAAACTGATCCTGGTGTTATTTCTGTTAAAAAGATTTACAACTACTACAAGAAATATAACTATAAAACCATTGTTATGGGTGCTTCATTCAGAAACACTGGTGAAATTAAAGAATTAGCTGGTTGTGATTACTTAACTGTTGCTCCAAAATTATTAGAAGAATTAATGAACTCTTCTGAACCAGTACCAAAAAAATTAGATCTTGTTACTGCTCAAAACTCTACTGATGCTAAAATCAGTTACATTGATGATGAAGCTGCTTTTAGATTCGCTTTAAACGAAGATGCTATGGCCACTGAAAAATTAGCTCAAGGTATTAGAGGCTTTGCTAAAGATGCTAAGACTTTATTAGCTCAATTAGAAGAAAGATTCTAAGTTTATAGTTTTAATGAAAACTTGATTTGATTGTGAAAAATCTCTCTTGTATGCAGGCGACGCTAAATATCGTTAATGTCGGTTAAAATAAAGTGCGCACAGAATTTTGGATCTGATTTATAATGAGGCCTGTTATCAGTAAGACTATAGTTAAGCCCTTTCCTATAGTCGCTAATGCCGAGATTATTAATGGGTTCGGTAGAGGATCTGCAGAATTAGGGATTCCAACCGCAAACATCCCCGTCTCGGCCGATCTTAACCAATTAGAGCCGGGAATCTACTTTGGCTATTCCAGATTATGTCCAAATCTCGATAAAAAAGACGAAGTTAAAGAGAGAAACGATGGGAATTTGGTTGAATTTAATCAAGGAAAGTTATTAAAAGAAAATGAAACTGGTGTTTTTCCTATGGTGATGTCATTAGGGTATAATCCATTCTATAATAATAAAGAAAAGGCTGCTGAAGTGCATATAATCCATAAATTCAGTAGTAATTTCTACGGTGCTAACATCAAATATGTTGTGCTTGGGTATGTTAGGCCCGAATTGGATTATACGACGAAAGAGGCGTTGATAGAGGATATTAACTTGGATATTAAGCTTAGTTTAGAGGCCTTGAAGGAGGATGAGTATGAGGCAGCCAAGCTGTTGATAGAGTAGAGTTGATTTAGAGTTTATAGCATTAGGGGCATGGTGGATACAGAAAGTTATTATAGACAACGTAGTGATGATGTAGGCGGTATGGTAGATGGTGTGGTAGACGTTTAGTGTAGATAATGTGGGCGGTAGTGTAGAAATGCAGTTAGACAGTGCAGTCAGCCAGATGGTGCAGCTAGCCGGTCCGACAGCCACTAAGACGGGGCCACCTGGATGCCTGAGCCGACGGGACATCGTAGTATAGATAGTATCATAGTAATAGATAATTCTTCATAGTGTGACAATAGCGATTCTGGAGATGAAGCAGAGTGCCAGACAATGCCATATTGCCCTATAGTTATTCATACCGGTAAATATTTCTACTGAATAAACATCCAAACCCGCTGCTCTACAGTCTACTTAATCCGTTTATTCAACCTGAAATGCATAATCTTCTTCCCAACGTCAAATCCCTACGTCAATACCACTGGGCCCTGTACCGATCTATTGTTCCTGGTACCTGACACATAATCCTCTTTCAACAAACCAAACTCACCTCTTTCGTGCCCAAAATACCCTCCCAACACCCACCAACACCTTCTAAACACCCACCAACACCTCCTGGCCCCCCTTCAACATCCCAACCTCTCTACTGCCTGTTGCTCCATCTCATACTTCATCTATCAATATCACCATCCTGCATACAAGCCCACGACCCCATTCATCGCAACTTCGCAGATAAGGCTAAGCCTTTGAATATTTCACCCAAAAGCAATTTTTTCCCTTATGGAGTCTTCATGTGTACCGAGTAACTTCACCTGTGAAGAACTCCAAAAATGTGACAGATACTTCAACATTGCCATCAGATATTATTGCCAAAAACCCGAGCCCTCCTTGCAAACTTTCATCCAATATAACTCAGTGATCATACTTGCATTAGTATTTGCAATCACCTGCATGAGTTTGATAGTGTCAAATTATTTGTTTCAAAACTTACACTCGTTGGCTCATCAGCTCGGCATAAATGACAAATTTCTATCGTTCATATTGATTCCTTGTATCAACTCATTGCCAGATATCGTTAACTATTATAATGCAGTTAAACAGAATTCCATCGAGCTAGTGTTGGGCCAGTTGATCGGTTCTAACTTGATTATTTTGACGTTGGTGATAGGGTTGATAAGTGTTTTCAAGCCGTTCACGTTGAAGTATCATCGGGTGATGTTATTGGATATTGTGTGGATATTTGTGTTGTTGGCTATCTTTAATTTCATCTTGAGAGATGGGAAAATCACTGTAATAGAGGCAATGGTGATGGGTGGTCTTTATATAGTACATTTAGTTTATTTACTCCACGTAAACAAGAATATTGAGTTATCTGAAGAGGTGATACCGTTAGACTTGGACGAAGAGTTGGAACGAGAAACCCATGCTGATAATAACCATTGGACTATCTCTGGATTACACGATTTAGTTCATGCGATTAATTTCTTACTTAAAGTGTTTCTTCCGGTGGAAATTAAGTCACCAGTTATAATCTATTACTTTGTAGTAACGGGGATATTGGTATTTATTAAATTCCCAACTATTTGGACTATTGGGTTATTTTTATTAGCATTAGGACCCGTGGTGACCGCTACTTTTTACAGAGATAGTCAACCTCAGGTATTTCAGAACATATGTTACTTCATTGGAGTGATCAACCCGATCTTATTAATCTCCAACGTTTCGATATTCATTCTTAAACTTTTGAAAAATCTAGGACTTATATTGAAAATTAGTGATTATTTATTAGGGTTTTTAATATTTTCTGTTGCTAATTCAATCAATGATGTGATTACCAATGTTACACTTTCAGTAACTATAAGTCCTATAATCGGGTTAAATTCCTGTTTAGGAACACCTTTATTATTGATCCTTATAGGTATAGGATATAATGCCATATTACAGAATAAAGTATTACATTTCAAGTTAAAGACTAATTTGATGGTGACATCAATTGGCTTAATGATAATAATGGGACTCTTGGTTATTGTGATTCCTTTGAACAATTGGAAATTTAATAGAAAAATGGGGATCGGTATGATAAGTTTTTGGCTAGTGATGAGTATCACCAACTGTGTGCTAGAATGAAGTACATCGCTGTATATTATCTATATACTGCTGCACTTATGCAAATGCAGATAACTCATCATCAAATGATTTCAGTTCATACTTTGTATCATATACTTTTAACATATCAGTAGACTTTGGATATACCTTAATCCATGTATTAATAGCATCTTTATAATTTATAGAATCTTTATAATCTTCATAAAACGAGTTAAATAATTTTGTCTTTTCCTCTGATGATATCTTCAAATACACCAACTCTTTGAAGTATTTATCATCATGTTCAATTAATTTCTTTATTAATTCAATAGTATCAGCACCAAATAGCGTCTCCACACCAATTATTTTCGATGAATCTTTATTCAACAAGTTCTTTGCTAAAAGAAAATCACCTTGGTGAATATACAAATCAATCAACTTATCGAGATTTTTACTATTATTAAACTTTTTCAATTTCAAGCATTTTTTAAGCGTATGCTCATAGTTTTTCAACATATTTTTACTTAAAAGATAATTTAAATACTTGGTCCAGATCGCTTCATAATTACATGTAACAATCACTGCTCTCTCGTAAGATTGTTTGATCCATTCATCGTTAAAATTCAACTCTATATAATCAAGATACTTATCCCATACCTTTAGTTCTTGCTGCGATAAATACTTTTCACCATAATGATTAGTGAGTTTTTTCTCAAAATGATACAATTTAAAGCTTTTATATTGGGTAGTAATGTATAAATCTGTCAATACTTTCCGAGAAATGTTCAATTTATTGGAAGATTGTAGATTATGGGCAATATTAAAGAAATAACTGAAGTTATATAGTGGTAATTCTAGTATATATCGAAGTAAAACGTCGAATTTCTTGGAAAAATTAGCATTTATAGATTGATATTCTTGTAAGAAATCAAGATAAAGTTTATAGAATTCATAAGCATGATAATTGAAGCCGATAAACGAGCGGGCCGATTCAAAATCTTGAAGTAAAGTCGACAACGACTCTTTGGTGATGACGACGGTATTAAGACGGAATTTCAAGAACTTTAGCCATATATCCGGGAGATAACTCAAATAAACAAACGCTTGGGTGTAAATTTGTGAACATTGGTCGAAATTCCCAAGTTCATACTCGATATTGATGTACTTTAACCAATAATTGTGTAGTAAAGGATACTGATGAAGAAATTTTTGGTACACTTTACGACATGCATCCAACTCAGAAGGATCCGAAGCTTTGGATATTTGAAACGAATCCACCAACTTCTGCCATTGTGATAAATTATATGGATCTTTTAAAAGCGATACTGATAAATTATTCATCCTCATCTCTATGGTTCGCACCAGCAGTTTTCGAGCGAGTGCGCGCGCGCACGGCTGGCGTGGACGTACCGTTGGTTGTAAAAAAATAGTCCACGCCGTTTCAGAAGTGCTCACAGTATGGGTTCCAGAAACATAGCCAATTACAATCACTTCTACAACTCTAGAAACAATCCCAACTCCACTTTGAAAACGTTGGGAAAGTACTTTCTTTTTCTTATTGTATGGAGTTACTTCTCCGCTACCCCATCGAAAGCGCAAACAGTAATATAGCCCAAGCCCCACTACCCCCAGTTCGGCCTGAACGGCTGGGGTACCGTTATCTGTGCGCAACTGCCCATGCCCCGCTGCCAGACTCATTCGAGCGAGCTTGGACCTATTTGGAGGAGAACCCTGACACCACTTATAACCTTAGATAGCATTACTCCTCTCAAGAATTGATCCCATGTATCGGGGCCCCTACTCTGACTTTAACCTCGTACCCCCAAAAAAACAACCATATTGTCGACACTATCTGAAATACACTATAACTGTATGTGAACTACATTATAGTCACCGGAGTTAAACTCGGCTCATTTGCAACCCTGTAGCCGATTACTCGCATAACATTAGACGTGTAAAGAGTAAACTCGAAAGCTTAATATAAAATATCAATAGGAGATCGCAACAGGATCCTATACGGCAGAGAGGGCTTAAGAGGCCGCCAAAGGACGGTTGCAAATACAATAGCAAGTTAACACTTGTACGATACCTGCATAATTACTAATTGAGCTTAGATCCTGCTATTATTAACCCAACATAAATAACCACGGCTTAATAACTAAGGCTGCAACAAACATACCCCACCGTTTACAGTACAACTAAAAACAATAATCCCGGGGAAGGCTTCCTACACCAAAAAAAGTCTAGGCACTAATAAAAAATTTTCGCGTCCCAGAGGATGGGCGCTCACCGGAATAACCAGTAATGAGGATCGGCCATAGGGGACAGCCTTACTAAATTTGCTATGAGAATAAAATATAGATTTACAGGATTTATATGAACCCTATAATTAATATTGAAAAATGGCCGTAATGTGGTTTAATATAACCTTTAATTGTTTGGTGTCCCTTGATAACATACTCGGCTATTTGGGTAAAAGAAAATAAGGACTTTCCTAATCGGGAGTTATTATGTTTTAGGAATTGGTGCGAGGAAGAAACTGTGCATTGGGTTTAAATTTGTTAGAACCCCCGAATTTTCTACCACGGCTATTGGAATACGTGTTTAAATTGGAGAACTTAGGTAGACATCTTTACCTATTAACCACCCTATGAACTATGAAATCTGCTTGTTTATATCACCATTAACTTAATCTCAAACCATATCCCTATGATTACTTAATCGTTTTCAAAAAAAAACCATTATGAGCATCGCATTTGGACTGGCGTGCATATAATTTATCCGATGAAAATTATGACGTTGTTATTGCATCATAAAAAATCTCACCGCTTATTGTGTCTGGTTTCTTTTCCCTGGTTAAAAATATTTAAACGTCAAGTTGTCCAAGAAATTGAAAAAATTCTTGTAAAGTGTCAATTTTAAATCACCAAGAAATTGTTAAGAAATTTCAAGTACCAAGAAATTAAATTTAATCCGTTGACACATTTGACAGAATATGGGTTTAAATATTGCTTCCAGAACAAACACTTTCGGTCTTAGAGGAAGACCTTTAAGAGCTGCTGTTACATTTACCGCCGTTGTGGGTTTCTCCCTTTTCGGTTATGATCAAGGTTTAATGTCTGGTATTATTACCGCCGAACAATTTAATGACGAATTTCCTGCTACCAAAGGTGACACCGTTAATCAAGGTGCTGTTACTTCATGTTACGAAATTGGTTGTTTTTTCGGTGCTATTTATGCATTAGTTAGAGGTGATCACCATGGTAGAAAACCTTTAGTCATTGCTGGTTCATTGATTATTATTTTAGGAACTATTGTTTCCGTTGCTGCATTCAAAGAACACTGGGGTTTAGGTCAATTCGTTATCGGTAGAGTTATTACCGGTATTGGTAATGGTATGAATACTGCCACCATCCCAGTCTGGCAATCAGAAATGTCTAAAGCTGAAAACAGAGGTAGATTAGTCAATTTAGAAGGTTCTGTTATCGCTGTTGGTACCTTAATTGCTTATTGGTTAGATTTTGGTTTATCTTATGTTCATAACTCTGTTTCTTGGAGATTACCAGTTGCTGTTCAAATTCTTTTTGCTTTAGTTTTATTCGCTGGTATTACTCAATTACCTGAATCTCCAAGATGGTTAGTTGCTCATAATTTGAAACCTGAAGCTGCTGATATTTTAGGTGCTTTAGATAACATTGAAGCTGATTCTGATTACGTTTTAGCTGAATTAACTGTTATTTCTGATGCTGTTGAAAGATTTTCTAAATCTCAAGTTGGTGTTAAAGATTTATTCACTGGTGGTAAAACTCAACATTTACAAAGAATGTTGATTGGTGCTTCTGGTCAATTTTTCCAACAATTTACTGGTTGTAATGCTGCTATCTATTATTCTACTGTTTTATTCGAAGAAATTGGTATGGAAAGAAGAATGGCTTTAATTATGGGTGGTGTTTTCGCTACTGTTTATGCTCTTTTCACCATTCCATCATTCTTTTTAGTTGATACCTTAGGTAGAAGAAAATTATTCTTAATTGGTGCTCTTGGTCAAGGTGTTGCTTTCACTATTTCATTTGCTTGTTTAGTCCATCCAACTGAAAACACCAAAAAAGGTGCTGCCGTCGGTATCTTCTTATTCATTGTTTTCTTTGCTTTCACCATTTTACCATTACCATGGATTTATCCACCAGAAATTAATCCTTTAAGAACTAGAACTCTTGCTTCTGCTGTTTCTACTTGTACCAATTGGATTTGTAACTTCGCCGTTGTTATGTTTACTCCTGTTTTCATGGGTAAATCTAGTTGGGGATGTTATCTTTTCTTTGCTGCTATGAACTATCTTTTCGTTCCAATCATTTTCTTCTTCTACCCAGAAACTGCTGGTAGATCATTAGAAGAAATTGATATTATCTTTGCTAAAGCCCATGTTGATGGATCTCAACCATGGAGAGTTGCTGTTGCCTTACCTAAATTATCCTTAGCCGAAATTGAAGAACACGGTAACCAATTAGGTATTTACGATGGTGATGATGAAAAACTCACTAATGAAGTTAAAGAAGATGTTGGTTCATCTGATGAAAAATCTAATGACGATTCTACTCATGGTCAAGGTGAACAACCTCTTACCACTAAAGTTGAAGATAAGGTTTGATAGAAGTTGTAATAATATATATTTATTTAATTTTCTCTGTACACACAGTCTGCCGATTATCGGTATATATTTTTTTTTCTTTTTTTTTTTTTTTTTTTGCAGCCATTTCTATAATGACAACGCTAAACTTGGTTTTGATCTGATAAAAGTGGTTGGCTAATACTCTCTTCACGAACAACAATTTGATCCTTTAACTCTGGAGCAGCGACGGCGGTTGCAATACTGGCAATGGTTAATAACCCAGTGATAATAAACCCGAAGATCCATTGTAAAGCAAATACCTTAACAAAGACTTGGTTAATACTAATACCCAAGACTAAATACGATAAGGCAATACCAAAAGTATAATCGTTAAACAAGTATAAGAAAGCAGCCCCAATTAACAAATAATCCCAAATCATTACATTAGCAATAATCCTAGCGACAAATCCATTAGAATGAACCATTAATGAACCGTTCCAGAATAATACGAAAAAAATCCATGCCAATGGTAATGAACCAACAGTGGTATTAATGACTAAATAGTTCTTCAATGGTTTAAAAGCATAAACCTTATTAAACAAATAGTTTCTTAATAAAACAAAAAGTTCAATAATGACAAAAATTTCAGACAAAAGGTACCATCTGCCTTTAAATAAGTAAACCCAAATTAAACTACCAATATTAAAAAAAATTAGAGTGTTTGTAATTTCAATTACATTTGTATCGGAATTATCAATGTTAACGTCTAAATTATTTTTGATGTAGAAGATTTGGAGAATATAATATAATCCCCAATAAATGATAATGAAAATTAAAAAGGTTGAAAATGGAGTGACACTAATTTCATGAGATAATCTACCATAATCTACTAAAAAATTGATATTACCATAAATTGATATCAATAATGATCCAATACTAATGATTTTATATCTATAAATGTCTTCAGAGTTAGCCATGTCGATTAATTATAATTATAAAATTTCAGCTAATGATAGTTGCTGCTCAAAATTGCTAGAAAAATGACACAAAAACCCTTAATCCCGATTGCGAATTATAGGGTCCATTAAATAGATTATTTGCATTAAATTGAATATTTATTCATTGAGTCATATAAAGGGAATATTATATACAGTAATTTACACAGTACATTTGACTTAAAGGCCAATATTGTTGTCATAAAAAAAATTAGGGGTACCAATGCCTAAAAATTGATCTAGATTTTCTGTTAAATCTATATTTTGATAATTAAATGATCTCCCCGAAGGATCATTTGACATGGTATTTGTATTAAAATAATTCTGTTGATTATATTGATTAGGGTCAGTACTTGAAGGTGATTTATATGGAATTGTTAAATAACCAGTTGGTCCAGGTACCATATAGCTTGGAATATCATAAGGTGAATCAGTAGTAAAATCAGTTGAATTTGGTCCACTACTATTAATAGTCATTGAACTTCCATTAGTTGAATTTGATCTCTCTTTAGTACCATGAATTATCTTAGAAAATAATTTTGAATCTCCATATAATTCAGGGAATGATTTTTCAGAATTTTTAAAATGTGCTTGTAATAAAGGATTATTCTTTATAAACACATAATCAGATTTTGCTTCAATAATTCTTAAAGCTAAATGAAGCATTACCGTTGAAACAAAAAATGAGACTGAAATTCTTTGATTATAAACTTTAGGTCCACGACTTGCTCTTTCAATTTCTGAATAAGAAAAACAATTTAATGTTAATTCAATTAATAATTCAACATCACTTTTAGTTTCTTTACCCTGTGGATTATTTAAACAATTAGCTACTAATGTTAAAAAGGCACCATATGGATAAAAAATTAACCAATTTGTACATGATGAAGTTAATGAATTTGGACCAAATCTTTTAATAATATGTAAAATAGTTCTTGCACTTTCTAAAAAGTATTCTCTAAATCTTGTTGCATTTGCATCTTTTTGAAGATTTTGAGGAATTTCAATTTGAATAATTAATCTATTTATGGTCATTAAATGAGTAAAATAAGTTAATTGGAAAGTACAATCAAATTCAGTAGCATAACCTTCATTATCCATATTTTTAAAAAGTGATAAATTTTCAAATTCTGGATCACTATAAAATCTTGGTCTTAAATTTGGAACAATAGCATCTGCAACTGCAAACATTGAATCATTTAAACCATTTAAAGTTGTACATAAATCTTTATAATTCTTATTATTTGAAGTTGCACTAAATAATTGATAATAAGATTTTGCTCTAATTTTCGTTAAAACATTTAAAAAATGTGATAAATATCCTGATAAACCTTTATTTTCTAAAACAAATGATAATAATCTTTGATCTAAAGGATCAACCTCATTACCATAATCAATATTATGTCTTTGTCTGATTTGAAAAGCAATATCTTGAGGAGTTAATGTAGTTACATCAGATGGATTAATTAATGGTGGTTTACCATTCCTATAACAAATCTCCATATCTAAATATTCACAATACCACCATAATTTTTTCCTTAAGGCAATTTCAGCTACAGGTAATCCATTATAACTTTCAAATCGATGTAGCCCTAATTCTTGAGCATACCGCACCGCAATTGATGCCAATATATAATTAGCAGTAGATTTAATCCAACTAGTTTCTAAATATATAATCATTAATAAAATAGCTTGAATGGTTTTAATTCCATCACTTATAACACTAACCATATCATAATAATAAATTGCATTAGAAAAAAATTTAGTTTGTAATTCAAGTAATTCTTCAACCTTATAATCTCCTAAATTACAAGTTTTATTACTTAATCTTTTATCAAGTACAGCTGATATACATAAAGCCAATGATATATTCATAATTAATAATTCAGAACTTTTGAATTTAACTGGCTTTGTACTAGTTTTGTTGGCATAATAAGTTTGGAATAATTGGCTCAAAAACTCCGATTCACATAGCAATCCTGCCAAAAAAATCTTATTAAAATTAGCCAATAATTTAAATACAAGGTTTTGGTCTTCTGGGAACCAACCTTCTTGTAATCTTCGTCTCAGCTCTTCATCAGTTGCTCTGGGTGCAAACCAAATATCAGAAAATGACTTTACACATAAACTGAAAAGCATGGGGAAATTGGTTATGGTGTTTAATAAACTTATATGCTTTTTAGGAAACTGTTTTTGGATCCATTGAATACTTTTATCGGAAAATAAATGGAAACTTGAATGGCCACCAAAATATTTTTCACTAACTTCAACAGATTCAGGGTCTTTATCATTAACAACGGATTCGGTAAACAGGAAAGCTCCAGGCTTTGTTTCTCGATTATAACTTCCTTCAATATCTTCTGCAGGCACGTATGGCTGTCTGGCGAATGTTCGTTGTGCAGAGTTATTTGAATCTGAATCATCATCATCGTCTTCGTCATCATCATCATCATCCTCTTCCCCATCGGTGGTAGTGGATCTTCTCTCCAAGGAAGACGCACTGGGGATACTGGCCAACAGTTGATCAGTATCACCAAGCTTCGAAGTTAATGATAATAATAGACCTTCAAGTTTAGCTAATCTGTCATCTAAGGCCTGAATACTCTCCTTCTTGGAGACCTTACTACCAGATTTTTTACTACGGGGTTTTTTCTCAGTATCTAGAGGATAGGTACATTGGTTATTATTGGAGTGTATACAGTTGGAGCAAGGAAGTGAACCGTCACACTTAATCTTCTTCTTTCTACAATACACGCAGGCTTTTGCCACCCTTTCTCGTTTCTTTGGCTGTTCCATCTAGTTTGCCTTTGAAATGTATCCGCAGATGATGAATAAAATTAAAAGCGGCTTTGGTAATGCCACACACTTGCTAAGTAGTTACTCTATATTCATATATAATATATACAATTCTAAAATACAGTGGATTTGAAGGAGATCAAAATCCTAGATTATTATCGAAGAAGAAATTAGGTAATTGGTTCATTTGGCTTGAAACTAAGTTATCTAAAGTCTCTTCTGTATAAAGCTCGCCGTTCCCATTAAAGAAATCTGGTGAAAGATTTGAAGTAGTATCGGTGCCAGAGGTATTGACACTGAAATTTGACTGCATTCCTGGAACGTGGTTGATGAGGTTTGGTAAAGCAGGGTTATAACTTGGAGAATTGGCTTGATATGACCCTGCTCCCTCAGCAGGTGGTACCAATAAAGAAGAATCACCAACATTATTTTCATTATCATTACTATTATTATTATAAGATCCTTCGTTGATCATATTGAGTGCGGTACAGCCGTTCTGTAAATTCTTATTATTGAATAAATCATGGTGGTGATCAAGTGTGCTTCTGACTTTAAATTCATAGCCATTAATTTTCTTAGTACTGAAAATTTCTGGGGCTGTTGAATGTAATTGAGCCATTTGCTTCAAATGTGTGGGTGTCAATCTAATTTTGGTATTAGTTTTAGATTCAACCACCGCTACTAATAACTCAATAACCAATTTCATAACTATAGTGCTAAGACCGGATTTGGTATTTTTACCAGAAATTACTCTAGCATCAAATACTTTATCGCTCACTGAGCATAATAAATCTATGTTAGCTCTGGTTTCACCATGAGTAGGATTATTCATCAAATTCGACAGGAAAACTAAAAATGCCCCAAAGATATAAAACATTAAATAGTTTAACATTAATGAGTTAAAGTTTTTAAGATCTAATCTTAACGATAAGTACAAAATAGTTTTAGCACTACGAATATGAAGTTGTCTAAAAGTTGAACTTTCATTACTTTGAGATGTTGTATGAATCATAAATGGGACTCTATTGGTTATCATAATCAAGAATACAAATGAAAAATGACAAGATAAAATCTTTTCTTGGGTCTCTTTATCAATACCACTTCTATTAACACAAAATTCAGGCTCATCATAAAATCTTGGCTTGAATTCTTCACCTAAAAGATCAGCAACTCTAAAACATTCGTAATTTAAAGATTTTAAAGTATCTTCAAGGGCTTCAACTGATTTAAATTGTCCAACTGTTGCAAATAATTTATAATAAGATTGCGATTTAATTCTTAATATTAAATAAAATGCATAGTCAAACATACTTCTATATTTCCCTTCATTAAGAAGTTGTTGCATCACTAATTTTTCATCATATTGTTGATAATCTTCAATTTGTAAATTTGAAGACGGTGCTTCTACATTAATTTCTTCAAATGCAAACCTTAAATCATCCATGAAGTTTTTCTCGAAATCTTGTAAACTTAAAACTGGTGATTTCCCATTTCTGAAACTATATTCCATATCTAATTGTTGACATCTAACCCATAATTTCTTTTTGAAATGGGCTTCTTCTTTTGGTAATCTTAAATAACTCTCTGGTCTATGTAATCCAATATCTTGGGCATATCTAATAGCTGTAGCCATTAACATATTAACTACATCATAAACCGCATGAGTTTCCATTACAAAAAGTAAAAAAAAGATCGCTTGAATGGTATCAGTACCATGTCCAATTACACAAACCCGATGATATAAAGCAATACTTGAATCCATTAATTCATCTGAATGTTTAATCAAGTAATTTCTATCATATCTCGAAAGAATTGGATCATCTTTAAGCTCTTCATCAGGAACTTCAAGTCTAGCGTCTATTAATAATTGCACCAACAGGGTTAATAATAATGTCTGTGATGCATTAAGAGTCCGTTTATTTTCATGCTTATAATACCTTTCAAAAAGCCTTCTAATCAGTGAAGATTGGGCAATAAAGTCAATCAATGTCAGCTGACATCCATAAACTTCAAATAATCTGATGATGAACTCTTTGTCCTTAATAAGAGGTCTATGTAATATACGGGATTTGTTGGAAGCATCGATTGATATGGGATCAACCCATCTTCTTATCATGGCTCTTGAACGAAGAAAGAAATAATACGGGAACATATTGAAGTTATTAACCACTGATTTCTTCTCTGGTTTTAACGATTTCGATATCCATTCCATCGATTTCAGTGAACAAACAGATAAAAATGAATGAGTATCAAAGAATTGTTCTCTTAACGCATAGGTGAAGTACTCTTCATCATCATTTTGTTCGGGCACGTTACTGGTTTCTTTCTTTATTTCAGGTTTTTCAATACCATTATTTGAGGATAACTGTATGTTATCAGAGACATCATCAGTAGCAGCAGAATTAGGACTATCGTATGTATCAGAGGCATCGGTTTCGTCAGACTCATCATAATCATAAGCCGCAGACACCGGCTTTGGTGGAACTCCAGAGGCTGATGAGACAGCAGTTGACAGACCATGGGAGGCCCCACTAGAGTTGATTTGATCGAGTTTTGTCGATATATTTGTTATAAATCCTTCGAGCCTTGATAATCTGTTTTCCATGATCTCCATGGCCTTAACATTACTGACTCTTTTCATGATTTTAGGTGTATTCTTAGACTTAATTTTTCGGGATTTCTCTGTATAAGTACATTCAGGAGCATTTATTTGGATACAATGAGAACAAGGATTATCACCACTACATTTAATCTTCTTTCGTCTACAAACATCACACGCAACTCGTGTTCTCTTCTTTAATTTATCGTCCATCGGTGATTCTGGTTCCATTGAAGCTATCATTTTAATAGAAACTTTCGCACCGGATCGGCAAAAAAAATGCACTTTAAAGTACCGGAGGACCCTATAACACATGAGACATGAGGCAATTTCATTCTAAATAACACACCATTTTTTGTTGCTTTTTTCTCTTTTAGTACTAAAATCAATTAAAATTATATATTACACTACTATACAAAATTAGTTAAGTCATTAATACCCAAAAAAATTGGGCAAACGGGTCATTTGTGCGTACAATAAACTAGTGAAATGATCTCTATTTGACGCATCTAAATTTTCATCTTCATTGTCTAAATGAATTATATTAGCTAAACTTGGTCTAAGGCCTTTAACCCCGCCATTGCCATAATACGAATCTCTAAATACTGATGTGAACCCTTCCATTTGATTAATATCATCTTTAAAAAGGTTTGGATAAACTTCTTTCATAGAATTGAAATATTCATTTAAGTTATACTTTTCACATAAATCAATCTTTAACTCTTCAGTTAAATGTGATAAAAGTAATTTTAAAAGAATACGAGTTGCTAAGTCACAAATTGCAATTTTTTGAACGTATCCGAATGCATCTCTCCAATTATCAATGTGTGGTCTTGAAATTGAATACCTGAAAAAGTCTTGAGATGCTTTGATTAATAGTTCAACATCATTGAATATATTCACATTTGTAGGATTCGTTACGCAAAATGAAAATAATGATAAGAATGCTGCAAATGGATCAAAAAGTGACCATCCAACTGCTGCTTGGAAATTAGTTGCCATTTTAGATTTAATAACTATATTCAATATTGTTCTTGCGCTTCGAGTAGCAATTTCAATTGACCTATAATATCTTTTATCATGATCAACTTTATTGAATGTTGGCAATCTATGAAGTGCAAGAAATCTTCCAAAATATCTAATATGGAAAAAGATTTGATTAAATAATTCTTTTGAATTTTCAGTCTTTAAATTTGAAATATAATTATCATCAATTTCCCATTTTGGTTGATGGTTTGGAAGTGGTATAAGGGCCAATTTTTCCAATCTAGCAGTAGTTTCATCAATTCTTTTATAAAAAACATCAGCGTTTTGATTTTCAACTTGAGCTTGAGCACTTAAAAATGACCAGTAAATATCTCTTGATATCTTACTCAATACCATATTACTTAACATCATTAAATAAACATGTTTCATTACGGGATCTATATTAATCTCCTGATTAAGTATTCTTGAATGAATGTTTTCAATATCTTGTGCACTTAAATCGTTACCTACCGATATATTTAAGTCAAAAGCATCTTGTTTGTGATCAGATAAAATACAAATATCTTCTCGATTAATTAAAGCTGGTTTCCCGGTTCTATAGCTTATTTCAACATCGATGTATTCACAAAAACACCATAATCTTTTACATAAAGCAATTTCTTTTGGAGTTAATTTCTTTTCAACTAATGAAATATTATGGAAATTCATATTTTGAGCGTATCTAATCACCACCGAAGTTAAAATATATGCAATATGGAAATCATAAGCAAAGTTCGTTTCAATATATACAATCATAGTGGCTATACATTGAACAGTAACAATACCTTCACTTATAACAGATATCTTATCATAATAACAAATTGCTTTATTGAAAAATTCATCTCTTAAGTTGAAAACCTCTTCAATATTCAATTGATTCAAGTGTGGGAATTTTGATGGTTCTTCTAAATCCCGAACACATTTAATGGTTAAACATAAGGCCAAGGTGGTGTTCATTAGAATCAATTCAGAGTATTTGAATTGATGTCTTTTATGACATTTCTTATGATTATATTTATAATATTTCTCGAATAAACCGTAAACTTGGTCCATATCAATAATGAATTCTATGGCCACGCAATCAAATTGAGCTAAACTAAGAATTTCAAAGATCAACTCTTTCTTCTGTTTAAAAATGCCATACCGCTCATGTGACATCAATAAATCTTTACAAGGAGGATTGACCCATAATTCAGAAGTGCTCTGAATAATAGAATCAAAGATTATAGGTAAATTTTTAAACGGTGTAAGAATCTCTTCTTTACATTTACCTCTGAGCCAGCATAAACTTTCTTTAGAGATAAAAGATAATACCGAGTAAATACAATAACCCTTACTTCGAGAATCTTTGGTATCTTGTTCGCTATTGTGGTTGTCAATGTTATCTTTTGGATTAAGTTCAATGCTACCACGTCGTTCTTGTTTAACTTTGATTTGCTCAAATTCGTCCACTTCTCCAGGGATGTGGTTTAATAGAGTGCTATCACTCTTGATGAGATCTTGTTGAGTACTTGTAGAACTGAAACTCGATCTGGGTTCGGATATATGCTCTGATATTGAAGTTTGGCGACTAAAAGTTGGCGGATTGGCACTCTGAGAAAACCTTGATTCTCTTATATTAGTATTAAATGTCGCCAAAATAGGCCCCAAGGTCTCTGGTGATGAACTATTTCGAGTGTTATTGAATATGTGCTGGTTTAGACTGGGCAAAGGTTGATTAAATGGAGAGTTTTTGGAGTTCCCCATGATACCTACCTTAAATATTGGAGGTTTGTTAAGACATATTGGATCTTTAATGCTATGTTCGGGGTCTAGATCAGGAACATTGGTATTTATAAAGGACCTTAACGACGGTAATTCATTTTCAGGAACATAATTCCTCGAGGGCTTCGGATTATAAGTCGGAGAACCATGGTTTGGTGATGCAGAAGAGGATTCTTGACTGTTTTCGTTTAAGGTTTTAGGGCTTTGATCAGGCATTAGCTCTTTATTCCGATCTATCTGGGTGAATAGCTTCGTAAGCACACCTTCTAAAGCAGCTAACCTTTGATTCAAAAAATCTATCGTCTCCTTATGATTATGCTTCCCTTTACCTCTTTTCCGTTTTTCTTTAAGCTCTGGATATGTACAAGATTTATTATAAACTATACAGTTATGACAGGGAGTATTCCCATCACATTTGCTTTTTCTTTTCCGACAGCTTGTACAAGCTATCTTGATCCGATTCTTTGATTCGGGCATGGGTGTAGTGAAAAATCAGCCTAGGAATGTTTGAGACTATAACTGGTGTGGAGATTCGGGACGGAGTGCTTTTAATGGTCCTACCGGTCTCCGGATTTACAATGGGTAGCTAACTTACGATGGGGGAAAGAACTCCGAGAATTGGGCGTGAATGTTAGTTGGGTGATTGGCTGGGTAGAACAGGTGATGAAAAGGTCACTTATGTGATTTAGCCAACAAAATATGAAATGCTTGTTTATATCTCCGGAGTGTATTTAGGCTGACTCGCAGTTGGGTGGTACGATTCGGTTTGTCTCACGGCTTAAGTTAATGCCGTCTCTCGCAAGTGGAAGCCGTTATAGGATTTACGCATCACGTGAGCGTATACCGACCCATATTTCCTGAATGTATAGAAGCCCCTGTAAGTGCCGAGAAATCACACTACGAGACCCACTACGAATCCCGCTACGACTATTACTACGACTCTTACTACGACCTACTTCGCTTTAAACACCAAAACTATTTTTGTCACGTGACTCTTGGATGCAATAGTAATCGCGAATAGCCAAATTTTTCAACCTTCGACATCCATAATGGTTTCACGTAAAGCACCAATGCTCGGAACTAAGGAAGATCTCAACTTCAATGAGGCCCTTAAGTTGTATGATGCCAAACAATACAAAAAGGCCTTGAAATACGTCGACACAAACTTGAAGAAAAAGCCAAACCATGCTGAATCATTAGTCTTAAAAGGTTGTATTAACTACTATCTTAACAATAAGACTGAAGCCGAACCTTATATCAAGAAAGGTTTAGAAAAAAACCCTTCCAACTATATGGTTAACCATTTGGCAGGTATCTATTATAGAGCCATCGAAGACTATCCTAATGCATGTAAATGGATGAAATTAGCCATTGATAATGGGTCCCCAAATAAGCAAATTCTTCGTGATTTAGCTGGTTTACAAACCCAAACCAGAGACTATAAGAACTTGAAAGCAAGTAGACAAGCCTATTTAGAAAGTCAACCGGGTTATAGAGCTAACTGGACTGGTAATGCTATTGCTCTTCATTTAAATAAGAACTATGCTGGGGCCATTTCAACTTTAACTAAGATTGAAGATATTATTAAAGATCACTTAACTGATGCCGATATGTACGAACAAAGTGAATGTCTTCTTTATAAAAATGATTTATACTTTGAAAGTGGTAAATTTGAAGCCGCTTTAAAAGCTTTAGAAAAAGACGAAGAGTATATTAAAGATAAATTGTCATTTTTAGAGTATAAAGCAAGATATCTTTTACTTTTAGGTCAAAACAAAGATGCTTCTGTGATTTATAGACAACTTTTACAAAGAAATCCTGATAATGTGGCATACTATAAAAATCTCGAAGTCTGTTTAAATATTTCTGAACAACCATTAGAATCAAGAATAAAATTATATGAAAATTTAGGTAAATTTTATCCAAAAGCTGATCCTCCTAAATTCTTACCATTAACTTTTATACCAGCTTCTAATGCATTATTTAAACAAAAATGTCAACAGTATATGTTAGAACAATTGAAAAGAGGTGTTCCATCAACTTTTGTAAATATTAAACCACTTTTAAAAAATAAGAAGAAATTGAAAATTATTGAAGAAATTATTTCTGAATTTTATTCCACCGAATTAAAGAACTTTAACCCTACAGTAACTGTATGGACATATTACTTTTTGGCTCAATTTAATCTTTATCAGGGACAATTAGATAAATCTTTAGAGTTTATTGATAAAGCTATTGATCATACACCTACATTGGTTGAATTATATTTATTTAAAGGTAGAGTTTTAAAACACTTTGGTAAATTTAAAGAGGCTAGTGAAGTGGTTGATCAAGGACGTGCTCTTGATTTACAAGATAGATTTGTTAATTCAAAGGCTACTAAATATTATTTAAGAGCTAATGAAGTTGATAAAGCTGTTGATATGATTTCATTATTTACTAAATTGGATGAAAATGCTGTTAATGGATGTAAAGATTTACATTTAATGCAAGCTAATTGGTTTTTAATTGAATCTGCTGAAGCTTATGCTCGTCTTTATAAAGAATATCAAACTCAATTATCAAACTTATCTGAAGGTGCTAATGAAGAATTAATAAATGATTTAAACGAAAAAGTTGAAATTAATAAAGGATTAGCATTGAAAAGATTTAATGCTATAATTAATATTTTTGGCATTTTCTATAAAGATCAATTTGATTTCCATTTCTATTGTCTTAGAAGAGGTACTCCTAGGGATTATATTAAAACTTTAAAATGGGAAGATCAAATTCACTCTACACCTGTTTATGTTAGAGCAGTTAAAGGTTTATCTCAAATTTACTTGGAAATTTATGAACAACAACAAGCCAATAAACAACTTCAACCAACTGATGAAGAAGTCAAATCCAAAAAGAATAATAAAAAACAGAAAAAGGCAAAAGCTCAATTCTTAAAACAAAAAGAATCTTTAATTGCTAGAGTAGAATCTGAAAAAGATGACAAAGATCCTCTTGGAACTAAAATGTTAAGTGATTTATTAAATAACTCTAATGGTGATATTCTTGAAAATTTAAGTAAATTAATCCAACCATTATTGGACGAAGCAAAGAATTATGAAATCACTTGGAGATTATCATTTAAACTTAATTTACTTAAATCCAAATATGTTCTTTGTTTACAAGCTATTAATAACTTAAAGAAGCTTTTAGATATTAAAGACGATGACTTTAAACCAATTGAACATGAAGTATACGAATTGTTAGACAAGGTTAATAAAGATGAGACTGTCAACGCTGCCATTAAACAAGTCATTAATAAAGGGTTAGAGGGTTTTAAAGCTTAGTTTACATATACATATATTGATATATCTCGTTATTTTATGATCTCTGCCTTAACTGTCCCGTTTGGTCCTCTTGATCTACCTGACCTTTCTGATCCTCCAAGCTCACTACGAATTTATCCAACTATCTACTTGACTCCGTGCAACACTTCCAGCCAAATTAAGCGTTTGTTGTCCCAACGGGAAGTAACTAACTGTATACCAGATAGCACTCAATAATTGAATGGCAGCAAATATGATGGATAATAGCGTACTCTTTAACCCAACACTACAGACCAATGTCATGATAATACTCGTAATAAATACAATACTAAAGATTATTCTGGTCGACAGAAATAAATGTAATAAATAAGCTTTTGCACCTTGTAATACCCCAAAACTGACCAAGAATAAAATGGATCCTAAAGACCATAGAAGTGCAAACTTTCTAGGTTTTAACGATAATACTGGAAATAAGAAGATACATATCAAGTAACAACACACGGATCCTCCGAATGTTAATGCAAAAATGAGCATTCTATCCCATCTACTCAATTCAAAGTACCCTGGTTCACTGGTAACATAGTTTTCATCGTCTTCAAGATAAACCGAGCTACTTCTAAAAGGATTTAATTTTTGAAGTCTGGTGGAAAAAGAATTGCTGTTATTATTTGGTTCTGTAGCTGGTGGTGGTAATGGAGCACCGTCATCTTGCGACAATGGCGAATAATTGCTGGTAAATGATTTAAAGAAACTCATATAAACTTTTTTTTGCACGCGAAATTACCATCAAGTTCTATCATGACTGAAGTCGATTCCAAGCAGTTTGTCACCAATTATATCAAACTTATAAACCTTTCAAGTGATACACCCCTGAAGAACTTCAATTCTGTATCAGATTATAGTAATGTTCAATCATTAGGACCATCCTTACCAAATTTCAATATCAAATTTCCTACCAGCTCCACTTCTGAAACAACTCAACAATTATCATTAACTTTCAAGTCCATTAAACCCCCATTCAAGTTCTCTCAAGATATAAATGATATACCACTGTCTGAAACCATCTATAAAGTCAAGAGTTCGTTAATTGAATCCGTGGACGTTCTTAAATCAGCTGGCGTCACACCTAATGACATCAAGTTCTTGATTAAAGGTAAGGTCATACAAGATACCGTAGCATTATCTTCATTAGAAAGTTATTCATTCATGTGCATGGTTAGCGCTCCAAAACCAAAAGAAGAAGCTGCTGCTCAGGATCCTGGTGATATTCCAGCTTCGCCTATGGATCTTGATGATATTGCTGAGCCAGTATCTGGTCCTCAAATATCAGAATCTACTTGGGACCTGATTCTTGCTGTTCTTAAACAAGACTTAAAGAATGATAAAGCAGCTATAGATATTCTTTCTAAATTCAAGAGCAGTTTATAGTGTTTATAGTATTTATTAACTATACATGGGTCATTATGGGTTCATTCAATGAAATTATCTACACTTTTCCATCTTCTACTTTAGTAAACTTTTTAGCCAACAAATTGTTCAACCTCTCATCTTGTGGCTTCCTTATTCTAATTTCATGCAAATAATAGGCACTGGCACCGATTCCAACTGCAAGTACCGGATCAATAAACCTTCCTAGCAAATACTTGTACTGCATCAACGAATTTTTCATTTGACTGCGAATTTTCGTCTATATAGTGAGTCGCTCCAATTCATCATATGCTATGGCTTATATTAAACTACTTTTACTTGCTTTTCTACTAAACCTTTTCTTCATCTTATTACTAATATTATTATTCCATGCTACCCCACTCATTATTGATCTATGAAATCCATAAACATCGTGGATTTCATCATCTACCATTAAAACTCTTCGTTCTTCTTCACTAACTTCAGTATTTAATGCAGTTTTCTTTTTATTATTAATTTTAGCTCTTTGTTTAGAAACAAATTCCCTACATTTATTGATTTCATCCTGAGAAATCGTTCCAAATCCATATCCACCGATCTTTTTAAAACAGTGATCAACTATTTTATTTGCATCAACTAACGTTTTAGGATAGCTTTGCATAAATTGAAATAATTCAATTTGTTCCAGCTCTGAATTTTTATTGTGACTATTCTTTACAAATTCTTCACTATCTAAGCAAAGTTTACAAATAGTTAAAGCAAATCTAAAAATGGTTTTAGAGCCTTCATACCATAAAATATCCCAAATCCTTAAAGTACTTTCTGTTGGTAATATACCAACAAAGACTGACATGAACCACGAAGATGTAACTAATGTTACAGGTGGTAATCTAGTCAAAATCTTGTCTTCTGATAACACTTCCCCTTCAAAAGTTTTACCCAATATTGACCACAATTGAGGAATATATTCTTTAATACAAAGCATCAAAACACCTTGATCTGTATGTGATCCTTCTAAATCTGTTGAATGAACTTTTGGGATTATTCTCTCGGTTAAAATCACCAACATCCAAAACGCTCTTTCTTCATTCATAAATAAAAGTAATAGCCCGGCTAAAAAATTTAAAGATTGACAATACCCAATATGTGGTTGATAGTGTGCAAATGCAATTAATAATCTTCTTAATGATCTGATCATAGGATTATCTTTGAGTGGTTCTTTAGGATCATTATCAGACGTTTTGGTCTTATTATTTAGAGATTCATTAAAATAAATATTATCGGGGAAAGTTCTATAGAGATCTCTTTCTATAACTTCCGTGTCTTTGTTTGATAAATTTTTTGTATCTCTAACAATCTTATCATAGATTCCAATATTTTTATTCAATTTTTCGTGTCCCCCAGCATAGAAAAACCATGCACTTCCTCTCCATTCACCAGGAATCCCTTTACGAACCATTTTCTTCACTTTATCTGATTTCGGTGGGAATCTCGAAGGAACTTGTTTGTCCAAATTAGAATTATTTAAACCATTTGATTTTAATAGACTTATCCATTTCTTCTTTCTGGCAATTAAGTACTCAGAATGTTCAGAAAACCACCGGTCATATTCGGATTTGGTGATTTTCTGATGCAATGATACCTTCTTAAACCCATACCTATCAAAATCACTCTTCAATAAGTCAGGAATGGTGTTTTCATTAACTAACTTTACAAAGGATTGGCGCGTTGCATTAGCGTATAGCTCGGATGAAATCATGGCCAACTCCTTGGTTTCGTTAACTTTGGGTTTTGGTGATTCTGGTTGTGTTTGTGAACTTGGAGATGCATTTTGTGGTTTATCTGCAGCATCATCTTCGGAATCTCTATACATTTCTAATAATGAATAATTATGGGAATATGACGACCCATTTCGCTTGTGCAGTGATTCACCTTCGTGTCCACCAGCATCTACGGCTGTAGACATCACTTTTAGATGGTTTTTTGTACCACCAGTCTCTAATTCTTTTGGCATTTCGAATGGAACTGAATTGATTATATTTATGATCGGTTTAACTAATAATAACCAAGATCAATAGTTAACCATATGCTGTTTTGGGTTCCCAGAATTTCGCGCGCTCCGATTCCAGATATAGTATTTCATTGTCTCATAAAATTAATTTTCAAAACTATAGGGAAAGATGTCTTGGAGAAACGTCAGATGGGTTTCTAAGGTCTATCCCGCATGTGAACCTATCTCCTTGGAACCAGGAATAATCGTCTCCAATCTTCCAGAAAGAGGTCTAATATCCATAGATAATGCCGTGTATATAATGAAATGCTTTGAAGATTCAGTACCAATGATGAGTACTAGTCTAGGTAAACTTGATAATGTTTTAACTTCAAATCTTCCGCTTATTGATGCTTCATGGACAGATTTTACCTCGCACGATTCAAAGGGAGGATTCAATTTCAGTGTGGTTCCTATCATTTATTCAATATCAACTTCAGTAGTCATGACATGGTTCCTTACATTATTTGTGTTAACAAGCTACACCATAAAACCATCATTTTTATTGAAAGCCAGCACTTCCTTATCATCCATATTTCTTCTTATAGTTGTGGTGTGTGCCATACTAAACCTTCATAAGCAACAGCAAGAAGGTTATCTTTTCTCTGCTAATTTATTAGACGCTATAAATGGACCTTTATATCTAACAATTATTGATCTTGTGGTGGTCTTTTTATTACAAATTAATCAAGTTCAAGTTATTATGAGATTGTTCTCTCGTCAAAAGGATAAAAGACTAACATTAGCAGTGGGTGTTTCTGCTAGTCTTACATCTCAAATAATTTGGGCAATCACTAAATTTTATGATTTTGCACCTGGAAGTGAAGCTGGTGATATTTTGCCAACTTTCATTTATTTAACTAGAACTTCTATGGCAATTTGTTATGCTGCGTTAATATCTGTTTTTCAACTCTTAAAGATAAATTATATTATCGCTAATAAGAACATTTGGTTATTAACTTTATTAACATTTATTATGATTTATGGCCCGGTAGCATTTTTCATTGCTGATATTGCTAATGCTTTTGTATATGAACTTTCTGAAATATTCTCCGTCGCCACGTACGTTGTATGTGTTGTGATACCTTGGGAGTGGTGTAATAAGTTTAATCTAATAATGAGAGCTAAAGAAAAAGAAGGTGTATTAGGTAGAAGATTTTATGAAGATGAACTTTACGAATTAGATGGTCTTGAATTGTTTATTGAAGAGGATGACTGCTCTAGGTATGATGATTTTGATGGTGACCAAGGTGGTGATGGTAGTGATGATGTACATAATAACCGAGGCGGGCATAATGATCAACATAATGGAGGAGTTCGTGTTGAACAAGCCCCTAAAAATAGACGTGGTAAGTACATTAGTGTTGGACATCCAACAAAAAAGGGGCTCTCGTCTACTTTAGGAAGAACAAAAGAATTAATACTTGACTTTACTGATACCATTATTGCAACTGGTTTTGCAATACCAAGGTCAGCCAGTGTTCCAAGTACAACTTCACCACTGGGTCCAGCTAATAATAACCGTCTTCAACTTCTCCTCGGAAGGCGATCTAGAAACGAAGATCGAGAGATGAACCATTTCCAACAACATCCATCAAACTCCTCTACTCTTCCTCCTCAACAAACAATTCCAGAAAATAGAAATGACAGAGATGTTTTTGTTTATTCAACCAAACAAGTTGTTTTAGACTTTGATGAGCCATGACTTATGTATAAAACTTGTGTATATTATTATGTAAATTACTTTTGATCGTGTCCTCTTTTTGCAATTTCTATACACCTTTCTTCGTATCCTGGAATGTGAATGTATTCAACACCTTGATCATTTAACTTCTTCAAACTAGTGTTTTCTTTGACAAAATCACCTGGTTCCATAACTCCAACAAAAACAGTTGAAATGTTTGTCTTTAATATCCTGTCAGCACAAGGTAAATTCCCACTAAGTCTAAAAGTACAAGGTTCCATAGATGTATATATTTCGGTTCCTTTTGGTACATTTTTTTGACCTGTCTTTTCGAAATACTTTTCAAGGGCACATTGTTCAGCGTGTGTATTACCTGGAAGTTCTCTAGTATGTCCAGTACTTAGTATTTTACCATCATGAACTAAAACTGCACCAACGTTGAATTGTGTTTGTGTTTCTCCACATTTTTCTGCCTCTTCTATAGCTATTTCCATAAATTTTTTAACCGATACCATTGCCCAGTCAGGATAATCAGTTTTATAAGACCATGATTTATCAGCAGCTTCATATTTATATGCATGTAACCATAATTCAAGATCATTTGGTCCAGGGTCCGAATACAAATCAGTATCACAAACAGAACACTTTTCACCAGTGAGTACTTCACCATCACCTTCAGGATGAATCCAAGTAGTCACTGCTTTATCTTTACCGATTCTATCTAATCTCTTAATAATCTCATCGCTGTCGCCTTCATTATTCTTACCAAGTGCCTTTCCCCATACAAATTCATTTGAATAAATGGGATCATTAGCAATAGGATATCCTAAATACTGAAGATGGACTCTTATTTGGTGTGTTCTCCCTGTTAAAGGTAAACACTTCACAATTGATGTATTGGTTGTTGAATCATATGAGATTCTTTTGAAAATAGTCTTTGCATCTTTTCCATTTACTTCATCAATTCTATTTAATCCTAATTTAGGTGAAATAGTTCTCAATGGTTTTTCAACAACTATTTCATCAGTGGGGAATAAGCCTGCAACCCTAGCTATATACTCTTTTCTTACGCTCCTATCCTTTATTTGTTGTACAAACCCATCAGCACCTTTAGATGTCTTCCCTAAGAACATTAAACCACTAGTTAAACGGTCTAAACGATTGCAAGGGTGTACTGTTTTACCATATTCGTGTTGAAAAATCTTGGTGACTGTATTAAATCTATATCTTCCGGTTGGATGAACAGGTATACCTGAAGGTTTATCTATTGCCATTATGTGTTCATCTTCAAATACAATCTTTATAGGTTTTGAACTTACTGTTGGCTCGTGTCTGTGGCATCTATGACTAATTAAATCTCCATTTCTAACTATGGTATCTAAATTAGCAGTTTTCTTATTTACAGTAACCTGACCAGCCGCTATAGTTTTCCTATAAAACTCTTCTTCTCTATCTCTGAATTCATCAACAAATATGTTTAATAACGGTCTATCTCTCCATCTTAGTTTACAGTATGTCATATAGGTGAAAAAATATGGAGGTACTCTTCTCAATCTACCATCGATAACATATTGTGCACCTTCTGTCTCTTCTTCTTGAATTGTTTTCCTGTTTGCTAAGGAATTAGTGCTGTCGGGGTATGTATCGCCGTTAAGTTGTTCATATGCTGTAAGAGTATTCTTTTCCACATCGATGCTTCTCATTCTGAACCCATTACTATCTCTTAATTTGGGTTTATAATTCGGATTTTTTTCTTCAGGTGGAATTGAAGCTGGTCTTTTGGTACTTTTGGACATCCTTTGTGTTATAATATTTAGTAGTCGCTTCTTTATCATAAAGAAGGGCTGTCCCTGTAGTTATCAAATATAAAAATTCCCATCGCACCATCGCAAATAGTTTTTGGCTGCAAAAAAATTAAATTTTGACATGAAGAAGTAACCCATATTAAGGCACAAATATACTATAATATACATTAAATAATTCTATATATTGTGGAAAAGAAGCTTTTGATTCTAGAAGGTCACATCTAGAGCATTCCCTGTTTCTTTAACTGTATATAGTCTTTCTCGGTCATCACATTTCCATCTTTATCCTCTACTTCGATGGCATTTTCAATATCCCCTTCTTTAGTCCTTTTTTCTTTTTTAAGAGAATTCCAAAGTTGAGTAGCTTCATCAATATTAACAATATTGACGAAAAGATTCATTTGGTCGGGTTCAACACCAAGGAATTTTAATCCTTGTTGATGCTTAGGTGAACCGAAATGCTTTTCAAAAGTGAGTCTACCCTTGTAACTCACATCCCCACATATTTGACATGAGTATGTTTGATGCAAACCTTGAAGTTTATACAACCAGAAAGGGATTGGAGCACCATCTGCACCTAGTGGTAAATCTTTGAATGTCTCTTGTTCATCATCGGAGCTTTCAATTCCAGAATCATCTGAAGGCTCGGAATCTGCTGTGGTATAGTCGGATTCTTCACCTATAAGTTCATTTATCTCTATTATTTTTTCCCTTTCTGTCATGGCATTTTGTCTCTCGGTATTGTTGATGGTTTCCTCTATCACTGGCTGAATTCTCTTGCACAATTCAGAGAGTTTAAATTCATGAAAAATATTGCTATCATTAGCATCTTCAACTTTTGAGGAATCATTGGTGTTTTTAGCATTTTCGGCGTTCTTAGCATTCTTCTTGTGTTTCTTTCCATCTAAATGACCCTTATAAACAGTCTCTTTAAACGCTTTATCGCATACATCACAGTATATCTCACCATTTTCATTAGCTGTTTCCTTTTTATCTATTTTAGAAAATGCTTCTTGTATCTGAGAAAGAATTTCATCGTGGTTTGTCATTGGATCACACTTGTTAATGAACTCGAACAAATAATCATTGAGGTCTTTTAGGTACTTCTTGTACAATTGTTGGTTAACAGTATTTCCATAAGGAACTTTATGGAAACAATTCAAATAATCCAAATACGAAATGTCTGATTTAAACTGTTTATAAAGATCATGAAATCTATGTAAATCAAGGTACTTTCCGAACTTTTCTTCGTCAGTGAAAATTGAGTCAAAATTGATTTTTGAATTGGCTTCTTGACTAAGTAGATATTTCCTTTTGGCACGTAATTTTCCTTTCTTCGTTGTTTGGATATCTTGGAGGGGGGAACATGAATACATAGAATATACTGAATCTATACTCTCATAGAATGGTGTGTTAGTGGTCCTTTCTCGTAATGCTTGGAAGGCTTGATCGAATTTTTCAAAAGTAGTAGCTTCATCAGTAATAGATTTAAGGCTATCGCTAACTATTTCCTTTTTTAACTTCTTCGCCTCGTTCAAATCAGATACGTATTTCTCATACTTATTTTTAAACGTTTTCAATTCATGTTTCTGTAACATTGTTTCCTTGAATGGTCTTTCAGCTTTAGAAGATAAAATATCGTCCTTTTCTCTTATATCTTGGGGGACAAGCTGGGGGTTTTTTCTGAACCTTTTAAAAGTTGCATGTCGTATAACATCGATTTCTTCTAGTTTTGCTCTTTGATGTTCTACAAACTGGGACATATTCCGAATATATTCTAAATTTATTTTAGTCTCAGATGAGTTTCGCAGTGATAAAATTCGCAGATTTAAGACTTCACAATTAACACTTCACGCGAAATTGTATCCCCATTAAACATGTCTAAGAAACTTGATCTATTCCTTTTCACTTATAATTGTGGTAAAACGCCCATTGATTCCGAAATATTTGTTCCTAACATCACTAAAAGTTTCCCAAAAGAGCTAGCAAGTGCCTATGTTTTTGGTTTAGAAGAATTCTGCTCAATTTTAGATGGTACTAGCCCTACTACCTCTTATCGTCATATCTTAAATATCAACCGAATTATTCTTAAAGCGTTAAATGATAAATATGGGGAAGATACAACGTTCCATACTTTAAGTATATCTCATATTGGAGCAATTGGATTGATTTTAATTACTCCTTATCCCCTGCAATTTAGCAATATCAAAACAGCAATCAGCGGTTGTGGATACTTCTATTCATCCATGAAAGGTGCTGCTGGTATCAGAGTTACATATCGTCCATTAGCAAGTACTCAAGACGAATCTGTAGACTTGACGTTTGCCGATGCCCATCTTTCTGCTTATGAAGGAGAGTATTATTACTTAAAGAGAAATCAACAAGTGTTGAGATTGATGAGATCTTTGGATTTTGGTGATGGTCATAGTTTATTAAAACCGGGTTCCCATACGTTCTTTATGGGAGATTTGAACTATAGAACCGTGAAAAATCTCAAAGAAAGTACTTCAGTAATTGAAACATTGAGATCTTTACAAGATCAAACTGTAACTACAACCCCAGTCATCGAAGATTTGGTTCAAAAACACGATGAGTTAAGCGAAGGGATTCGTAATGATGAGGTGTTTATGGGTTTTACTGAAGCATGTATTGAGTTCCCTCCTACCTATAAATATTTAGTAGGTACTGCTATCTTCAGTCAAAAGCGTGCTCCCTCTTGGTGTGATAGAATCCTTTACCAATCCACTTATAATAATAGAGATATGAAGCTTAAAGCCGGGAAGTTCCCCCAAGTCAATGAGTATAATAGTATTAGTTCTATTTTTACATCAGATCATCGTCCAGTTTATTTATCTATAACTATACCTTTACAACCACCTGAATCAATTATCTCGAAGTCTGGCTACTTACAGATTCTTCCAAATGATCAGATCATTGACCATTTCCATAGAGACAAGAATAGAAGTGTCTTTTCTGATTCAGTTAGTGGCCCAACTCAAATATATGTCAAGGCTACAAAATTAGATAGGTTTATTCATTATTATATTACTCCTGCATCTGACTTCACTATTGGAAGTACATTATGGTTA
Source organism: Yamadazyma epiphylla (assembly GCA_030571925.1). Taxonomy (NCBI): domain Eukaryota; kingdom Fungi; phylum Ascomycota; class Pichiomycetes; order Serinales; family Debaryomycetaceae; genus Yamadazyma; species Yamadazyma epiphylla. Next base: position 529,377 of record JAJLZA010000003.1, read on the forward strand.
ACGACAACACCAAATGGAAGACTAAGCTTATTAGTTACAGCGTTAATTGTAGGAAGTATTCTTATTTTTAACTGAGGCTCAAATGCCGCTAATAAGCGAGACTTTCCGTATCAATATAAATTACGAAAACATCCGCCATATTTAAAATTTCAAACGACTTCGTTATCTTTAAAGATGTTTTACATCAAAGACGTTTTATTTTCCTATGATGATATATAAATCGTCTAGTTAATACATTCATTATTACATTCATACATATCGGTTTCTGTTCAAGAAAAATACATCTTGTGTCACGTGATCGCTGACTGTTTTCTGAATGAATAAACCTCTCTATTTAGAGACCTTTGTTCACCAGGAGTATTTGTCGCCTGCATCATCCTAATTTGAGTGAGATTTTTTGTTACGCTCTCCAAGGGTTTCCCTATAGACTTTTGCGATGAGGTAAAAGCCTTTCGCGTCCGGATTTACACAGTCTAAAAACTTCCTTAACAGGATGTAATGCCGTTTTTTTTTCATCTGGAGAAACTGTGCCCAATAGAAAGTAAAATCTAGAGTTCAAAGTTTATTGAGTCATTAATATGAGTGAAATCAAAAAAGATGATAATGAATCGTCTATGATAAAATTATCCAACATAAGTAATGAATATACAACCAGTTGGTGGGGCTCATTTAAAGATGGTTTTGCAAGAGCCGATGACTTGAAAGATTTACAAGGTTTAAATGATATCGAAAGAGCAAATCTTGGGGTAGAAAAATCACCTTTAGTTCAAGGATTAAAGAATCGTCATCTTCAAATGATTAGTTTAGGTGGAACTTTAGGTACTGGTCTTTTAATAGGGTCCGGGTCTGCATTAAGGACCGGAGGACCAGCTGCTTTAATTATTGGTTGGGGTTTAATAGGAACCATGGTTTTTAATACTGTTCATGCATTAGGAGAATTATGTGTTGCATTTCCAGTCAGTGGTGCCTTTTCAAGTTATGCCACAAGATTTGTAGATTCATCATGGGGGTTTGCTGTTGGATGGAATTATGCAATTATGTGGCTTATAGTCCTTCCATTAGAGTTGGTTGCAGCTGCAATTAGTATTCAATATTGGAATTCATCAATTAACCCTGTAGCCTGGGTTAGTATATTTTATGTTTTTATCATGTTGATTAATTTATTTGGTGTTAAAGGGTATGGTGAAGCCGAATTTTTCTTAGCTATCTTTAAAGTCATTGCATTAATCGGGTTTATAATATTGGGTGTTGTTTTAGTTTGTGGTGGAGGTCCAAATAAAGACTTTATTGGTGATAGATATTGGAAAAACCCTGGACCTTTCGCAAATGGGTTTAAAGGTGTTTGTTCTGTTTTCGTTACTGCATCTTACAGTTTAGCTGGTACAGAATTGGTTGGACTTGCAGCATCAGAATCTCAAAATCCTTCAAAAACTTTACCAAAAGCCATTAAACAAGTTTTCTGGAGAATTTTTTTCTTCTTTTTTGTATCATTAACCTTAGTGGGACTTTTAGTTCCATATAATTCCCCAAATTTATTTGGATCAGGAGCTTCAGTTTCACCTTTTGTTATTGCAATTAATAATGCTAAAATTAAAGTTTTACCATCTATTTTTAATGCAGTTATTTTAATATCAGTTATATCTGTTGGAAATTCTGCAGTTTATGGTTGTTCAAGAACTATTCAAAGTTTAGGTGCTCAAGGTTTAGCACCAGATTTTTGTGCCTATATCGATAAAAAAGGTAGACCATTAGGAGGTTTGGCGGTATCTGCAGTCTTTGGATTACTTTGTTTTTTAACTGCATATGATAATCAAGAAGAAGTATTTGCATGGTTATTAAGTGTTAGTGGTATGCTGACAATTTTCCTGTGGTTAAATATCGGAGTTTGTCATATTAGATTTAGAATGGCAATGAGAGTTCAAAATAAGGATATCAGTGAGTTACAATTTAGATCAATTACGGGTATCTGGGGATCTGTATATTCAATCGGACTTTTATTATTAGTTTTAGTTGTCCAATTTTGGGTAGCATTATTTCCAGTAGGAAGTAATGGATCACCTAATGCAAAAAGCTTTTTCCAAAACTATTTAGGGGCTTTAGTAATCTTAGTATTCTACATTGGTCATAAATTATTGACTAAAAATTGGAGACTTTGTATAAACTTAAGTGAGATTAAATTATTTTAATGTAGAACTATTTTTTAATTAGCTGCAGTTTCAACTGTCTTTTGTTTCTTGTTACTTTCACCTTTTGATGACAGTTTCTTCCTCTTTGTTGGTTTTAAGGGACGAGATTCTCCTTCTTCGTAAACATCATCCTGTAAGTCGTACACCTTTATATTTTTAATTTGAACGAAATTGATACTCTCATTATATGTTGCCCATCCTTTACAAACTGTATAAAACTCCGAGCAGGGCTTCTGAATGTCTAACCTTCTATCTTTTGATTGCAAATTGATTTCTAAGCCAATGAACATCTTTGTAAGATTTAATGGAATATCTTCCAACGGGACAATTGATTTGTTGGGCGAATCTACTTTCTCGACGTTTTTGGAGTAAGAGTCAAAATCATGGGTTCCATATTTATCCAACAAGTCGCTCGCTACTTCGTCCGTCTTGCATTTGTATGAATCTTCGAATGCAGAAATATATGGATGTGCTATCAGAACTCCTTCTGTAGACTCTAATTTCTGGACTAAAAGTCTCAACTTACTTTCAATGAAACCAGCCCATTTCAAATGTTCCTCATAGTTCTCCTTAGTGGCAGCAACAACGCATAAATAGAACTTGTAACGGAAAAAGAAGTTGTGTCTTTCTAGCAAATCTGACCAAGTCTTTTTTCCTTTAACGATGTCGTTCATTATTTCGTCACCTCTCTTAAATTCTTCCAAAATGATTTTTTGGGTAGAACTAGTGATGTTGTGAGTTGCACACATAGATGGGTAAGCAGGAGTTATTACGGGCATTTTATGTAATCTGTCTGGTTGATATAACTTAGGGTTCCACACTCTAACTTGCAATGGACCATCTTCAATTTGTTTCAACAAGACTGGTTGTGGCCAACTCCATTGAGAGTATATATGGAAAAACTTCTCAAGTATTACAGCTCCCACTGCATTAGGGTACAACTGGCAGATCCGTGCAACCAACATGGCCCAAGCAACCCCTCCAGGAAACCCAAAAACATTAGCATAAATTGCTCTTTGTTTGGCCCAAATTTTAATACATCTTAACGCATGCTTAAATACAGTTGGCTTCGGAACAAGAGTAAGAATCTCATCTGTAACTCTTGTTCCATTTAATGAACGAAGATCCCTTTCATCCAAGTTTCGTAATAAATTTTTATCATTTAACTTCAAATCTCTAGGCACCTTAGAAAGATCTAATCTCGCATAAATTAAATCTATCGATATTCCTGCAAACTCCATTTTGATAATAGGCACAAATGCATCTGGGACTGGGGCAATTTCCTCTAATTCGCTTCTTTTCTTGAGGAGACCAGGAAAAATATCAAAGAAATCTTGTCTCGAGACATGTTTGGGAACTACTACTAGAGTGTCAATATCGGATCCAGGACCATGCACACCCAATCTATACGAACCAAAAGTGAAAATTTTCCCACCTGCGTCCTTTGCCATTCCTTCACTCATGTTCTTACTTTTAGAAACTGTATATACAAACTCTTCTGCTAATTTTTGTAAAATGTTAAGAACCTCTATTCTCTTTCTTGTAGCAGCCTCACTTTCAAACGATCCTCTTGCCTTTAATTCACTTACAAGCGAATCATTGAGTGCTACCTCCTGTGGTGTCGGGTTTGCCAATGAGATTGGAGGTGTTACACCCAATGCTAATGAGCTACTCATATCTGATAATTCTGTTCCGCGAAGAAGTTTTGGTTGATACCGTTCTTTGGTCGTGTGTATCGCATAAATTCGCCCTCAAGGAAAATAGAATTAGAGGGGAGTATAATAGCCAGTGTTGCTTCAATGGGATTAACATCAAAATTAGATAAATTGAAACTTAAAGGTTCTTCTGATGGTGAGATTGATAAACTTGAAAAAAAGGTCTCATCAAAGTCCGAATCATACAACACTGATGACATTGATGAAGTAGACAATGAAGGGCAATCCATATTAATGGGGATTATATCCCAATTAAGGCCAGGTTGTGATCTTTCTAAAATCACATTGCCCACCTTTATCTTAGAAAAAAAGTCTATGCTTGAAAGAATTACCAACTTCTTCCAAATTCCTCAATTGTTGTTAGAAGCAAACGAAACTGAAGATGAGTTAGAAAGATTTTTAAAGGTTTTGAAATGGTATCTAGCGTCATGGCATATCGCCCCCAAAGCTGTGAAAAAACCTTTGAATCCAGTATTAGGTGAAGTATTCACATGCTATTGGGATGATCTTTCAGATGGTAACAATGCTTACTATATATCTGAACAAACGTCACATCACCCTCCCAAATCCTCTTACTTCTATTTAGTACCAGAACTGAAAATTAGAGTCGACGGTGTAGTAATTCCAAAATCCAAGTTTTTAGGAAACTCCTCTGCAGCTATGATGGAGGGTTGGGGACATGTTACATTAGGTGAAAGAGATAATGAATTGTATCTCATGACACAACCTAATGTTTATTGCAGAGGTATCCTTTTTGGTAAATTAAGATATGAGTTGGGTGATCACATGTATATTAAATGTCCTAAGAATGATCTAGAAGCTGATATTGAATTCAAAACAAAAGGATTCATTAGCGGTACCTATGATGCTATTGAAGGTGTAGTAAAAAAGACTTCTACTGATGAGGTTTTATACTCAATTTCAGGGAAATGGAATGGGTTAATGGAAATAAAAAATATTAAAACTAATGAAAAGAAAGTATTATACGACACCTCAAAAACAGTTACAGTGCCACCTAAAGTGAAACCTCTTGAAGAGCAGTGGGAGTATGAGTCAAGAAAACTCTGGAAACCTACAATTGAAGCTTTAAGTAAACGGAATCACGAAATTGCAACATCTGAAAAATCAAAAGTAGAAACAGAGCAAAGAGAGAAAGCTAAGAAAAGGCTTGAAGATGGTGTTTCGTTTCATCCAAAATTGTTTATACCCGTTAAGGATGATGATGAAATGAACAAAGATTTGGAATATATAATCTACAAAAATTTAGATTTAAATGAGGATGCAGAGGAATTGACGAAAAAAATATTTGATATAATGCCTATTAAACCGGGACAACAATTTCATGAAAAATTTAAAATACCAGCTTTTAAAAAAAAATGAAGGTTAATTAGATTTTCATAGATAAATAATATGTTTTCTTAATTTAATCACGTGATGTTTTCTTTGCTCGCAGTATTTTTGTTACTCTGTTCAAAACTTTCAAAATCATGGAGGTTAAAGAATATGATGATCTTTTACGTTCTGTAAAAGATCCATCTTTTAGTACCTTTAGTTGTATACAACAACTCAAATTGCATTGTTCCAATATTGGTATCTCGCATTTTCTCGTGCAAAAATTATACAGCTTTAATTATTTAGAGCTTGAATTCTTCATTCCACAATTCATTCAATTATTAGTAAGTTTTGAAACTGACTCGATGGCTTTGGCAGATTTCCTTCTCGATTATTCAAAGAAATACCCACACTTTTGTGTAATAACGTTTTGGCACCTACAAAGCTATATGTTTGAATTGAAAAATAGTCCAGATTCCTATTCGTTCCATATTGTACGTTCATTCATTAATGATATACAAAATGTTATGTTTAATAATGAAGTAAAAAAGGGGCCTCAAAGAACAGAGTTTCGTGAAAATGTTCATCCTGCATTGGTACTTTGTGGTTCAATTGCTGCTAGCTTCGGTATACCTGGGATGGAACGGCCTGTAAAGCCTATAATAATTTCTCAAGCTAAACAGCAAAAATCGTTTCTTTTCAAATTAGCAAATTTTCATAAATCTTTAACAAAAAACATCACATTAAAGAATAGGGCAATTGGCTCTGAAAGTAATAATTCTGAAGGTTTCAAAGCGGATATTTCGCCACGCTACTCCGAAGGAAACAGACCACTACATGTTATGAGATCTACATCCAGCTTAGATGAAATTTCCAATAGTCATTCAGACACAGAACTAATTCAAAGGGACTTGCGCATATACACTAATATTAAATCTAAAAAGTCACGAGCATTAGATTCACGAAAGTCTAGCGATATTTCTGGTTTGGAAAATTATGTCAATCCTGGCAAAGACACTGTCACCCATTCATTACCTGATCTTAGAAATAGAGATGATGATTTGACTATAACTCCATCTATGTCTAACTCGTCTACAACATCATTGAATTCATTAGAAAATCTAGAAGGTGAAAATACTGGTCAAAAACTTGTTTTGACATTTGAAGAAAAAATCAAGCATCTTCACATCAATTATTTTAAGAAAGAAACTGAATTTATTATGACTTTGCAAAATATTTCGAGTAGATTATCACAGGTTCCAAAGGAAGCAAGGTTGACAACATTAAGAGCAGAGCTATCGATAATCAATAATTCGAACTTACCATCTGAGATAGATATACCCCAATTGTTTCCTATTAGTAGTCAACAAAACAAGAAATTTCATAGAATTTTAAGGCTTAATGTGAATGAAGCGTGTGTCTTGAATTCTGCTGAAAGGGTCCCATTTCTTTTGTTAATTGAGTATTTAAGTGAAGAGATGGACTTTGATCCAATGAACGATTACAATAAGAACTTAATAGCTAATAGAGAAAGTCTTAAGTCTATTCAACATGCTCATAGATCTGACACTCCAAAATCTTTCCCTGGTTCCACCTCAAATAGTGAAAGAATTAGTCTTGAAGAGGAAGACTTAGGTGTGCAATCTGTTGTTGCTATTACCAATGAAAAAAATATATTAACTCACCAATTTGGTCCTAGATTAGAGGCTTTAGAAAAAGAGTTCAAAGGTGTAAATCTAAAGTCGGATATTAGGTCAAATACAAGTTCCCCTTCTGTTGAAACATCGACCTTCTCCACAAAGGACTTGTCTGCGCAAATGCGAATTGCAGCAGTTATGCTTCGCCAATTAGAAAAATCTGGGCAGGCAAACTCTGAACAAGCTGCTTCAATAAAGACACGTATTATAGAATCTATGAAAGGATTACAAGATAAATTTGAAACCTTGGGATATCAACAAATAAATGAAATAAATAGCGTTGATATTGGACAATCTGTACCAGATGCTGGTGAGAGAAAATTAGAGAATGATTTCAAATTAGGAGAAGATTGGCAAACCAAAAAGAATAGAATACGTAAAGCAAGTGCATATGGTCATTTAAAAAACTGGGAATTGTGTTCGGTTATTTGCAAAAATGGTGATGACCTTCCTCAGGAAGCATTTGCTTGTCAATTGATTTCTATGATGTCTAGAATATGGAAAATGAATTCAGTTGAAGTATGGACCAAAAATATGAAAATTCTTGTTACTGGTGCTAATTCTGGACTTGTTGAGACCATCAATAATGCAATGTCTATACATTCTATTAAGAAATCGTTGACAGAACTATCCGTTAAGAATGGTGAAAACGTTGGGGGTGTTGTTGTGACTTTGAAAGATTACTTTATCAAGGCTTATGGAGAAGAGAATTCTCCAAAACATAAAAGAGCACAGCATAACTTTGCTAAAAGTTTAGCAGCTTATTCAATTATTTGCTACGTTCTCCAAATCAAAGATCGTCATAACGGTAATATTATGCTTGACAATGAAGGGCACATAATACACATAGATTTCGGATTTCTATTATCCAATTCACCTGGGAGTGTAGGATTCGAAGCTGCACCATTCAAGTTGACTCAAGAGTATGTTGATGTATTAGGAGGGGTTGACTCTCCTGGCTATAGAAAATTCTGCAGCTTATGTAAAGAGAGTTTTAACGTTCTTAGGAAGAATGCCCAACCTTTGATTGATATGGTTGACTTAATGCTGAAGGACTCTAGTTTGCCATGTTTCCGCACGGGAAGTCAAACTAGTGTTTTACTTAAGCAAAGATTGCAATTAGAATTAACCACAGAAGAATCAGATGCGTTTGTTGAAAACTCGCTTATAGGTAAAAGTATCGGCAGCGTATACACTAGGCTTTATGATCAGTTTCAACTAGTGACACAAGGTATTTACTCATAATTAATATTAAATATATATGTTGGTATTAAATTACTTACTAGAAATGAATTAATGCAAAAGAGAAGCTAAACATGCATCTTTGAAGGAACTGGGGAAGTCCATTCCTTTTGAAAATCTTGAGGTGACGACCCGGAGATATGTTGAGAAGTATAGTGTGATGTCTTGCTTCTCAAAGGAGTCTCATACGAATATGAGGAGGTATTCTCTGAAAAAATCGAAAATTGAGAAGATGCTGAAGGTGGTGTGATTGGTGCTTGAGCATCTTCCATATTATTACTGGAATTTGGTAACTGTAATAGCATATCAGCTAGATAAGCAAAGGAACCGGATTCAAAGTTGTCTATAGGTGATTCCATTACTTCATTTTCATGACTCTTGATTATTTTAATAATATTTGAATAGCGCATACTAAAATTTTTGATGACATCTATGACACCAAATTCTTCGTGCTTTTTAGATAAAACTTCTGTGATCTTACCTAATTGTAATATTATTACAATAGATGCTTTTCTTATATTGTTGATAGCTTGGTTATCTAAGCCACTTAAAAATGCACCAACTACATCGGGTATTCTATTTTCTGAGTCAATATCTATATCAAATTCAGTATCGCTATCTCTGGCTCTAGTAGAATTTCTAATCATCTCTTGGAGAGAAAATGAGCCATTTGGTAATTGTAACATGGAGCAAGCCAATAGATTTGCAGTAATTGAGATTATTGATGTGGGTAATGAAAGAAAAAATTTATCATACAACGATAACTCACACAAAAACCTTCCGACTGCTGTCAATGCAGATACCACTGATGAGCTTTTGCTATATGAATTTGATTTGCAAGGCGTCAACTGATCGGGCAAGTTACAAGATGAGATTGCAAGCTGAAGGCAGTCTTCTAAGTTTGGATGTCCTAATGACCACTCTAATGTTGCCAAAATATGCATTTCCATCTGTACAAACATATCTTCATCATATGCGTTTCTACACATCATTGCCAATTCCTTTAAGGTAGGCACTCTGCTCTTTTTATCTTCGTATTTTCCAGCTATCCAAAGAGCAGTGCATCCCACTAATTGATAATGCCTTTTGAAAACAATTCTCCTAGAACAATATCTATCAACTATGTTAAGGCATAAAAATAACGTTTGGGGTTGTAACCTAAACGAAGTATGAAGCTCTATCAAAAAATCTAATAGAAATGGACGCATGAACCATTGAATTTCGGGTTGAAGATCTATCATGGAGGCATTGATACTGCTTGCAGATTCAAGAGTTGAAAGATGATTTGTTATATCCTGTGAATATTCAGAATATGATTTCCCAGCAGTTTGAGATTCCATTATTTCTAACATAGGATTATAATGCCTCAACTTTGTGGGGATAGGCGGTCCATATTTTCGGTGTGTATTAACTTTATCTGCTAGCATGACTTGTTCTTCCTTGATTATATTAAAAAAAAAGTTTAGAAACGAATAAACAGGCTCTTTTAAATTTCTGGCGCGCTTCGGAAGGTTTCAATTCACTTTTTCGTGTTTGGCTAGCGCGACGCGTAAAAAAGGGACGCTAGGCGAGATGTGTATTAATATTTACATTATTGTGCACTTACCATACTAAAATGCACCTCTTCCTCTACCTTCTTGACTAGAAACTTCATTTTTTATGGTTTCATCTACTGAAAGTATAACAGTTGCGGCTTCGGTTGCTGATTGAATGGCATTCAATTTTACTAAAGCTGGCTCCCAAATAAAACTTTCCATATTATCTCCAATGGATTCTTTATGGAAATCTATACCTACTGAAGCCTCACCTCTAGCGTGTGCACTTCTTAATTTATTTAACAATTCAATACCGTCTAATCCTGCATTTTCGCATAATTGTCTAGGAATTAATTCCAATGCTTTTGCAAAGGCTGTAATAATTAACTGCTGTTTACCAGCAACAGATCTTGCATATTCTCTTAAATGTTTTGACAATTCCATTTCAATAGCACCTCCTCCAGCAACAACAGAGTTATGACTGACAGCACGCTTGACAATCATAATAGCATCATGTAATGATCTTTCAACTTCAGCAATTACTTGTTCTGCTCCTCCTCTTAAAACTAATGTACAGGTTTTAGCTTCTGGGCATCCTTTAAATAAATTATATCTCTCTGATCCTATTTGAACTTCTTCAAAAGTTTCACAAGTACCGAGATCTGCTTCAGTAATCTTAGAACAGGTAGATTGAATAGTTCCTCCAACTGCTTGAATAACTCTATCCATATCTTCTGCACTTACTCTACCAGCACAGAAAATATTTCTATCAGCAAAATATTGGGTAGCTAAATCACCAATAGGTAATTTAGAAAGAACTATGTTGGCGCCACTTTCGTGTATAGCTTCTAATTTGGAAAATATAATTTTCCATTCGGCATCAACAATTTCTTGATAATCTTTGACTTGTTCTACTCTTACTTCGGCATTATCTTTTTCAGCTTTCAATTCTAATTCAACATTAAGATTTAAAATCTTAGGATTCTTGAAATTTTTAGGTTGTTGTTCAAATCCAGCGTAAGAAAAGGTTTTTTGGAAAGCTACACCATCAACAAATAATGAGTCTTCCATAGCTCCACCAGCTACTTTTTTAATACCAATTAACTTTTCATTTAATGTTTCTTGATCCAAACTTAACACAGCATCGACAACCATCTTGGTAAAGAAGGTTGAATTTTTACTAATTAATTTGGAAGACATAGCAGTTTTAGCACATCTCTCTAATAATTGACGGAATTCTTCTGGATTATCTCTTTTAACAACAAGGGCAATTTCTTTTATCTTTTCTACGGCAAGTTCACAAGCAGTACGTAAACCCTTGGTAATTAAATGTGATGAAATCCCATCTTCTATAAAAGCTTTACTTTCCTTTAATAATTCACCGGCTAAAATCGTAACCGAAGTTGTTCCATCACCAACTTCTGCATCTTGGGCTCTTGAAATATCAACTAACATTTTAGCTGCAGGATGAACAATGTCTAATAACTTTAAAATAGTGGCACCGTCATTGGAAATAGTGGTTTTACCATTAGATGATACAATTAAAATATCGGAACCAAAAGGTCCTAAGGTTGGTTTTAAAGTGTCTTGGATAGCTAAACACGCATTTATATTATTAATTATTTGACCTTTACCTTGAGAGGTATCAGTTCCTTCTTTTAACACAACAATAGTTGGTGTTTGATTAGAAAACGACATTAATAATTTGTCAATTGATTGATTTGAACAAAACTTTTCAGCGACCGCGCCGGTTAATACACTAAAAAAAAAATGAGATTTTTTTTTTCAATAGACATCAGCCAGTAGACAACATGTTTGGTAGTGGAAGTGGTAGACTTACAAAGATGTCAGCCCTAAAGGCATTTTCTAGAAACATCTCTATGAAAGGTGATGTGCATTTATCCAATAGAAGGGTTATGAGAAAGATAAAGCTTGGAAAAGCTAGACCTGCAATTTTCCACCAATTCGAGACCTTGGTAGAATTAAGTGATGGTTCAGTTATAAAAAGAAGGTCACAAGCTCCTAAAGATGAAATCAGAATGATTAATGATCAAAGAAACAACCTTTTATGGAATCCTAATAGATCTGATTTAGTAACTAGTGATCCTAATGCTACTGGTAAGGTTAATAAATTTAAACAAAAATTCTCATCTTTTGAATCCAATGAAGATAAAGGTGATGAAGAGAACGATGCATTTATCGAATTAATGGGTCACAATGTTAAAGAAGTCCAAAAAGGTGGTAAAATATTTGATAAAAAACAAAATTCTAAGAGATAATTCTGTACATAGTAATTAAATTAATCTATAACGATATTTACAATTTCCTCTTTGAAATTTGAATGCAATGTGCTCTGATGATTTTTGTTTAAATATGTGATGATATCCTCTAATAATACTCCTTGTTTTCTTAATTGTTCCATGCACCATCTAATGCTATCCAAATCATTAAGTTTGCAAGCACTATCTAAAATAATGTACAACGATTTTATGATATTTCTGGATGTTATACTCATGACAGTGTAAATTTCATTACTTATCTGTCTGTTCATTAAATCTCCAAGTATAGAAACATTCTTGGTGGTTTTAAATACTTCCCAACCTTTCAAAATTGAATTTAAAAAGTTTCTTGGTAATATTGCATTATCTCTTCCTAAATATTTAACGATAATAAATAATACATCTTCCTTGTCTTCATCATTCTGAATCTTCTTTAGATGAACTATGATTTTGGGAATTACTTCTTTATCTTTATGATGTATATCATTTTCTAAAATAAAGTTCAAGATAGGCATCAACCCTTCTTTAGTTTTTGATATTTCAGACTCATTTATCATTGTCAAACACTTTTCAAGACAATTATCTTTCAATAATCTTTCAATAATTGTATTAAACTCTTTTGAATTTAATCCTCCTTTAAAATTTAAGATACTTTGTAGAACCCTTTGAGATTCTTTGTCATTACCTCTTTTAACAAGTGCATCAAACAAAACAGATAGAGTTTGCCTTCTAATTGGAGTTTTTAACCTTTTTATGATGGCTTCAAATTGGTGGGTATTTTCTGCCGATTTTCCATAATATGCTAATAAAGCCTCTGATATTTCTACATCCAATTGGTTAACATCAAGTTGTTGAATTAAATAATGTGCATCTAAATTATCAACACGAGTGATGAGTTTTGCAAACAATTCTGAATTATTTCTTAAATCTACAAATTTATCAAAAGCTTTACGGTGTTTCATAGCTCTGGTCACTTGTTCGTGTTCAATATTAAGTAAGATTAATTTCTTCACCTCATCACATAGTCTTTTATTATATGGAAACTTTAAGATATGTTTTTGTAATTTCCCTACAATTAAGTTAGCTATAAATGTATTGCAATAATGGTTTGTGCAGTATGATACACAGGAAATAATCTCGTCTTCCGAGAGACAATAATTAAATGAAGATAATAATTGCAATAAAGCAAACCTGTAAGTGTTAATATCTTGATCCACAGTATTGGTTAAGGTATTGATAACTTTACTTATGGTTTGCAGTGCAATTTTAAAGCCCTGATTATGAAAATCCAAAATCCATTTACATGCAACCAATGGTTCACCTCCGATTGCAGCAAAACAAATTAGTATATTAGCCAACTGTTCTTTTTCTAATGGGTTGTTACCAGATATTTCCGCTATTCGGATTGATATGTTTTCAGATATTTCATGAAGAGCCTGAGAAGCTATGTCTTCCTGTCCAGAGCTAAATAGTTTTAACAAATCATATAATAAAAAAGATCGTATTGATTCATAGGACCAATAATTATTACATATGTATTTCAAAGACAGTTTATTCAAGTTTGGGTATTTCAATATGTCTTTGAGGAAGCTGGATTGTGGGTCTTTATATAACTTAAGTCCTTTATATGTATCCAGTTTAAAATTTCTAGAATCATTGAGAATATCAAAAACTTTTGAAATTCTTGAAAATGCAATTTTGTCCTCCTCAGTAGAATTAACAGTTCCATTTATCGAAGACGAGTGTGATATACTTCTTATTAAGGGCTTTGATTGTCTTAGTTGATTGCATTTTCGTAGTAGACTCATCTCTAAATCTTTCCAAAGAATCGCGATTTTTCCTTACATAATACTACAATCCACTATACTTAGACCATACATGATTTTCTCAACTTCCTTTTTAACAACAGGCCAATCTTGTCTTCTCTGAACGAACTCGTAGATCTCTTCTTGACCAAATATCCCGTTAAATTTACTAAGATTGCTTACAAGTTTACCTATAGCCTTAGAATCATCGCCACTTATTAAGTAAATGCTACCGACTTTTTGCAATGACTGAAAAAGAGGAAGAATCATTCTCTTGTTAGTTTTTATATGCCTGAAAATACAGTCATAGTATAAATTTATATCGGAAATAAGTGCCACTGCTCCTTCATTGGATATTGTTGCCTTTTTAATAGTTTTTACCAAAACCTGAAAAAATCTTTCTGCTAATTCTTGTTGAAATACATCAATAACTGATTTTTCAGCACATCCTACTAATAAATCAAAATTTCCATCAAGTATTTGAACAATTCTTAAAGCCTCGTGGGTAGGACCTTCTATAGGTTTGTTAGTGTTAGGATCAGGACAGTAATTCTTTTCTGTTAACACAGAGATATAAACACTCTCTATTTCTTTGATTAGAACATCAATTCCGATATTAAGACCTTCTGCTACATAATAGTCAACCATTTCTTCAAGCTTCTTCTTCCGTTGTAAGGAAGGGTTTAAGATTGAGTTTTCATTTTTAACAATTTGTCGATGAATAAGCTCCTCTTTATAAAAGAAATCAATCATTTGAATCATAACATCTGCAATATTTACTAGATCTGAGAATAGTACTAGCGGCTTTATTGGCTCATTGGCTTCTTTAATGATAATGTCTGGTTTGTATGTTCTCAAATATGTCATAGCCTTCTCAAAACCAGGTCTTAAATGGTCACTTCCAACGCTTTCAATAACAGAAACAAATATCTCTTGAACACAAGAGTAAACGGACGCTTGCAGGCTAGAAATGCTAAATTCTTCGAAATGCAAAACCCGAAGTATAGAATCCTTTCCTTCATTCAATATATCCATTGCAAGTTTAAGACTGAAAATTTTATTAATTGATTTCATATTTTCAGTCAATATCTTTTCCTTTGCCTGAATTTCAGAATAAGTTTCGTTATCAACTTCAGAATTTGAATTATTAGATGAAGCTCCCACAGTGAATGCCTTCTTAAAACTAGACAAAAAATCGCTTTTTGATTCAGTTCTAACATTTCTAAGTATACTTTGAGTAGTTTCTTCTTCTCTTTTCTCTATTGAGAGTTTCCATTCATTAATTTTATGATTTGATAATCCTTTAAGTTGTATAATCTCTTCTCTTGTATACTCAGATAATATTTGTTCAAATTGCATATCTACTAATTCCTGAATTAGTCTTTTATATCCATCACCCAAATTGCTATTTGGTTTTAACTTTTCGACTAATTCTTTCCTTAAGGTATCATAAATAAATGGTACAAATTTCAAATAAACTTTTCTTTGTTTAGATGCCTCTATAAGTGAATTAATTTTCTCTGAAAGCTGATTTAATATAAGTTCTTCACTTACTTTAAGCATCATAGGAATTTCTGGCGGAAATATCTGATCAATAATTCTAGATTCATAATCAAAAATAACTTTTAAATTCTTCATAAAGTTGTCTATTGCTTCCATATTTATGTCATAGGTAATTTCATTTCTTTCATTTTCTATTTCATTAAAATATTCTTCTGGATCGACTATTTCTAAGACATGGAATATTTGATCTCTGTTGTCAAAGACACTTTTTTGGATAAAAAAGTCAATTAAAGTTTGTTGTGTATCTAGTTCAATTAATATTTTTGCAAACCTTTTCATCGTGGGATAGTCTTCTAGATCAAAATGGATATCAAGTTCTCGGAGGAGGGCATTTTCGAATA
This sequence comes from Yamadazyma epiphylla, assembly GCA_030571925.1. NCBI lineage: Eukaryota > Fungi > Ascomycota > Pichiomycetes > Serinales > Debaryomycetaceae > Yamadazyma > Yamadazyma epiphylla. The sequence continues at coordinate 545,072 of JAJLZA010000003.1, forward strand.
TTTCAAACAAAGAACTGAGTTTTTCCTGTGAATATTGTTTTGTCTTTTCGTCCTTATCTAACTTGCTGTAGGTCATCAAATTCAATAATATTCTCGATTGTTCTTCGGGAGTTTGGAAGTCTTGGAGAATTTTTAGTTTATCGAACGATTTATTTGTTAAAACATCCGAGTAATAAGTATCAAGGCTTTTAAAGATACTCAATATGAAATTCTTAGCTTGTTTGGGATCCAGAGTTTTTTGTGACATGCAATTTAACGGAGTAATTTCAGACAAATTAATTTTATCTTGAGCTTTGTCACTCCACAAATTAATCCTTCGAAGCATTGTTACCCACAAATGTGGATCACGTACCGCTTTATACGTATTTTTCGATACATAACTAAAAGTTATGAGGTCATTAATACGTAGGTTTTTTGCAATTCCTCTAGCTATAGACATTGGTATGACTTGAGGATTGTATACATCTATGTCGGGGTTCCAAATGACTTGTGCCATGACGTCAATTAAATGATTAGTGTCCTTCTAATTTAGTGATGTATATCTAATTTTATTATCGCGAAACTTTTTGATTCTGCACTATTAGATGAGCTAAAATGCTCAGGTTAAAATTTAAGACACTCCGTCAAGGCTGTATATACGGCTATTGGAGGACCCCAAGAGTTAATAATATAGTAACGCGACGAAGTCATTCCACCAAACCTGAAACACCTTCTGGACATATGCGCTCATTATCAAAATTAATTGTAGATTTTTTCAAAAATGAGTCTGAACATTTAGCAAGATCCTTAACATACTCTCCTTATGACGATAGAACAAAAGATATAATATATCGCATGGTGAATCCTAATATAAGAAAAACATTGGAAAGTTCCGTTGATGATTATAGTAGACTTCGAAAGCTTCTCACATATAATCCGATGGATGTACCTCTAGAAGTTTATATTCATTACTTAAATAAAATCCAAATGGACCTTGATGACAATGATAGAAAATTAGCAATACAGAGATTAACTTTCCATAACCATTATAGTTATATTTGGGACTCACTTCTCGATGAAACAAGCAGCATAAATGACATTGAAGAAACAGTAGATATAATCGGGACAACCTTACAATCTTCTAATAATTTAGAAATTGGTACAATAAAAGCAATATTGGAGGCCTTTAAAGTCAATACTAATAATTCACAAAAGGGACTTATAATAGATTCATTCTGTCATAACTTTAATATTCCTAAGAAAGATTTGGTTGAAGCCTTGGAAAATTCACATACAGAAAGTTCTAAATATACTAACAAATATAACTGGATTTTGGCATTACGTAACGAGGTTCACTTGATGGAAAGTTCAAAAGCAATCAATTTAAGTAAAAACATTGTACAGAATAAACCGTCTTCATTTCCTGGGTGGCTTTCCTTCTGTATTGATGGTATTAAACCTTTACGCAAAGATTATATCATGGTTTTATTACAAGAGTTCATAGACCTTGGGTTGAATGATTATGATATAATTTCTTTATTGAAATATGATATATTTACAGCGGAAGAATTATGTGATTTCCTAAAGAACAAACAAATCAACAATTCTATAAGCCCATCATCCAGCATTATAGCGGAAATGTGTTTGCATAAAGAGGATACAAGACTCCTTTTTCAGATTATATCAGAGAGAAGTAAGGAACTTAGGCCTCAAATACTCATCGATTCATTGGTTTTCTTCAGAAAGAACTCTCATTCATACTATTCTAGATGTATAAATGAGCTATTGAATGAAAAAACACAGTTTCAAGACGTATTTGAAGGATTCTTTCGCAGTTATAAGCCCTCAGAAGATGACCTGATTGAGACTCATAAAGCACTCTTAGCAACTAGTGAATCTGCTGAGTTCAATATATTCCTAAGAAAAAAGGTTCCTATTAATGACTTGATGAAAGATACTATTTTAGACTTGTATATAAATTTTATTAACGAAAAATATTGTTCAAGTAATATATTGCTTGAAATATTCAGAAATATAGTTGTTAAAAACAGGGTTCTTGATGAGAGATTCATTGGCTTTATTATTGATAATCTTATTCAAAAAGCAATTAGTGTAAATCCAGATGGAACCAAGTATATTGAAAAGAAGAAAAAAAGAAAATTTCATAACAACTTACGATCATTGAGCCAAGCTATATCAGATTTAGAAGATACTCAAATAGTTTACATCTTGAATTATTTGTATGAGAAAATAAATTCGACAAATGCTCTTAAAAATTCCTCAAAGGGCCTCAATGCATATATTTCTGCAGAATTAACTTCAAATACTTTCCGTTTCTTGCAAAGAAAAGAAAAAAAGGATACAATCAACCACCTGATAACTGTAGCTACCAAATTAGTGAGTAAATCTAATTTTAAGGAGCCTGTAGTTTACAAGTACCTAGTTATGTATAATCACCAAAAGGCATTTGAAATTTTAAAAGAGAATAGAAATACCAAAAGCAAATTGAATAAGCAAGCAATGGCTAATATTGAGTTAGGACTTCTTTCTTCATTGACTTTGGATGATCGACAAAAGCTAGATGCTTTCAAGAATTTTAGAAATCAGTTGACTATGCACGGTTTCAAAAGCAAACTAAGGCCAAGATCTCTCATTCTCTTGTTCGATATTATCATGAATTCAAATCTACTAAATAAGAAAAAAGACATTGAAACAATTTTACTGCTTGCAGAGAAAGAAAGAATACCAAAACACATAGTTGAAAGGTGGAAAAAAGACATGATACAATATAATAATTAAGTAACTCATGTAAATATATATTTGTATATATCATTTTTTACTATTCCGCCGCTTATTAGACCGCTGTCTTTCATTATTAAACTAAATTAGTTAAATGCTCTCAAGAAAATAAAAATATAAATACGTACCCAGTTTTTCACTTTCACATAAGGTAGATTGACCTTTTCTGAAATACTTCTAAGTTCTGTTCTGTTAGGGTTTCTTTTGGTCTTATATATCATTCTTAAAATATTTCTCTCTTTTTTAGATATTCGTTCTGACCTTTTGCAAGGGGTGATTGAACACTTTTGGTTCGAAGTGTCATCAGATGTGCTGAATCCTAGATGGTTCTCCTGTGATATTAGGCTATCATCCTATAGGTCAGTATATATGAGATAACTTCTACGCTTTTAACTTACAATAACTTGGAAGTTGTCATCAATGATTAAATTGTCATCGAGGAACATATTCATGACTAGAGTAGATGATTGTGATATTAAATCATCTACAACATGTTGAAACCTTTGTATTTCAGACAATAATTCTTCTAATTCACTTTCACGACTAGACATAATACTAAGTTTTTAGATGAGGGATACTATCCACTTTACAGCCGCAGATCTTCCCCGGATTTCAAATGACCGGATTTCAAAATCATATCTTCAGTAACCATACCTAAAGAATTTTTATTCTTTTTCAAAAAAAAAGATGTGGTTGGAGGTTGTTTATGTCTGCTATTCGTTTTTTTAACTTTCTGGTTTTTCCAACGAAAACTCGAATTACATGAATTCTTTATCTTAGAAGCTGAATTTAACGTTGTAAGAGCAGAGGTGATCGAGGGATTGAAAACATGAGTAGACTCGACAATCATATCACTATATATGCTTTCAATAGTTGAAATATACGTAAAGTAATACTTAAATCTATCATTAATGTCTTTCCATAGCTAGAAATTAGTAATAGTTCTAAACTACGACAAATTATGTACTTACGATCGAAGTAATTTTTGATACATCCACGGGCCTGGCATTTTTTGAAGAACATATAATTGGTCTTAATATACTCCTGGCTATGATAAATTTATTCCTGGCTTTCTTGGTAATACGAGCATCTAAACTACCATTATTAACAAAGAATATTTCTGGTTTCTTGGGTCTTACTATCAGCATTCTAACACCTTTAGGAAGAAGGTAAATGGAAAAAGAGCTTTTGCGGGCTAAATTAATGTCCGACTTTATCGGTTCAATATTAAAGCTTTGACTATACAAGGGCTTTTCTTCCATTAATGAAACCAAAAATATTAAATCTGAATATTTCAAAATGTGTAAGCCCTCGTAATTTGAAAACCGGATTTCTACCTAAGCATAATTACTTAAGCAAGTATTGAGTTTATCACGTATATACAATAAAATTAGCTGTTTAGATAGCACATGTTATACCTTAACCTAATCATCGTAGTTAATAATATTTTTACACTTGAAAATTCCTGACTGACACGTAAAAGCATATCACCGCCTTATATGAAGTACTATTGTTTACAAAAAAAAAAACAATTCTCACGAATATTAATCAGTCCGTTTAACATGCCTGAACAGCTTAGTAAAAAGACGTGGGTATGGGTTCCTGATGAATCTAGTGTATTTGTAAAAGGATATATCCAAGAAACAGACGAATCAAAACAAGAAATCAAAGTTTGTTTAGAACAAGCTGGTAAACAAATTAAGACATTTAAATCATCAGACGTGAATTATTGTAACCCTGTAAAGTTTGACAGATGTAATGATATGGCAGAATTAACCCATTTGAATGAACCTTCAGTTATACATAATCTTGAATTAAGATATTTCGATGATTCCATTTATACTTATTCAGGTTTGTTTTTAGTTGCAATCAACCCCTATAAAAATTTACCAATTTATGAATCTTATGACGAAGAATTACCACACATATATTCCATAGGTAATAAAGCATTCCAGAGTTTATCGACAACAAAAAAGAATCAATCTATTTTAGTTACTGGTGAATCTGGTGCTGGTAAAACTGAAAATACTAAAAAAATAATCAAATATCTTTCAAATTTTTCAACCCATAATTCAATTGATGAAAAAATCTTGAATACTAATCCTGTTTTAGAAAGTTTTGGTAATGCAAAAACCATTAAAAATAATAATAGTTCAAGATTTGGTAAATTTATCAAGATTTATTTTAATGATGAAAACAAAATATCGGGTGCTTTTATCAATTATTATTTACTTGAGAAATCTAGAGTTATAAATCACCAATCTGGTGAAAGAAATTATCATATATTTTATCAATTTTTAAGACATTATAAAGAATTAAGTAAATTTCATTTAACGTCGGATGTTGAAAATTATAAATACCTTGAGAATGAAGAGAACACAACATTACATGACGATTCAGAAAATTTTGATAAATTAATAGAAAGTTTTAAAATCATTGGTTTGCAAGATTATGAAATCAATGATATATTTAATGTTTTAGCTATTATATTACATTTAGGTAACCTTGATTTTATGAGTTGGAAATCTGAACAAGCAAATTTTTCAAAAGATTCTCCTGTACAGCATATTGTAGATTTATTAAAAGTTGATAAGAAAACTTTTGAAACTAACTTTTTAAGGCCTAAGGTTAAAGCTGGTAGAGAATTTATTCAAAAAAGTAAGAAACCAAGTGAAGTTAAGTATATGATTGATTGTTTGGCTAAATTCTTATATGAACTTTTATTTAATTACATTATAAATAAGATTAATCAAAACTTAAATGAAAATCTTAACAGTACAAATTCTAATTTCATTGGAGTTCTTGATATTGCAGGTTTTGAAATTTTTAAAATTAATTCATTTGAACAATTATGTATCAATTTTACTAATGAAAAATTACAACAATTTTTCAATCATCATTCTTTTATTTTAGAGCAAAACGAATATTTAAAAGAAAATATTGATTGGAATTATATTGATTTTGGTCAAGATTTACAACCAACAATCGACTTAATTGAAGGAGCTAAATCACCTGAATTCGGAGTATTAAAAATACTTGATGAAGAATGTATTATGCCTAATTCAAGTGATAAATCATTCTTGGATAGATTATTAGGTAATTTCAAAAAACATAGTAAATTCAAACCTAATAAATTTAAATCAGGTTTCATTATTAACCATTACGCTGGTGATGTTGAATATAATGTTGATAATTGGATTAACAAAAATAACGATCCATTAAATGAAGCTTTATTAAACTTATTAGATTCATCAACTGACAAATTCATTAAAGCACAATTAAAGGGTAAGAACTCATTAATCGCTAATAAAAAATCTTTGTCAATCAAGTACAAAAATCAATTAAATGATTTAATGAATGAATTAAACCAAACTGAACCTCATTTTGTTAGATGTATTCTTCCTAATTTAGATAAAAGACCGGGATTGTTTGATAAGAAATTAGTTATTAATCAATTAAGATGTAACGGTGTTTTAGAAGGTATAAGAATTACAAGAGCTGGTTATCCAAACAAAATGTTATTTAAAGAATTTTTCTCCAGATATTCTATTCTTAATCCTACTGCTGAATATGGTAAAGATAGTAAGAAAAATTGTGAATTGATTCTTAATTTCATTAACTTGGATAAAGAATCTCATAAAGTTGGTTTAACAAAAGTATTTTTCAAAAATGGGATTTTAGGTCATCTTGAAGAACTTAGAGATTTAGCTATTAATAAAGTTATTCTAAAACTTCAATCAATTATTAGAGGTAATTTATCAAGAAGAGAACTGCGTTTAAAAATGAATCAAATTAAAAGTGCAAAAGTCATTGCTTCTAATTTCATTAAAATAAACCAATTTAAGACCGATAATCATTGGTTTAACTTATTTGTCAATATCAGACCATTATTGGAAGATTCTATATCATTATTAAATACCAAGGAAATGAATGACAATTTAAAAGAAATTAACTTAAAATTGAAAGAAGCAGAGAAATTGAATACAAATTACAAAGAAGAAAACGAAAATTTGAACAAACAAATCAAAGATCTCGAAGAAAATATCAAGGCAAATGAAGGTTCTATGAATAAAAAGACTGATGAATTACTTTCCTTAAATAAGACCTTAAAAGAATCTAAAGGTGCAGTTGAGAAACTCGAAACTAAGATTCAGACATTGGAAACTGAAAGAGCTAATCTTTTAGCGGAAAAGTCAAAACTTAAAGAAAAATTCCTGGAAGTTGAAAAGAAATATAATGAACTAATGGATGAACACAAAAGTTTAATTCTGGATTTCGAGTCTATGAAAAAATTAAATGAAGAATTAAGTTCCTCCAAGAAAGATTATATTTTAGAAAAAGAAAACCACGCTAAATCAATTGATTTCTTGAAGAAACAACACGAAAAGATCAGTAAGTTACATGATAAGAACAAAGAGTTACTGAGTGAGTTAGAAAGTGTTAAGCTTAATGAAACCAGCTTGAATGAAAAATTCCAGAAATTGGTTGATTCTAATAAGAAATTAGTTGAGAATTATGATAAATTGACTAAAAATTATGATTTAAAAGTGAAGGAGCATAAAGAACTAGATAAATTACATTCAAATATCAAATCTATAAATTCAGAAAGCAAAAATGAATTGTCTAAATTAAATAAACTGCTTAATGATTTGAAGTCTGAAAATGAATCCTTGATTGAAAAGATTTCAGGAGCAAACTCAGAAGTTTTAAGTCTTAAAAATGAACTTAATGCTACTGTTAAAAACTTAAAAAATGCCGAAGGATACAAACAAGAAATTCAAAAACTCAACAAAAGTATTGATGGAAATAAATCATTGATTAAAGAATTAAATGAACAGTCTATTTCCTTAAAGAGATTAAATCAAGAATATGAATCTAAAATTGTTCTGTATGAAACCGAAATTGAAAATTACAAGAAATCAAAGAGTGATTACTCCAATAGAATCATTGATCTTAATAATAAAATCTCTCTGTTAGAATCTGAATTGGCATCCAAAGATAAAGAAAATAAGCCACCAGTTGACACTCCTGATATCATGAATGAATATAGTAATTTGAAACTTAAAGTTAATGAACTTTCAGCTCATCTTAGATCAGAAAAATTTGAAAATAAAAAATTAACTGAAGAGATCAACATTTTGAAAGATAAAATAGTTATTTCTCCTTATAGCTCCCCTAATAAAAATAGAAGATCATTAGCTATGGGTGAAGATCCAAGTATCTTAAAAGGAAATAACTTATTAATAAAGCAAATTGACGATTTAAAGATCAGATTAGAACAAGAAGAGCAAAACAGTCAAAGAGCTGAGAATTATGCAATTGAATTACAAAAGAAATTGAATAAATTACAAAATACTAGAGGCCTTAACTCATCAGTTGATTTTGAAAATAAATACAGAGAAAGTCAATTGAGAATTACTGAACTTGAGAATAAATTTGGTAAATTATTTGAATCTAATTCACCAGATACATCCAGTAGTTCTATTTATTCAATTCCTAAATCAGAAAGTTTTGGTAGAGCAAGTATAATTAATAAAACTCTTGCAAATGCTAATCAAGATTTTGTTGCAATTTATAATGATATCACAAAGACTTTGAAATCAACTAGAGAAGAGTTGACTACTTCTAAATCTGAAATTTTAAGACTCAAATCTTTATTACGTGAAAGTGAAGACGAATTATACCAAATTAAGCTTTCTAATCATAAAACTTCTATTGAAAATTATGAGAATGAAATAGCTCACTTTAAAGTAAAACAAGATAATTTGATGTCAAGAAATGATGATCTTAGCAAATCAGTTGATTTATTCAAACAAAGATCTGATGAATATTTCAAAAAACTAGAATTAGCAGAAAGTGCAATTAAAATTCTGAAAAGACATGAAGAAAATTCTCTTAAAGAATTAAATGACTTAAAACAAAGTTATAATTTAGTCAAAGACGAATTAAAATCTTCTGAAATCTTGATTAAACAACTTAATAAAGATAAAAATCAATTGTTAAATGATATCAAAGAGAAAGATTTCACTATTGAAAAGTTGAATCAATCTATAAAAGAATTACAAGATAAAATATCTTACAATAAGAAAATCTATGATAATAAAGAACAAATTGAAAGCTATAAATCAGAAATTAAGAACTTGAATAATGAATTAAACTTTAAGTTAGATAATGAATCAAAATTTATTAAGGAGAACAAGAAACTAACTATCGATAACGAAGCTTTAATCAAGCAAAAGCAGTTATTAGAAGAAGATTATGAATTGAAACTTGATAAAATTGATGAATTAGAGACTAACCAAGATGAACTCACAAAAAAGCTTACTGTTCTTGAAAATGATAAATTGATCAGTGACAGAAAGATTATTAATTTGAATAAACAAGTGGTCAATCTCAAAGAATTAATCAATGATATTTCATTACAAAGAGATGAATTGATTAATGCTAAAGAACACTTGGAAGAAACAAATCTTCAATTAAACCATAAACTTGAGGAAAGAGAATTGACTATTAAATCAAACGAATCTGATTTGAAATTCTTAAGAACACATTTAGAAGCACAAAGAATGGAAAGTAGTGAAATTCAAAATGAATTGGCACAGTCTAGGTTATCTAACCATGATGATGATGATGTAGTCAATTATAAGAGACTTAAAAGAGAGCATTTGGTTGTTACCCAAGAAAATGAAGCTTTGCAAAAAGTTAATAATGAATTAAAAGCTAAGACAGAAGTCTTAGAAAATAAATTATACGATAATGAACAAATAAAATACTGGGAGAATAAATTAAAAGAACTCAACTCGGATCTTGATGATGTTAAAAGTGAAAATTTCCAATTAAATAAGAAGATTTTCAACTACGAATCTGAAATTAAAAGTCTTAAGATTAGATTTGAAAATGATTCTAAATTGATTAAGAAATTTAATAATGAAAACTTTGAATACCAAAATCAATTAAGTCACTTAAAAAGTAATCTTGATATTTTACATAATGATAACTTAGATAAAGATCTTAGAATTAAAACATTAGAAAGAGAAAATTCTGATCATAAACTGAATATGATGCTTTTAGAAAAAGAAGTTTGGGAACTTAGATCCAAACTTGGTATTGCATAAACTAAAATTAAATTATAATATTATATATATCTATTGTTTAAATACATTAAATAAATTTTAACTATTTACATATAAATTAGAACCATGATTTCTTTTTTGCAGGGAGATATCCTAAGCCAGCACTTTTAAGTATTTCGTTAACATCGCCAAATGATTCTCTTTCCCCTTGCATTACAATAGTTGGTTTACCATTAACTAATTTTTTAATAAGATTAGTTAAATCTTCTAATTGTATCTCTTGAATTTTTGCAACCATTTCATCAATGCTTACTAACTTATTTTGAAATTGGATTTGTCTACCTAAATCTTCAAGTAGAGAAATCTTACTCTCAACATTATATAATAATGCACTGGTTAATTGGTTCTTGGCTCTTTCAAATTCTTTTTGAGTAACAGCATTTTCTTGAAGTAAGTTTGAAAATTCAATGGCAATAATTTGAGGCATTACTTGTGCAGCAGCTGGGATTGCCGATAAACTAATTCCAAATAATCCTGAATTTGTATAAGAATGGTTGAAACTAGTACAGCTATCAATATATCCGTATTTGTTTAACACTCCAGTATATAATCTAGAAAACATTCCTTTACCGGGTCCACCAGCAGAGAAGGATGAACCACCACCGAGTAATTTTTCTAATACAGCATAAACGTATAATTCATCATTAAATAACCCCGAAGTTTCATATCCTATTTGCATGTGGTATAACTCGGGTAAATTCGAGAATAAAGGTGGTTGGAATGGAATTGAAACTTCACCACCTTCATAACGTGGAGAATCAACTTTTAAAGGTTCACCTTTAGTTAAATGGCCAAAATTCAGCTCAACCATTTTAACTGCTTTATTATGGTCTACACCAATCATTGCAATAACAATATTTTGAGGTTGATAATGCTTTTTATGGTAGTCTAAAATTTCTTGTTTGGTAATAGATGAGATTCTTTCTTTTGGACAATATAAAGGTATACCTAAAGTGTTATTTGGGTAAGCTGTCTTATGTAATAATTCTGGTAGTATCATATCTGGTTTATGAACCATTTCCGAGATCTCATATTCTATAGAGCTCATTGTATCTTGAATTTCTTCGTCTGCAAACTTTGGTTCCAAAACAATTTGACTTATACAATCAAATAACTTATCGACACCATTATTGAAGACGGTTGCTTGATAAATGATGGACTCTCTTTGAACTGAACACATGAAGTTTCCTCCGAGACTAGCTAATTGATTATTCATTTCTAAAGCACTATATTTGGAAGTAGATCTCCATGCCATTCTGTCCATTATGTGACTAAGACCAGGTTTTTGAGGATCTTCATATTTAGAACCCGCATCTATGTAGGCACCTAAAGCACTGAAATGACCTGGGGTTTCATCAGTAATAATTCTCACACCATTAATTAGGGTGGTCATTTGGATGTTTGGATTTGTAGAAAGAGGTTGCACTCTACCGGTGCTTAATGCTCTTGTTATTATGTTTCTTTTCAATAAAAACCGATTCATCTTGAAAAACTTTTTGCACCAAATTTTCATTTCGCACTAATATATATATTTTACATGTCTATAAATTTAGCTTCTGGATGGAAATATACTGGACAATTCCAATAACTTCTTTTAATATCATCCCAAACATTCAAATCTGGAGGTTTAACGTTTGTGAATTTCACTTGAAGTCCATAATTACTTAAATCAATCTCTACTAATTTCTTATAAACTTCATAAATGACTTCTCTATCAGCACCAAGCCCATTGAAAAATGAAAAGATCCCATCTGGTTTTAAGAGCCCTACTATAATATCAAAAAGTTCTAACATATCGCTATAATGTTCAGAATAAGTATCATAATAAATTCCATTGAAAAAAATGCCGCTGGAAAGAAGCTCCGGAAGTTTATCTTGCCATCTACCTTCTAAAATTACAACATTAGGTTTCTCATACCATCCGTCAGTTTTAAGTTTCGCTAACACATCTGGATGCGGCTCACAAATATAATGCTTGGTAGGATTCTTAGCATTTATCATGGTATCGATTATACCCATTCCGAACCCTATATTTAATACGTTGACCTCCTCATCTTCTGACTTAAACATTGATTCGCATCCCATCTTCATAAGTTCATGTTCCCAAGACATCATAACCCCATCTTTATTTTCTTTTGTTACAAGCGCATCGTCTTTATATTCAAGCTTTGTAGCAAGATAAGTTTCTTGGTGTTCTGCAGGATCGTATGATTGTTCTTGTGATTTTGGTGATGACTGTGAAATTTCTTGCTCTTTGGGTTCTTCTTCTTTAACTTCTTCGGAGACTAATTCGGGGATTTCGTCAGTTTCTTCCCCACTTTCATCATCTAAAAATTCTATATTATCATTAACCTTTCTTAAAAGCAACTCCGCTCTCACACCTGCATCCACAATAGAATCATAAACGCAAGTCTGTTTTAATCCTCTTTTAATTAAAATACATCCAGGAGTGTTGTTATTAGCATCAGTAAATGACCATCCTGCACCGTATTCTAACAATCTATTAACTAATTCCTGTATAACTTCCAATTCCTCTTTTGTATAATCAATTGGGATATTTTCACAGATCAAGTGCAATGGTGTGGTGGTTGTTTTAGGTTCTTCTTCTATCCCATTAGTATAGTTATAACATTCTTCGACAGTGTAAGTTGCTGGAATACCCCCTTTAAGATATTCCGAAAGCTTAGAGACGTAATCAGTAGTAATTGGCCTTTCAAGCTTACACAAGTCATGTAATTCACTCATTGCAAATCTGAAAATTTTTGGTGCGATGAGATATCAAAATCAAGGGACCATAGAATAAGTAGAATTAAATAAAACGGCTGTAAATTATACAAAATGGGCTTAAAAATAATCGATGTGGATAGATGGAAGAGGTTATAAGAGGCTTTAAACCCACATTTTAGAGTTATTTAAATTTTTAGTGCATCAGTAGATGCCACCTATGTATGCAGTACCACTTGTATGATAATATCGAGAGCTTAGTAAGTAACCTAAATCATCCGTAGTTACGACGTATACGAAATAGGTCGGAAACTATAGGATAGAATTGTGTCTTAAACCGGAATCACATTTGAGGCTGCCCTGGTTTGTTCTATAAAATGTGCCTTTTATGGTAAATCCACTACTTGATGCCATAAATCATACGATGTTGCAAAATTATATAATATATGAGGGAAAGTTCCAGCTACCCCATATAATCATGTCATTTAAATTGAATGACTATAATGAATACTTAGGGGCTTTGAGTGAAAGGGAGAGGGAAAAGTCCAAATTTTTAGATTTTGGTTATACTTTTAATAAAGGTTTAAATTCGCCTGAAGAAGACGGATTTATTGACGAACCGAAGTTAGTTTCACCCGATGTAATAGATAATTTAAGTAGTGTATTACCAGAGGTTCCAGACCCATTATTTAATGATATCTTTTTTTCTAATGAAAATAAAAACGGTACTTCTGTGAAAAAAGAGTATTCAAAAGACGATTTTCCTCCACCTCCTCAAGTTAACATAAATGACTATATTCCAAAACCAGTCACAAGCCCAAATAGTAGACCAAGAGCTAGGTCATCACATAATGTCATCGAACAAAGATACCGAAACAAAATTAATGATAAGTTTACTGCTCTCCAAAAATCTGTACCTACATTAAGAATAGTTGCAAAAAAATTAAAACGTGAACATGGTAGCGGAAACAGTAATGACACCGATTATTTTGTAGATCCAAATGATTCGGATACACTGTCTAGTGATATAGATGACTTAGAAGGATTGGAACCTGCTAAGAAGTTAAATAAAGGAACTATTCTTGCAAAATCTGTAGAATACATCAAGTTTCTCGAATTAAAAAACAGTAGAATGAGGGCTGAAAATGAGGAGTTACTCAGAAAGGCTAAAAATATGGGACTTCCAGTTTCTGAATTTATTAATGATTAATGATACAATTTAAAGTTATATAGTTAAATATAAAATGGTTGCAAAAATAACGCAGTGTAAAAATACTAATTTTAAAATTGAATTAGATTACAATGAATATTCACTACTTTTATAATTATAAATTAATATTATTCATATTGTTTCTTGGATTGGGCCATTTATAACGCCATTTAAATAAAATGAAAATTATACGTTTATATGTGGTCCAATTATCATCGTTTAATATCAGCTCAGTAATCGGTTGATCTTCGCGCTATACGATCTCAAACGAGCAATATAAATACTATCGTTTTTTTTCTTTTATCCTATAATATTTGCTTAACATGGACACTTCAGAAGTTTTACGTGCTTTAAGTGATTTGTTAGAAAGCTTCTTAGCTTTAAAACTTAGTTATAAGATATCCATTATATTATTTATACCTTTTATAAATAATTTATTATGGCAGCTTTATTGTTCGTTAAGAAAAGATAGAGTTCCTTTAGTTTTCCACTGGATCCCATGGTTCGGTTCTGCTATTCCTTATGGTATGCAACCATATGACTTTTTTGAAAGCTGTCGTGAAAAGTATGGTGATGTTTTTGCCTTCGTTCTTTTAGGTAAAGTTATGACAGTTTACCTTGGACCAAAAGGACATGAATTTGTTTTCAATGCTAAAACTAGTAATGTTTCTGCTGAAGAAGCTTATAAACATTTAACTACACCAGTTTTTGGTAAAGGTGTCATTTATGACTGTCCAAACTCAAAATTAATGGAACAAAAAAAATTTGCAAAAGCTGCTTTGACTATTGATGCATTTAAGACTTATGTTCCAAAAATTAGAGAAGAAATTATAAATTACTTTACTAAGCATTTCGAGTTTGAAAATAACAAAATGGAAATTAATGTTATGAAAACTCAACCAGAAATAACTATTTTCACTGCTTCAAGATCTCTTTTAGGTGATGAGATGAGAAAGAACTTCGATGAAACTTTTGCTAACTTATACTCTGATTTAGATAAAGGATTCACTCCGATTAATTTTGTCTTCCCGTACTTACCATTACCTCAATACTGGAAAAGAGATGCTGCTCAACAAAAGATTTCTCGTACTTATATGAAATTAATTAACAAGAGAAGAGTTGAAAATGATATTGATCCAAACCGTGACTTAATTGATTCTTTAATGCTTAATTCCACTTATAAAGATGGTGTTAGAATGACTGATCAAGAAATTGCTAACTTATTAATTGGTATTTTAATGGGTGGACAACATACTTCCGCTTCAACATCTTCCTGGTTTTTATTACATTTGGCTTCTGATCAAGATTTACAAGAAAGTATTTACAAAGAAATTAGTGGATTATTAAACGAAAAAGGAGGTAACATTTTTGACTTATCTTATGAAGATTTAAATAAACTTCAATTAACTAATAATGTTATAAGAGAAACTTTAAGAATGCATATGCCATTACATTCTATCTTTAGAAAAGTTGTTTCTCCACTTAAAGTCCCAAATACTAATTATGTTGTTCCAAAAGGACATCATGTTTTAGTTTCACCAGGTTATTCTATGACCAGTAACAGGTTTTTCCCAAATGCTGATAAATTTGATCCAACCAGATGGGATAAAATGACTACTTCAAGTGATGATAAAACTGTTGATTATGGATTTGGTGCTATTTCTAAAGGTGTTTCATCTCCTTACTTACCATTTGGTGGTGGTAGACACCGTTGTATTGGTGAACAATTTGCTTATGTTCAATTAGGTACTATTTTAGCTACTTATGTGTACAACTTCAAATGGAAATTAGCTGGTAATTTCCCAAATATTGATTGGGCATCTATGGTTACATTACCTGAAGAACACGACGCTAAAATTATTCTTGAAAAGAGAGAAACTTGCATATTGTGAAATATTTATGAAATTAACCCTTAAGGTGTTTTAATATGTTGTTTAGACTAATAGATGAATAGCGCTATAAACTCCATCATAATCTCTCACCGTTAGCGGTGCTATATATGCAGGATTTTCGGAGCCAAGGTTGAGAAAAATCGATGAATCACCTCATTAATCAATTTTCAGCCTAGTTTCAGTCAAAGCTAACTCGTTCGTTCCTTTAGATTGCTTAGTGTTTGAGACTCCATATACAGCATATTGACTTACTTGGTATCTGTAAAAATAATAATAAAAAGCTTAATATAATGTATTCTATAAAAGTTCCAGCCTCAAGCGCAAACATTGGCCCTGGTTTTGATGTATTAGGAATAGGTTTGAACTTATATCTTGAAATCCAAGTTAAAGTTGATTCTTCTGTTGATACTTCAGAAGATCCACATAATGCTAAGCTAACATATGAAGGTGAAGGTAGTGCAAACGTTCCACTTGTCACCAATAGAAACTTGGTTACCATGACTGCATTATATGTATTAAGATGTAACGGCATAGAAAAATTCCCTAATGGTACACATATACATGTCATTAATCCTATTCCTTTAGGTAGAGGTTTAGGATCTTCAGGAGCTGCTATTGTTGGAGGTGCAATGTTAGCTAATGAAGTTGGAAAATTGGGATTTGATAAAAGAAGATTACTTGACTATTGTTTATTAATAGAGAGACATCCTGACAATATTGCTGCTGCTATGTTAGGGGGATTTGTTGGTTCCTACTTAAATGAATTAAATGAAAAAGAAACTGAAGAAAAATCTGTTCCTTTGGAATACATTTTACCTAAGGTTGATACCCCGGCCGAAAAATTTGTTTCTACCCCACCACCAAAAGACATCGGTGAATATATTCAATATAACTGGAATAAAAAAATTAAATGTATAACAGTTATCCCAGACTTTGAATTAGCAACTGATGATGCAAGAGCAGTATTACCTGAAAACTATACTAGACCAGATATCATTTTTAATTTACAAAGATTAGCTACTTTAACTAGCTCATTAGGTCAAGAGCCACCAAACCCCAAACTTATTTATAATTCTATGAAAGATAAAATTCATCAACCATTTAGAGCAAAATTAATTCCAGGTTTAGAGCAAGTATTAGCTACTATTGACCCAGAAAGAAATCCTGGTTCATGTGGTATTTGTCTTTCAGGTGCTGGACCAACTGTTCTTTGTTTAGCAACTGACAATTATGATTCAATTGCATCTAAGATCATTAGCATATTCGAAGAGAATGGAGTTAAATGTAGTTGGAAGTTATTAGATTTGGCTTACGATGGTGCCACTGTTAATAATTAGATTATAGATAATATATATTAAGTTAACTGCTTCCATTGGATTACTTCACCACAAAAGTCGCATCCAATGAAATTTCTTGTTCACCAATGGATAAAGTTATTGATATATCCAACATAGACCTCCAAACAAAACTCATTGCTAATGAAGTCTTGGACAGATCTTCATCCCAACCAATATTATTGAGTTCTGTTGAAGTTACTGGTGGTGAAACTTTCTCCAACGATTTTTTTAGAAAATTATTATCACCTTTAATAGATAAAAGCGACTATACATTTGGCCAATTAGTAGAAAACATTGAAAAATCTTATGAAAGATTAGCTAATACAGATGTGTTTAAAAACATAAAAGTTAACTTATCCACCGATTATCATGCCCCTATTTCAAAAAATATTAAAAACTATAATAAAGATAAAACATTACCAACAAAAGTTCAATTTGATTTAAAATCCTTCAATTTAAATATTGGAGAATATCTTTTAAGTTTAGATAATGATAATCCTTTAAATGTTAATTTAAATTATTTGAATAATAACTTTAATTCCAATGCTGAATTAATTAATTTAGGTGTTAATTATAATCCTTATAAACCTAACCAACATTTAATTACTAACGGTAAACTTGTTTCCAGTTTAAATAACCCAAGCTTTAAGTTTGTTATTGATGTTTTTAACACCACTCAAAATAACCAGGTTTGGCAAAAGTCTTCCGAAAGATCTATTGGTGGACTTATTGGCTTACAATATCATGGTCTGCTGAAAAATTTGAAATTTTCTACAGGCTTGTCATTACTTAAAAGAACACTTCATGATATAGATGAAAAAGCCACTGACGATTTAAAAGAATTTTCAGGTGACAATTTAAAAAGTTCAATTGTTAATGAATTACATTATAATAACATTAGCTTTTTAAATGGTATATCTAAAAACTTCCCAGTTAATGGTTTCAATTTTGTAGTTTCCAATGAAATCAGCTCCAACCAAGAAGATGATACTGCTAATAATGGCAATTATTTTGTTAAATCATCCATTAGTAATAATTTATTCAAATCATTTTACAATAATCAAATCACCTTCAACTTAAACACTACTGGTGGATTAATATATAATCCTGATGAAGATTTACTGATCCATGTCTCCGATAGATATTATCTTGGTGGAACCCAAACTTTCAAAGGATTTGCTAAGAATTCAGTTAATTTAGCTGGAGGAAACCAATTCTATAAAATTGATTCAACTTTATTCTTCAGATTACCACATTGGCTTTATAGTCCTCAACAAATTGATGCATCATTAGAAGATGGTTCTGGTAATGAACCTAATCCTTTAAGAGTATATGTCAATGGGTTGGTAGGTAACGTTTCCGATGACATCTTAAACGATAATTCTTTTTGTTCAAGTGCTGGATTTGGTCTTAGATACTTTAATAACTGGGCTCAATTTGATCTTGGTTATTATGTATCAAAAAGGGTTAACGATAGTAACTATGGTATTAAAGATGGTTTACAATTTTCCTTTGCCATAGGAGGTTCAAATCGTAGTTTATAGTTAAGCAAGTAAAGTCTAGAATTATAGTACACACAATGCTGCGAACTTCCGCCTCATTGTTTCATCGTGAGACATATTTGCGAGCATATATAGAATCTCAATAAACCTTTCAAATTTCCGTCTATTAAAAATTGAGCCCCGTTAATTATTTAAATATTGCATTATCATCGTTACGATACATCCTACTTAGTATTCGATGTCTGAATTACCCGAAAATAGCATAATATCAAAGACCTTGTTGACTATTGATAAGTACAAAACCCTTCCTCAGTTGAAACAAGCAGTGATAGACCATGATTACACTCCTACAAACAAAAGATATATACGGGCCTTATTATGGAAATGCTGCTTTATTACAGAAAGTTTGAATATCCAAACTTGGTCAAGTAAGTTAAGTGACACAAGAAGAGTCTATCATCAGTTAATAAAAGGCGAAGATATGGTAATACCTTGGTTTAAGTTACCTTCAGATAGTCCTTTCCATCAAACCGTAGAATTAAGTAGAAACTCGAGTTTAAAACGTAAGAAAAAACCTATCAAGCCTAAAACTGTTTTGACAAGAGTTCAAATGAATGATGATCCTTTAAGAAGCACCTCAGAAACTGCTTCTCCAGATGAAGATCCTGATCTTGAACTTTTACAAATAATTATTCTTGATATAGACCGTTTGTTTCCAGGAGAACCGCTTTTCAACGCAGATAGTATTTACAAAAGACAAATGATTGAAATACTATATGTTTGGGCTAAATGTAATCCAAAAATTGGATATAAGCAAGGTTTTCATGAGATTTTAGGTTTGATATACATCAATCTAAGAAAAGACTCCATTACTATTCCTAGCACCAATTCTATCTCAAATGATGACTTAAAGATTTTGAATTTATACGATATGAACTATATTTGCCATGATTTATTCACTATATTCAATAAGTTCATGGTAAATAATGGGATTATATCGAATTTTTATGAAGATGAAATGATTTTATTTAACTCCATAGAGCTTCTTAACAAATACCTAATGAAAGTAGATCAATTAATTCACTATAATTTGATTTCTAAACTTAAACTTGAATCCCAGCTTTGGTGTATTCGTTACTTTAGATTAATTTTACTTAGGGAAATTGGACACGATTTGGAACTTATAAGCTTATTGTGGGATAAATTAATAGTTGTTGAAAGTAACAAAGTGCCGCAATTCATTACCTTAATGATTGTAGTTCTTTTGATAAATATAAAATCTGAATTGATTACTTGTGATTTCAGTGAAAGCTTATCGCTTTTATTGCATTATCCTATTCAACTTAACTCCAAAAATGAAAAATCCATAAAGTTCATTAATAATCTCTTTAATGATTCCATGAAATTACTTAATTATGGTGATAATGACTTAAAACTATACGAGTACGGTTTAAAGATTAACGAAAAGTGTAATCCTGATTTAAAAATATCTTTAAGCTATAACGGTAGAAGCTCTGGTGAATCTATGAGATCAAGAACTGCTTCACCCAAAGCTCAGTCTCAAGATAAGGATCCCAGAGCTGAGAAAATGGCATTTGAAAAGTATAGATTAGAAATGAGATTGAAAAAGAAGGCACAACTGCTTATGAGATCATGAATATTTTTAGCATTATATTAATCTTTTCTTAAATAATTTATAAAATATATAATAAAAAAATGTATATCATTTCTAAATACCAGCAATAATCTATTAATGTGAATTTCACACTTGGTATGTCTAGTTAAAATTTTGCAAAAAATATATTTAAAGATGGTTTACTTCAATATAGTAGATACATAGTACAGCAAGCAAATCTTTGTTTTAAAAGGGTATAAGAAGTGCTTGTTAATTTTGAAGGTTTTATCTGAATAATCGCGCTTCAAATTCTCACTGAAAAACTTGATACATCGATGGGTAAAAGAAAGTCATCTGCCCGTAAACCGGCTAAAAAGGTTAAACAAACATTAGATATTACGTTTACATGCTTATTCTGTAACCATGAAAGATCAGTCATTTGTACCTTAGATAAAAAAAACGGGATAGGAGAGCTTCATTGTAAAATTTGTGGACAAAATTTCCAAAGTGCTATTCATTCATTATCCAAGCCTGTTGACATATATTCAGACTGGATTGACGCATGTGAAGATTTGGAAGAAGAATCAAAACAAACCGGTGCCCTTGGAGGCGAAGAAGGAGACGAAGAAGAGGAACTTAGCGGCGATGAATTTAAAAGAAAGAAAGACCCAATATTAGATTCCGATGATGACGATGATTATTGATGTATTTTAAAAATAGAAAATGTATATTTGGTTATTCAACAAAATTATATCTCTCTATATTACATATTTTTTATTTATGATTAATATTAACTAGGACCTCATCGTATAATTCATTAATGTTTTCCCCAGCATCATCACCGATAGTCATGTTCATGGAAGATGCTTCGTGATTAGATTTCATTGGTATAGAATCCTCCTCATTTTTATTGGAGTTTTGGTTATCAGTAGCACTCAAGTTCTTTAATTGGTCAGTAAGATAATCTATCTTCAATTGTGTACTATCTTCTTGAGGAAGTTTGAAATTTTTTATTATACTTTCAGTTAAAACACCTCTTTCTCTAAGATCTTTCACAAATTTTATAAGCTCTTGCAATTGATTTATATCAACTCCAGTCATTTTTTTTCTAATATCTTCCCCAGATAAATGATCAAATTTATCAAAAAGTTCCGAATTACCAATTTTACCGATGGTTTTATTAATTTTAAGGAATGAACCTTCTTCTTTATCGAGTTGGTTAAGACTTGTCTTTGAACTAGTTCTAGAAATGGTACTCGGTGATTTTACAAACGCTAATCCATCAGCATTTTTAGGAACCTCTAAGTTCATTTCATCTTCAAGTACATCTGGATTATTGGCCAGTTCTGATAATCTATAGTTGGGCATAATATCATCATCTGTGAATGATTCATCAATTAATTGTAATGCTCTTCCAATTGATGAATCTACAAATAATAACCTCAATAAAGTTTCCTTTCCTTCGATAGTTAATTCCTTTTGAAGCTGAAGCTTGTTTAGTTCATTAACCGACTCACGTAGTTCAAACCTTATTTGTCTAGCTTGTTTAACAAAATTTTGAACTAAATTACTTTTTATATCTAATTTATTCTTAGCTTTTAATTCAAGGATTTCATAAAGTTGATTAGTTAACTCATTAGTGTCATCATTATCTTTATTATATAAACTTGTTTCCATATTTCTCATGGTGTATAAACCTAATCTTTCTTTGAAATATGGTGATAATTCGTCAAAATCACCTTCAAGAGTAATAAGTTTACCACTATTTTTAACAGCTTGGATCAAAGCTGCAGCAGATGTTGGATCCAATTTATTTCCAAGCAATGAGAAATAAGCTAAATGCTTACAAAATGGAAGTGTTTTAGCAATAGATATAATATCAGAGCTACTTAAGTCATTATTTTCGATATGAAATCTAATTAATTTTGGGAAAAAGGGTAATTTTGTTATTAAATAGTTTGTCATATTCTCTAAATGATCTTCGTGATTTATTTTCATATTAGAAGGATCGTCTACAAAATTACCAAGTGGATGAAATAATTTTGGATTATTTGATAAATCCAAATACTTTAAATTAGGTAATTTCATTACAAATCTTTCGAATATATCTTTAAAACTTTCAGTAAATCTCAAGTTTGTTGAGTTAAGACTCAAGAACCCTATACGTGAGTCATTGATCATTTTCTCACCATCATTGTGTTTCAAAAATTCAGTTATAATAGATACAAATTCATTTCCCAGGAAATCATTGTAACCTAAATCAATGCCCCTGACAAATGGTTTAAAAAAATAATTGGATAAAATGATCTCTATATGCTTTGTGGTAAGATTATTATAAGCCAATCCAAGTCTATTAGTCTTAATTGAAATGGCTCTTTTGATTAAAGTCTCAAAGTTATTCAAATCTAATATACAACATCCAGTTAAAATCAACTCCTCAATACCATTACGTGCAATCAAAGTAGCAATGAATAAGGACCAGTCCATATCTGACCGGTTCTCCTTATTACAGTCCATTCTTTTTATCTCTTCTTCTAATTTCTTAGTTTTATCGTTTGGATCTTTTCTTTTCTTCTTCTTAATGTTAGTAATAGTTAATGAAGGGCATTGTGTTATATCTAATTTACTCAAGGTGGTATTTCTTGACAAGAACCAACATAATAAAGACCAACCCTCTACGCTTATTGGTGTATTACGAAGACTCAATTTCTCTAATTGAGTTTTAGCCGCCATGGCACTTAACAATATTTTAAATTGTTCTAATGATAAATTTACCCCGTCAAGGGATATACATATAATTGGTGCAATTCTGATAAAATCAGCAAATGTCTGAACTTCTATCATAGAAGGTGTAGGGTTTCTCAATTGCATAATGGTCAATGGTGCCATAGAGTCTTTAGGTATTTGCTTAAGGATAGCAGGAATGGGCAAAATTTCTCTTAAATGACAACATCTAGTATACATAGTATCTAATGCCATCTTTTTGACCGGTACTGTATAACCTTTTGCAGGTTTACTATGAAACATGGGTTTATCAATAGCAAATTTGGAAGCTTGTTTGTCAATCTTTGTATCCTCACAAACATTAGTTTCCTTGGTTTTGCCATCTGATGATGCAGAATGTGCTGCTTCTTCCTTTCCATTAGCATCAATATGACTAACATGATGTAAAGAACCAGTTCCTCCAACTACCAAACCACCACCCAATCCCATTTGGGATTTCTCCATGGCTTTTTTCTCTTCCTCAGATAATGGATTGATTTTAAGAGTTCCATTAGGCAAAACTTCTACATTACCCTTTCTGGGTGTTCTTGATGGTATTTGTTGTGGAGGATCAATAAGAAAAGTTGATGAATGGAAAGCTACTCTTTTCAAAGGTTTCACATTAGCAAACTCTGGTAGGGTCTCTTTTTCTAAGGTTGTTTGAGAGGCAGTATTGGATACGTTCATGGGAGTGCCAGTCTGTAACAGGGAGGTATCTGCTCCACGACGATTAAATTCAGTAGCAACTGATACTAAGGGTAACAGTTGACCAGCTGTAGAGGATTTTCTTCTGAGGAAAGATGTTAATTTACTAGTGGTTCCTGTTTCTGATGCTGTTAATGAATTTGAATTATTCAAAAGACACAGTTCAGATATAGATGATCTTCTAGATGAACTTCTTGAATTGGGCCTGGAATAAAATTTGACATATTCTTCTAATTTAGGATCATCGTTATTGTTATTTAAGGTTATAGTGGAAGCATTGGACGTGGTTTTAGAAAGTCCATAGCTGTCTATGGAAACCGTCTTTCGAAGTTTATTCATCGAATAGTTATCTTTGAAGACATTTGAAGAAGATGCAACTAAGGTTGGGGAGGTAGGGGGTGACTTATGAAACTTACCCTTTAATTTATTAAAAAATCCCCCAGTATTGTTAGCCCCTTCGTAATAGTTGGAGGCAGTGGACAAACTATTGGTCCGGCGTCTTTGAATAGAATCTTTGACCGGGGAACTGATAACTTCATCTTCTTGGATTGTGCCGATGGAGGGCTTCACTTTTGCCGATATGTTATCATTTGAATTAGAGATCGTTGTATTTAACCTTGGACTGACCTGTTCCTTTGTTTCTAACTTCTTTGTAGGAACATTTGTATCTCTAAGGAACCAGTCCACATCATCATCTTTAAACCCAGGAATGGGCATTGAATCCTTGAACTCTTCCATTTAGATTACGTGAGAAAGATGCGAAATCGGATAGATAGAGATGGGGTAATGCCGAGAGCAAAACTCCGGCCGAACTTTTAAATATTTAGACCCTACTGCACCTCGTAACCTTTAGCAGAGATTCTCTTTGATTAAAGCTTAAAGCGTGTTATATTAGTGAACTGTTATTCTTGAACTAGGTTATTCAGTTATGGTGACATTCTGTATATGGTCCCAATTCTTTTGCAGTTGAATCTAGTCTCTTGAACGCAATTAATGTCGTCCATAGACATCATCTGATGCGTGACGGAACGTAAGATATCAATTTCAGTTACTTTCGTAGACAGCCACCCCACAACAGTTACCATTTTTACTTTTTGCTTTATTGTATTTGTTTCACTTATTTGCTCTCTTGGGATTGATATTATTTAATTATATACTACAAATACTTCTACAAACTGTTTTAAACCTCAGTTTTAATTATGACATACGGTCCACTGAGCACTCTTGATTCGGAGACGTAGATTCAATTTTCTTATCTAAGAAAGATTTGTACTGTTCAATATAATCATCTACTATTGGTGCCTTTGTATAGGGTAAATCTCCCTGGATCGAAGTATTTGTTTGATTTTGGCTACTTTTGTCAATTAGAGCTTTAAACCCGCTAATATCTGCATAACTTGGATCCATAACCACATATCGGTTTCCACCTTCATCAGTAATTATATACTCGCCTGACTTCTTAATGTAATGCCCTACAGACTCTAATTGAACTAATTCTCCTCTTGTCATTGGGGAACCATATTTATATTTAGGTAAAACTGCATCTTGATCAATTTTGTAATATAGATATGGGTAAATCACTTTAATGGACATATCATTGGACTCATATCCAATTGTTTCTTCAGCCAGGTTCCAATCTTCTACCATTGAATATTTGTAGAAGTATTACGTTTTATTGAATACTTACGAGATGCTAACGTAAATCGATGCTAATTTTGATATATACACTACCAAAATAATTTCTTGGTTAACTTAAATTTAGCTTTGACACTGTGACTTTAAATTATTAAGGCATCATCTATGTTATATAGTTAGTATTTGACCAACGGAATATCTCTTATTTTGTATACATTTTAGTTCGTGAACTAATTATATTGTTCGTAGCTTTTAGTGAGAAGCGACATGCATGGTCTAAAAATTTAGAATAATAGATCTAGAATGCAGATAGAAATTGTGCATTAAATTATGTACTGTTTGATTTTAATTAGAAACCACCACCAAATTGACTCATCATCTTTTGCATCATACCAGGGTTTTGCATCATTTGTTGAGCTTGTTGCATCATTTGAGGATTGCTTCTCATCATTTGTTGAGCTTGTTGAATCATTTGCGGATTATTCATTAAGTTTTGCATATTAGGCATTCCACCGGCACCACCAGCACCACCGAACATGTTCATGGCTTGTTCCATAAAATTTGGATTAGATTGTGCTTGTTGCATCATTCTGTTAAATCCTGGATTATTTTGCATACCACTTTGGTTCATTGACTTAGCATTTTGTGCCATAGAACTCATCATCTTTTGTTGTTGTAAAACCATTTCAACTTCGACTACAGAACATCCAGAACCTCTGGCAATTCTGACTATTCTTTCAGGATGGTCAACAAGAATTCTACCATCGGAATCTAATTCTTCATTAGTCATAGAATCCATGATAAAGATCATATTTTTGATTTTAGCTGAAGTTTCTTCTTCACCAATTTGGCTCATGATATTTGACATACCTGGAATCATAGATGCTATGTTAGTTAATGGACCCATTTTGAGAAAATTATTCATTTGGGTTTGGAAATCTCTTAAAGTAAATTTACCTTCTTTGAAATTTTCAATAGTTTTTTGATGATTTTCATCATCTTGTAAATTTAAAGATTTAACATGATCTATTAATGATTGAATATCACCAATACCCAACAATTTGGATATAAAGCTTGATGGTTTAAAAGGCTCAAAATCATTTATATGTTCACCAGTACCAATAAAGGTAATAGGAGTCTGAGTAGTAGCAATAGCAGAGATTGCACCACCACCTTTGGCGTGACCATCCATTTTAGTCAAGATAATCGAACCAAAATTAGAACTTTCTTTGAAAGCTTTAGCTTGTACTTCTGCAGCTTGACCAATGGACCCGTCCATAACCATAATGGTTTGATTTGGTTGAATTTTTTCACTAATTTGGATCATTTCATCGAATAAACTTTCTTCTTGTTTATGTCTACCAGAAGTATCCACTATTATAATATCGAACTTTTCTTGTTTAAACTTAACAACCCCATCATAACTTACTTTCACTGGATCGGTTTCAAGGTAAGAACCATAATAAGGAATATTAGCTTTAATAGCATTTTGTTTTAATTGATCAAAAGCACCTGCTCTGAAAGTATCGGCACATACTAACCCGACTTTATAACCTCTTTTCTTGTAGTAAACTGCTAATTTGGTACAAGAAGTGGTTTTACCAGCCCCTTGTAACCCAACAAACATGATGACATGACTTGATTCTTGCTTAATTAATTTTTTACCACTAATTGATTTTTTAGCAGTACCAGTAGATTTACTAATCTTTTTAATCTTTGGAGGTTCTTCATAAGAATCGACTAATGCACATAATTCATCAAAGATGATTTTTTGTAATTTTTTACGTTTGTTAGCACTTGAATCATCCTTAACAATACTTTTAGTGACTTTGGATTGGATATTGTCTCTTAATTTTACAACTAATTTAATGTTAACATCACTTTCAATTAATGCACGGGTGACCTCTTTAACAAGAACTTCAATTTCATCTTCAGATCCTGATTCAAGATGGGATAATGCCCCTCTTAACTTCGTTCCAAGGTCTGCTAATACCATAATCGTTGAAAATTACGTCGGTGCGAAAGATTTTTCTAGCATACAAATTGGGACACAACCGTGCACCAGCAGACAAGAAAGTAATAACTGCATTCACCAAGTTTTAAGGGTCTATAGAGAAAGGGTCCAGTAAATCTCGAGAAGTCATCAGCTATCAAAGCGCAAATATGATATCACAAGAACCTGAAACGTCATTATTGTGTGAATGACGGTGAATAACATTGTGCGGAAACATTATACAAATTGAGTAGTTTGAAGAGATAACAACAATTAGAAAAAAAGAAAAAAAAGACAAAAATAACAACAAGTGTTGGAGCAACGAATAGATAAGAACTTCATAACCCTATCAAAAGATAAACTATATGATAACCCTATCATTAGGTGTCATTCATATCTTATCTATCAACTCTCATTTCAATGGGCACTTTCTTTGCGCTCGAGATAAGCTATGAAACGCTAACAAAATTCCGTGCCTCGCGAGATTAGGGCGAGGTGTTAGGTGCCAATTAGTATTATTGTCATCAGATCTCCACACTTTTATTAAAATATTTAGTGTTACATAATTAATCATAAACTCATTATCATTGAATTCATTGGTGTTATAGAATTCTTAATTGAATTATTTATTGGATTTTTTATCAAGTTTTCAATCCCTCTTAAATCATTTTCTAAGTCAATCGTTAAATTTATTTCTTTATCTTCTTCGTCCAAACAATCGAGACTATTAAGTATACTATGATTCGTTTCAGTATGACTTATTCTAAATTTATTCAATAAATCACAGTCGATAAACGCTAGATTTATACAATTGTATTCAAAGTGAAATCTATCAAGTTTGTTATATTTACGTATTTCTATATCACCATTTTCAAGAAGTCTTTTCATGTCGATGTATATTAAATTGTGGATAATGGTTAACATTTATAATTAAACTGTGGTTAAGAGATAAGATAAGCACCGAGTCTCAAAAGAGTCAGCAGCCCATAAATATGAGGCTTTACTAAGATAGGAAGTTGCAGAAGCGCAAAGGAAAGCCGCCACCGCAGCGCCCCGGATCGAGCTGTGAATGCAACCGAACTGGAGCCATATCTCGTCTCCACTAGTTTAATAGTGGGGTACATTTTATTGTACACCAGCATTCCCGCAGTAAGTCTTATCAATAATTGTTAGTGAGCCAATAAAAACTCAACTGTGGTGATACCATCACGTGAGACCCCACAATTCTTTTAAAAGATTTGGCGTTTAAAGCTATTAATATCCAATTTGTATACGATAACGTATCTCTTCTATAATAGTTCGGAAGCGGAATTTCGGTCAAATTTTGAACCCCTTTATTCGTACCAATAGGTAGCCTTTTTCGAAGTATCACTGATAAGCTTATCAATTTCGTCTTCTTCTAATCCACTATCAATATCATCATATTCATCCTCATCTTCGGCATCTTCGTCATCATCACCAATTATAAATGTCTGATCATCATCATCATCTATGAAATTATATATGGTTTGTGGTTCATGTTCAACTTCGGCATCACTATCAGCCTCAGTATCTTGATCTCTTAATTCTTCAACTCTCATTTCCCATTCATCGTAACTATCTAACAGATAAGCATCGTCAATATAATCAGCTTTTTCATTAAATTGTTCAATCTCATCGGAAAATTTCCAGAATTGGAAGAGGTCCTTATTTACTATGTTACAAAAGATTGTAGATAATAAAAGGAAAGGGACTATATAGAGAAGAGCAGGTTGTCCAGACTTAAAGTATGTGGCAGCTACATGGGAACTTATTAAACCTAAAGTATAACCCACAATATTACTCCAGAAATATTTGGAACTATACCTACTACAAAGCATTAAATGAATTCCTGGGACAACTATATCACCTAACCCTAAAATTCTGAATCCTTCACCATCATCTCTTAGTGCTGGAATCAATAATTTGATTGGAAGATCAACCTTAGTGGCTACATTAAGCATTACATTGGTTCCAAAAACAAAATAAATATCATAAACAAAAAGTCCAATTAATAACACAAAAGAACTTTTGAAACTAGTTACTCTAATATTGGTTAAACAGTAAATGATAAAGCTAAAGCCAATGAAATTAGACAATATCCAATTCAGATGATCTTGATGATAATTATAGGTCATAATGGAAGCCAATGGTAATGTGACTAATGACTTGATATTAAAAATTATACTATGATCAGGCTTAATTGGCTTTGGTTGAATTAAATTGTAGTCGTTTGATTTTAAGTAATGTTTAATTGCATTGATTTTTACCTCTAAATCTTCCTTGTCTTCAAACAATTCTTCATATTTGATAGGTGACAATATTCCTTGAGGAAGATCAGTTTTGTTTATACTTAATTGGTAGTTCTTTAATAAATGAAATTTAGAGTTAATTAATTCAACTACAAAGTTCAAGGTATACCAAGTTTGAACAAAAGCGTTGATGAGGATGATGGTTTCAAGGTACTTAATAATATAATCGTGGAAGAAATACAATGATAGTAATGATAAAGACATTACCAAGGGTATTGCAAATGAGTTCTTTAAGGTAATCTGTTGGATCCAAATGTTCATTATATCGTTGGTGTTCATTATATTCTTTGAGCGAATATGGTAGGAACTAAGAATAATAGAAGATAAGGATATCCCCACCATAATAATAAGGGATACTACGTCATCATCCACGGGTAATTGACTTATAATCAGATGGATTGAATCAAACTTCATTTTTATGATTATACGCTAAAACCGCGTAAATAATATTTTGTCACTACACGAGCAACGGATAATCACGTGACCCATAAAATGGCTCAATGATCCAGGCGACTTCGTAACGGTTTGTAAAAAAGGACCAGAGTCTTGGACTACGGTAGCCCGAAAAAAACCTTAATTTTTCAACATGATGGCGACTCACGTAGTTCCAGACAAGAGTTCTACGCATGATATTCCTCGAATTTCATCTGTAAGCACATCATATAATGTACACCATCGCCTTTGAGTAAATCTTTCTAATTACAGATTTTGGTTTCAGTTGAAGCACGACCCAATGACTGATTTTTCCTCAAGCAATCGAAAAAAAGGCAAGAACCTGCATAGAATCTATGTCCAACAATTTCGCTTATTATGAAGGAATGGCCCTTACGTTGAAAGGACGTTTCTTGTTTCCAATGATTGGTGGAAAATTTCCCGATAAATATTTTTACCCAATTTGTAAAGGCTCCCAATTATTTACTGGATACCAAATATTCCCCCCCTTCCTGAAAGCCAAGGTTTATTGGTAAATATTTATGCATATTTACCTCTACTAGCGAGATCAGAGGCAGAAGCGACGCATCTAATGTTATATTAAGTTCTGCTTTAAATTATTTTATGACTTATAGACTTGATGATAATAAGAAATTCAAATAAACTAGGTACCTTAAAATGGTAAATATAAACTATTTTTAATGAATAATATTTTTAAATATAAGTCCATTGTTTAGCAGTTTTTAGTAATGAGAGTTAATTCCAACCTTAATTTTTGTTAAACAATATGTATTATTTAATATGTAGTCTGTACACATGAAATTTTAGCGAGATGGGGGGGAATGATTGTATTGAGTGATGTAACACGAAATAGGGTTCTGCCCTATAATAACATCGAACGCAACAATCGAAGTAAAAACGGTTAAATTTGTAAAGATAAAGAATTTCACTAAATAGTTTAATATAGTTCCGTTGATTATTATAAATCCGTAACATATACTAGGTTCAAGATCTTTTAAATTAGCCAACAATTTTTAAAATTTAAATAGCCTAAGTTGATAAGACAGGTGAAACGACTAAATGTTGCATTAAATTTATAAATACCTGCAACAAGTAACAAAAACTTTTTTATTATTTTTTTTTTAAATTTAAAAAAACCTCTGAAATCTGAACCTCCTAAAAAATTTTTCAGTTTTTGACGAAGTGATTATCGCGGAATTATATAATCCCTATATTACTCTGAAAAAGGATTTAAATTCAACACAAACAATCCACCAAAGGTAACAAAATTTTAAATTGATATTAAGACTTTAAAGTTCTAAATATCCAATTAATTAAACCTTTTTTCCTTTTTTTTTATATTTTTCCTTGAGATCAATTCGTTTTAAAAGTCCTCAAGAACTTTTTTCAACATATACAAAACCCATAAAATCATTAACATTAACAATTCCAATATTTTAAATCCATAATCATTATCACCATCCATCATTCATTCATCCACAATTATTTCCTCAAAGATCATTCAATTACCAAGGAAGTCAAATACTAAAACTATAGACAAATATTTTATAAATAAATTTATAAATAAGATTAATTTTTTTATATAATCCAAAAACGGGGTTTATTTTATTACCTGATTAATGTCGGAATCGTTATTTGAAACCACTAACTTTAGTGAGAATAAAGTATTACCGTCTTTACAAGACAATTCGTCAACTTTAATTAATTATAGAGTTTTAATTAGTGCCAAAGAAAGTGGCTGCTTAATTGGACAAAATGGTAGAGTTATTGATTCAATAAGAGAAGAAACTTCTACAAAAGCAGGAATTTCAAAATTAGTTCCAGGGTCCCATGAAAGAATTTTAACAGTTAGTGGTACTTTAGATAATTGTGCAAAAGCATTAAGTTATTTTGCTCAAGCTTTATGTAATGCCAGTTTGACTAACGATTTAAGTAATCATTATAATTATTTCCCCTTAAGACAATTATCATCAACCTCAAATATCCCTGGTGAAACAACCACGTTAAGATTATTAATCCCAAACAATCAAATCGGAACTTTAATTGGTTCAAAAGGTGCCAGAATTCAACAAATTCAAAGTAATTATAATATATCAATGATTGCATCCAAATTTTTTTTAAGCAATTCTAATGAAAGGTTAGTTGAATTACAAGGTACTGTAGACAATTTATATGATGCTTTAAGAATTATTTCAAGATGCTTAATTGAAGATTTCTCTTCAATAGTTGGAACTAATTATTATGTTCCAAAACCTCACCCTGCAAGAAAAAGAAGTACTGGGGAAAAAGTCACAACTACTGTATCATTTGGTAATGATATTGTTGGTGCTTTAATCGGTAAAAATGGTTCTAGAATTCAAGGTGTACGTAAGGTTTCTGGTGCAACTATCGGAATATCGGATGAAGTTGAAGGGAAACTGGAAAGAGTTTTTACAATCACCGGTAGTCCCGTTGAAGTAGAAAAGGCAAAGTCCTTGTTATATCACAATTGGGAAAGAGAAGAACAAAGGAGAGCGGAAGCTTCTGAAAGCTCTTAATGTATTGTATGTACGTAATATATGTTGTCGCCGTGACATTTCTTAAATTAATTCTTTATTAGATTTGAAATTTACAAGTTTTACTTATAATTCCGACTAAGTTTTCTAAATACTTTTTATCAACTTCATCAAACCCACCAAAATCTTCACAATCTATATCTAAAACTCCTATTTTATTACTACCTTGTGTAATCGGTACAACTATTTCACTTTTAGTTTCCCCATCGCATGCAATATGGCCAGGAAATTTTTCAACATCTTTAACAACTTGGGTTTTCTCTTCACTTATAGCAGTACCACACACCCCTTTTCCAAATTGAATAGTTTGGCATGCAACTTTACCTTGAAACGGACCTAAACTCAAAGTATCTTCTCCTTCTCTAATATAAAATCCAGACCAATTTACTTTGATGCCTATTGAATGGTAACCGTACCAAAGTAAGGACGCACAGTTTGAGAGGTTCGAAACCCAATTAGAGGTCTCTGCTAAGGCTTCATATGACATAAGTACTTGCTCTAACATATCTTCCTTGGTGAGCCCTTCATTGTAGTTTGAATAATCAGCGTGATGACCCATTGCTATCTTTTTTGTTTCGCGGTGTTTAATGTACTAATGAATGAAGAGAACTTCAGCCGATTCCTAGAGTCAAGAGGAATTAAGAAGGCCCTAACAAGACCAGAGTCTGCAATTGTGAATGAAGAATCTGTGGAATCAGACGATAACGAGGAATCGGAAGATATCTTTGATTTTTTAGGTGTGGAGCTGAACCAAGATGCGGATCTATTTTACCACGGAAGGAGAGAAAGTTTTAATACAAATAACTTAGATCAGCTGGCTGACCTGGATCAAGAAGAAACAAGTGGAATAGATGAGGAACTGTACTATTCTTATGTGCCGACGACTAAAAGGCCTTTACAGTTGTTATCAGAAGATCAACTATCAGAATTCGAATCTACATTTAATCACTTAGAAACGTATGACGATCAACTCAGATCAGAACTCCAAGTTAATGGTGGATTGAAAGATCCTTACAATTCCAATTATACCACTATAAATACCAACGAATTCCATCAAATAGTTAAATTATCCCCTGCAAAGAAATTTACAGATTCGTTAAATCTTGACTTTATTGATAATACCAAATTAACAAGCCATGAAAACTTCAGAAAATATAAGAATAATCTTTCAGTGATTATAAAGGACGCTGAAGATTATATGGTAGTTGCATCCAATTCAGAACTCATAATATTTAATTTTAATAATTTAACATACTTACCTAACACAGAACCAATACTCAAAATCGATACCAAACCCATATTTACTAGTACGATAGATCGTTTGATCAGTACATGGCCATATTTCCCTCACACAATTAATTACATGAAAACTGGTACATTTTTAGGAAAGAATGTATTAGCTATTTGCATTGACGATGGTACTTTGATGATCTACAACATTTCCAAAATAACACAGTATATTTCTAAAATTCAACTGCATGATAATAAACACGAGGAACCAATTAGAACAAAATTGTCCTGTCAAAAACTCCCTCCAGACTTTAAGATAAAATTAGAATCAAGCTTATGGGGAGTAGACTTTATTTCTTATACTCACCAAGGGCAAACACATGATTTGATTGTAACTTCAGATAATTCTCAATCTCTAGCCCTATTCTATTATCATCCTTCAGACCTGTGTTTCTACCATTGTAAAAGCCACCAGGTGCTACACAACATCCCACATGTAAGCTTCATGAAGGTTGAATTCCTTGATGATTCTCATATTGTATACTGTTCGTGTTGTTCCATATCCGGAGAACTAATAGTGTTCAAATTTCGCTTTACTATATCTTCAGGTCCTCTTCCTAATGAAATTCATGATGATACACCATCTGATCTAAATATCGATAGAAGTGTGTATTATGTTGATCCAACCATGCAACAGCTAGACTCAAATATGCACATCTCACCGTGTAGGTTTAAAAGGATTGTTTATTATCAACCAAAAGTTCAGAGTCGAGTGCTTTTAAAAGAGGATTGTTGGACATGTATGCCTATAAGCACAAGATATTTCAAAAAAGTGAAGTCTCTTAGAGCTGTATTTGGAGATCCGAACATTGATGAAAGAGAGGAAATCAAGAGAATTTTAAACGAGTCACTCGTTTTTAAACAAGAGTTAGACTCGTCTGGCATTTCATTAGGGATAGCAAAAGATTGGCAATATTTTGAAACCCCAGTGGTTTCTTTGGATCCAGATTCTATCAATCAAGATAAAGAAAGTAGTAAGTTAACTGCTATCGATGATGATTATAGAAGAATCAATAAACTCTTTTTGCAAACCAAAAATAAATCCAAACAAGATGAAGATTTTTTAGCCATTTCAACATCCAAAAAAATTGGCTTGTTCAAATCAGAATTTTTATTTTGTTCTTGTTCAACACCAAGTTTATTCAATTTATCGATCCCATTTAATGAAGACTCCAAATTCTCAAACAGAATCTCCATTACTCAGTTTGTTCCTGAACTTTCTTGCATCATCGCTATAACTCAGCAAGGGCTTGTTTCAATATTAAGGTTATGTGAGTACAGAGGTATCTATGGGATGAGACAAGAGCATATATTTCCTAATGCTATTAGCTTGTCATTAGGATATGATGGTCATAGAACAATATGTGGTTTATCAGTTAGAGATGTGTCATCGCTGCCCGACTTTAAACGATTTATACTTTACCTTTTATACAGCGATGGTATAGTCTTGTCATATACTCTTTCTACTAAGTATATGACAAATGATTTATTAGTTGCAAATGTATGAGAGCCTTCGCGATCATTGATCTTAGACTTCGTTTCGCGTTTTTGTGTGACTAAAACCACGCATTCGCATTTTCTAAACAAATATACTTAGAGACTTCATGGATTTATTGAATCTTGGGAGTCAATCCCGTAAGACGGGTATAAGGCCCAGAAAGAACTTACGGAAAGATAAATACAATATGGAAGATGTTGACCAATTTTTCGATGAAGATGAGGACAATGATAACGTAAGAAGTTTGAGGGACGTAAGAAATGAAGGAAACGAAGAAAAGGAAGAAAATTATACAACAAAGAGCAGACATGATAAACAAATAATTGCAAGGAAGATTAATTTCAATGAAACAGAAACTGATAAATTTGACTTATCACCAATATCAATCAGCAATGATAGAAAATCACCTTTGAAATCACCTTTTCTGGATGAATCAAGATCTAAAAGCATATCTAAATCAGTCAAATCTCCTAAAATATTTATAGAAGAAAATGATAGAGACCAAAACTATAACGATGATATGGGATTTATGAATGACGATTTGAACTATTTCGAAGAAGATAATCAAATACCAGCTGAGGAACCTGGAACTATAGGGGAACGTAACACGGGAATTCTTGACACTGAATCATCAAAAGAAGCTCAATTAGCTTCTCCAGATGAAGGGGTAAATGAAGATGAAACGCCAATCCAGGCGCCTGCGAGATCGAGAAAGAGAGGACCTAAGGCTTCTTCATTAACTAGAAAAATGGCATTAGGAATCAGTTCAAACTCAAGAGCTAGAAAAGAAAATTCGAGAGAATCTACTCCGAAAGAAATAGTGATAAGGCCATCTCCCTTACCATCGCCGCCTCCTGATAGTGGTATAAGAAGATCTAAAAGACAGAGGATCAAACCTTTAGCATTCTGGAGGGGTGAAAGGATTGTATATTCAAAAGCCAGCGAAGAAACCAATGGTGACCCAAATAGCACATTAAACACTGATATAAAAAATATACCTCTTCAAGTCATTAAAGAAATTATCCATAGACCAACAGAACCCACATATCAAGTTAGGAAGAGAAAAACTGCAAGATCGCGTACTCCTAAGCAACAAAAGAGAGACATAAAAAATGATGACGATTACGACTATGAGTCAGATCCAGAAGTTTTAGGTTCGGAGTGGCATAAAAAGGCTAAATTAGAACTAGATGTTTTTGAATCCAACGATTCTGAGAAATTAATTAAAAGACAAATTGCTTATAGCTCCGAATTTTCTGAGTTTGAAGAAGTTCCTCGTTCGAAAGATTCAGAAATCGATTCTTATAAGATAGCCACAATTTTCAATGATACTCCAAATATTGCAGGTGCTTTATTAGAGTTTCCACATGAAGGTTTTAAAACTTCCAAATCTTCAGGAAATTGTGTTTATATGTTCCATGTAATAAAAGGTTTGGTGGAAGTAAGCATAAGTAATAATACATTCTTGGTTACTAGAGGTTGTTCATTTCAAGTGCCAACAGGAAATACTTATGGTATTACAAATGTAGGTAATGGAAGTGCCAGACTATTCTGCGTACAAGCTATTGTCGATAAAGAGTAATGTGTAAAATAGAAACGTGCATATTTAGTTTACTTTATATTATACAATAAATGCTGTAACTAATATTTAACTACTTTTGAGTTGTCACCATCATAATATCCGAGTAAGTTAATTTTAAATTCAGAAGCTGCAATACCAAATTGTTTTAAGATTAATGCTTGTCTAACATCAAGAGTTTCACCTTCAGTACATACTAGATATGGTTCTTGAAGGACAATCTTTCCTGATTTAATTCTTGTTGGCATCTTTAATTTATTTCTTAAAGTTTCTTCTAATGAATGTGACATTGGAACATCTTCTTCTATTGGTATTTGACCACCTCTTGAATAGACAATTCCTTCTGGAACAGTGAAGGTAATAGGAGACTTAGTTTTAGCTCTACAATAATCTAATTTGCTATAACTGTTGAAATATTCTTCTACTGTATTGATGTCTTCATTAGTTAATAATAAACCAACAACACCTTGACATACTTTGGATAATTTATGCAAGTTTTCTTTATATTCTTCTTCTGGTGAATCACCTAAGGCTTTTTCTAAAACTCTTCTTTTACCTAAAAGTAACTTGGAGCCAACCCAATCTCCTCTTAATTGTTGTAAAACTGGAGTACGCACATCGTCCAATTTAAGAACAAAAACGTATTTAAATTCATCAAGAGCACTTCTAACTTCATCAAATATTCTTTCTTTATTTTCTCTACCTTTCTTGTCGGTTTGAGCTAAGGTCACAAGTTTAGAACGTTTTGATCTAGGCATGATGAGTGTATCTTAATTTAATTTTTCAATTTTTTTTATCTCATCTCTTCGCGGTTGCGACAAGGAGACATTTTTGCAGCCTTCACAAAATTAAACTAGGCTCTCTTAATACTTTGTAAGAAAACGGTTTTATATCGGTATAAAAAGTGTTAAGGTAGTTTTTAATTATTTCATAAGAAATTTGTGATGGAACTTGAGGTGCCAAAAAAATATGTAAAAATATCAAATAAACATCTAAAACCTCTACCAATATAATGTCGTCATCTCTTCCAACATCTATCAACGATAATAACGCTGGTAAATACAGCTTGAAAGTTTTCAAAAGTCTATAACCATTACATGAAATCTTATTATCATGCGGGTTAATAGAAAATTCATCGTGAATATTATTTTTGTTGATACAAAGATAATAATTCCAAGACTTTAATAGTACCAGAGTTTCTAATTTAGAATATTCATCATGAAGCATCTTCAGTAAATGATCTTCAATACAATCACAAAATGCATTTCCAGAAAGTGAACACATAATAACAACTAAAGAAGTAGTTATCAAATGAGTTAAGTGCTGTTCCTTAGAACATTTTAAAAATTTGTAAATACATAAATTTAAATCTCTCTTTGTAACAGTGAAATTGGAACTGAATGTTAATATGTCCCTTACTAATTCGATTAGATTAAAACAGAGCTGTCTGTCTTTTAATTTGTCTAATAATGAGAGAAAAGTTTTGTAGTGCAGGATAACTTCAGAGACATACCATGATTCTTTAGTTTCATCTAACATTTCTGTTTCGTTTGATATAACAAAGCGAAACTTTTTTATTAAATCAATAGTAATATTTTCTTCTAAATTATTAAAGTCAGTAGATGATAAAGTACATATGACAGATTCTGAATAAATGCTTCCATCATCTGTAATCAATAGATCCTCCGGTTCTGGTGATATGGCTGATTGAAGAATCAGTTTAAGGTGATCTGAAATCTCATGGAAGTGAAGCTCTTCTGGTTTCTCTGACTGTGCTTTTTTCGAGTAATTCAGGAATGTTTCATAAACTCTAGAGCCAATAGATATTTCTCGTTCGGTGATATTACCGTCACCGAAAAGACTAATAATGTTCTCATCGTCCGAAGACGTTTTAGAATCGAAGTCTTGGGTTCTTTTTAAACTTCCATGGTCCAAAAATACACGTGAGCTGTACAAGTCAGGAAAGTTCCTTGTTATCCTAACCTTCTTTTGTTTTGAAATAAGTCTCTTAAAAGGCTTCTGGTCCAAAGTCCAACCTGACAAATGATTGAAATTAAAACTAGAGCTATCATGTGGATTTGCACTCATCACTTCTTCTAAATAAT
The DNA here is from genome assembly GCA_030571925.1 of Yamadazyma epiphylla. NCBI lineage: Eukaryota > Fungi > Ascomycota > Pichiomycetes > Serinales > Debaryomycetaceae > Yamadazyma > Yamadazyma epiphylla. Next base: position 584,169 of record JAJLZA010000003.1, read on the forward strand.
CTAATGCACCCTCTGAATATGTACTTGAAGTAGTGGGAGAGTGGTTATATTTAATCAATCTTTGTGACTGTATTTGGTTATAACTTTTTTGCAATTTCCAAATCTTAATGATGATTACTAGTTGAAGTATGAATAAGCCAAGTATTGAAATTGGACTTTTATTTATGAACACCAAAAACTCAAAGATATCACAATCTCCACTTACGTCAACTGTAGTTTGGTTGGGTGCAAAATTTGCTTCAAGGCTCATATTACCTGTTGAAGTTGTATTATGTAATAACATAGTACTATTCATCAATAGGTAATCATTAAAGTGGTTCAATCCAGCTTCTATACCGTTTAACCATTCCATGAAGAAATATGGTAGTTGCATGGTTACAAAAAGTTTTGTGAACAATAGTTGAGATTACGTAAAATGTTTATTTCTATACAGAAGTTATGACAAAAGATAATAAATGAACATATGGCTGAATAAATAACATGATGCAAATAAGGATACATATATGTTACCTAATAACCACACTTATATTAGCCCTAAGGAATAATTAAACCTACCAGTTACCTGGTACAACAGGCTCATCTGGATCAGGAAGATTTCTTTGATATTTAGTACCACCTGGTCTTTGTGGTGGAATGTAAGGATCAGGATGTTTTGATTCGTTTAATTTGGCTTTAGCTTTAGCAATAACTTGTTCTAATTCATCTGGGTTGGAAATATATTTGTTAGCATTAAACTGTTGTCTGATTTGTGCACATTGCAATCTATAGTCCTCGAACTTAATAGTATTGTCGAATGCAGTTCTTAAAGCTTGTCTAAACAAAGAGCTAACTCTCTTAGTATTAGCTTCAGTGAATGGTAAAACTCTTGACATTATTATTATACGAAATTTTTCATTGGCCAGTGCGAAAAGAAGAGTAGGTGCGAGTAACAAAATTTTAATCATTTCCATATTTTTACATTTACTAAGCTACATAATAAAGTCTAAGCTACAGACATTAAACTACCTACAAAGGATAAGACTAATCTTCCTCTTACTTCGTTAATATCTTCTGGTACTAACCAAATCAAAGCTCCTAATTTTCTGGCAATTGAAATAGCCAATCTAGCATTTGCATATTTCTCTTCATCCGTAAGGTTAGATCCTTGGTAAACTAAATCGTAGTCTACATAACCTGGTTTCATACCGTTTAATACATCCAATAAGAATACACCTGATGAAAGAGATTGATCTTTAAATGATCTTATTGATGTAGATTTACCACCCTTAGCTGCTTGAGCATTTGCCCATTTCAACATATCAGTATCTGATAAAGATCCAGATCCCAATTGTGATAAAGTATTAACAATATTTCTTCTCATTAATTGCCATACTAAACCTAAAGTTAATAATTTATTTCCATCAACAATATCACCACCTTCAATTCCGACTAAAGAGAATTGGCAAGCTTTACCGATTTCAACAGCATAATTGGCATTTTCTAAAGCTTTGAATCTCATAAGTGGTTGTCCACTAGTAGGTTTTTTGTTAACATGTTTGAAAGAAACTGATCCTGGGATAACTTTATCGAATGCTTGTAAAAGAACTAAACCATCTTTAAGATCTTCAAATAATGAGACGATTGGGGGGTCTACATCCAAAGAATTTAACCATAAAGTGAAAACTCTGGCTTCTCTTTCACCTTCGGCATCGAACTCTTCAATTTCTGGTTTTTCGTGCTCTTCAATTGGGTCTAAACCTGGGTAAGTGTTGAATAAATGAGCAACAAAGGCTAAATTTAATTTAGGATTACCTGCAACCAAAGAAGTAGGAGTTAAATATTTTCTACATCCAATTTTTTCAGCATTGTCTAAAACTTGGGTAGCTCTGGTTAATAAATCAGATGTTTGTAAAGGAGCTAAAGAACAGTATTCAGGTTGTAATTGATTGAGCAAAATGGTATAACATTCAGCATCACTTACATCTCCGGAGAAATTATGAACTCTTCTTTCAGATTTAGCGTTTTTTAAATGGTAATTAAACCAACGCAATAAAATTTGTTCTGGTGGTAATCTTAAAAATTGTTCTAATGTTTCATCTTCTTCTAACAATCTGTATAATTCAGGATGGAATTTGATATCAACTTTTGACAACAATCCTCTTCTAATAATTTGCCAAATTAAACCTAAAATTAAATGCTCTTTACCATCGATAATATCTTCAGTGTGGACATTAACTACAACACATCCAATGGCTTTAGCAGAATTGATAACAATATTAGCATTTTCATTCATTTGGAAGTTATTTAACTTCTTACGCTTGCTATTGGTCAAGTTAAGGACTCTCGTATCAATTGTATCAGGAACAGAATCATTAATTAATTTGGAAAGAACTAAACCATCTCTACATTCATCGAAAATTTGAAAGGTTTCAGTATCAAAAGGCAATCTATCACCGATATCCGCATCACCTGCTAAAACAGAATTGATATGTCTGGTAAATTCACTTCTTTCTTCATCATTGATGGTATGGGTAGTACCTGAAGTCTTACCTGATATATAAGTCTTGTGGGCGGTATTGGCAGTAGGAACTGGGGCATTTTTGGGGGATCTTGGAGATGTCGGAATTGCACCAGCTGATGGTACATTCAACTGCTGAGTTCCAGCGGAAGTTTTTTCTTTTAATTTAGCCATCAATTGGACATAATCATCCAATTCCACTTTACCCGAAGCATCTACATCGACTTCTTTAAGAGTTTCTCTGGTTTCATCATAAGAATATTTTCCATTTTTTGAAACTGCGTTAATAACGTCTTTCTTCTCAACAGAACCATTATCTTCGATATCAATATTTCTAAAGCCTTCAATAACCTCGAATAATTCCGATTGATCGAAGACTGGATACTTCTTTTGTAATTTTAAAACATTCATATTCAATATTAAAAATGATCTTAATGAGTTTTGAAGGGAGAACCAGCATTTTGCGGTTGGGCGTGCGATTACCGTATCATCGATTTCACTGAGAAAATGGCTTTGCAGCCAAATTGCTAGACAGACAGAGAGCTCGAGAAATTAAGTTGGTACGTGTCTGTACCGAGTTTTATATCCGCGATCTAGTCTAAAGTGATAGAAGTATGCGATAGTGAGAACATGAATGCAATTGAAGAAAACGGTTCAACTGCGATAGATTCCGCAGATGGGACATCTACGATATCCAATTCTATGGTTCCTAAGGAACCGGAGTTTGAGATCGATCAAGTTCATCTTCAATTCAATTTACATAATAACCTCAGACGTTTAATAGTTCAAAATAATATCATGTTTCTAGTGCTTGATAAGTCTGTCTTCCGTATCGACTTGGATAATCCTGCAATTGTCAAACTGTTTGAGTTTCCCAAAGATGTAAACATCACCAATGCCTGGCTATCGCCCAATGGTTGTCATTTCATTGTCCAGATTAATCATTCTATGCATTATTATCTCAACAATAAATACGATAAGTTTAAAGTGCTTCCCAAATTAAAAGGATTGTTCATTAAGCATCTATGTTTTCCATATACTAAAGAAATTACTGAATCCACAGGAGAAGTTTTAATTGCATCAAATGACGGCTCGATTTATCTTACGCATATAAAGTCCCACGAACAAGAGAACAAAAAAGATGATAAGTATTTAAAGTTAGTATATAAATCTGTTAATGATTACAACTTTTTAGGTTTATATTACATGAGCAATAACTTTCAAATTAAGGCATTTACAAATACTCAAATATTGGAATGGGATTGTTTTGATAACACCTTTAACGAATTAGTTAAAGTTTTTAAAACGGCTCCAAAAACTACACCATTTCAATACCAAACACCTACTTTAGAGTACAACGGTTCAGAGTATTTCCTCCTTTCAAGCACCAATGAATTTCTCACTAATGACAGTGAATTGGTGCTTTCTGGTTTAACCAAATTAAATCCATTACTGAATTTATCCCATTCTTCTAATTCCATAATAATTAGTAAACATCATATTATTCTATTATCAAAAAATAAAACGCAGCTTTTAGTATTTTCAAAGCTTTCGAATTCTCCACCAAAACAAATTCAATTACCTGAGGAAATCCTAGGTTTAACTGCTGATTATTATTCCTCGACTTATTGGTTATATAGCAAAAACAGTATCTATGAATTAGTAATAACCCATGAATCATCTCTTGTATGGTATAACTATTACAAAATGGGTAAATATGAAGAAGCTTTGAAGTGCTTGGAATCCCCAAACTCTTCAAACTCTTTGCAGAAAGATATGATTTTAATAAAAGAAGGCTATGATCTTCTTCAAAAGGGGGCTTTTGGTGTTGATTATGGGGAAGATGATGCAAATTTGGATTTATATTACTCTCAACTAAAAGGTATTCGTATTCTTGCTCAACTGTCTGAACCCTTTGAAAAAATTTGCTTAATGCTTTTGAATCTTCAAAATTCACCTTTTAATCCAAGTTCAAATATTAGTTTGATATCCGAAAAACTATTAGTCGAATACCTTATAGTTAAATTCAACCAAAATAAACTGGGAGATCGAAATAAGATTAAAGCTGTAGTCTTATCTAGTTGGATTATCGAGCTCATTTTACATGCTATGCATAAATTAGATATGGAGTTTAAAGCTACTGGTGACCCTAAATATATCTTAAATAACCAGGGCCGAACATCTTCTGATTTTAAGAAAAAGATTTTAAATGAACTCAATGATGATTTTGATAAATTTTTGAGCTCAAACTATACTTTACTTGATCAAGGGATTGTTTACCAAATTATGACTGAGTTAAATTACTCTGAAAAACTTGTTTATTATTCCGACTTGATTAAGAATTTGGATTTCATTTTGAATTATTATATTGAAATAGAGGATTGGGAAAATGCATTAAAAACAATAGTAAAAATGTACTCCAGCGATTTTAAACGTTACGAATCTTTGATATACGAAAAAGCTAGAGTTTTATTAGTGAACCTGCCTCAGAAGACTACAGAGATGTGGCTTCGGTTTAATGATTTAAACTATGAGAATATTTTACCTGCTTTATTGACTTCCAATAAGAATAGCTCAAAGATATCCATATTTGAAAACCACTCCCTATCATTTTTGCAAAAAGTAATATATCAAAAAAATATTAAAAACAAAAACATTAATAATTATTATCTAAGTTTGTTAATTACATACCCAACACCAAAATCAACTAATCAAAATGAGAATGACCCGATTAAATATATCAATAAGCAAATTATCAAGTTATTAAACTTTGTGAAATTAGATTCCCGTCTTTATGATTCTGGTTTTATTTTAAGACTTTGTCTTGACTATGGACATATACAACCAGCAATTATTATCTTAATTAATGATATGAAACTTTTCGAACCTGCTCTAAATTTAGCTTTGAAAAATAAGTTCACTGACTTGGCAATTTATGTATTAAATAAGTTCCATGATTATTTATTACATAATGGTGAATTGGATGTAAACATTGATATTACTTCAGTTAATGAATCTACTAAGGATGATGATATAAATATTGATAAAAATAAACTCCAACATCAGAATTTTCCTCAAGGACGGACTTTATGGCTAATGTTTGCTAAGTATTTAATCGAAGGTGTTGTTAACGGTATTCATTTCAAAATATTAGATTCTATTAACGTTGCTGAAGAGGTTCTTGTTGTTGAAGAATCTAAAAAAGATATTGTTAACGATTTAGCAAATGATTTAGCTGGAGTTAATAATTCTACTGAAACGACTTTAAGTACTCTGATAAGTCTGGAAAATGCCAATAAGGTGTTGAAATATTTACTTGAAACATCTTACTGTCAAGCAATTAATTCTAGTTTCTTGGGATTAAAAGACTTGCTTCCTCTTTTCCCTGAATCAGTTATGATTAATCACTTCAAGGAAGAAATTATTAGATCTTTGGACAAATATAATAATAAAATTAGTCAATTATCATTAGAAATGAAGGAGTCTTTATCAATTTCTAATAAGCTTAGAGAACAAATGAAACAATCTAATGAAAAAGCATCTCTAGGCAAAATTTATACTTTAATAGAACCAGGTGAACCTTGTAAATTATGTAACAATCTTTTAATTAACAAAAATTTTATCAGCTTCCCGAACTGTCATCATAACTTCCATAAAGATTGTCTAGTGAAGTATTATTTGATGCTGAAAGGTGATTACAGGTTTAAAAAGGTTTTTCAAGCGTTTAAAAAAAATGCATCATCAGCAAATAAAAAAGAATTAGATGGGATTATGATTAGTGAATGTGTTCTTTGTAACGATAGTAACATTGTTTCCATTGATCAAAATCTTATAGATCCTATTAAGGATTCAGCATTGATTAATGAGTGGTCTTTATAATATATAGGTTAATATTACATAATTTCTGGAGCGCTATATCTTATCGCGATGCTCATCTCGCTCTTTAAAAAAAAAAAATTTTAATATGGGTAAAGTCCAAAAAAAGAATAGTAAAGGTCGTTTAGATCGATACTATCATTTAGCCAAAGAAAAAGGATATAGAGCTAGATCCTCATTCAAAATTATTCAAATCAATGAAAAATATGGACATTTCTTAGAAAAATCCAAGGTTGTTATAGATCTTTGTGCCGCCCCAGGTTCTTGGTGTCAAGTTGCATCTCAACTTTGTCCTGTGAATTCATTAATTATTGGTGTTGATATTGTACCAATAAAACCATTACCTAATGTTATTACCTTCCAATCAGATATTACCACTGAAGATTGTAGATCAAGGTTGAGAGGTCATATGAAAACTTGGAAAGCAGATACAGTGTTACATGATGGTGCCCCAAATGTTGGTTTAGGTTGGGTCCAGGATGCATTTACACAATCTCAATTAACATTACAAGCATTAAAACTTGCTGTTGAAAATTTAGCTAACGGTGGTACATTTGTAACCAAAATTTTCCGTTCCAGAGATTATAACAATTTAATGTGGGTTTTTCAACAATTGTTTGAAAAAGTAGAAGCCACTAAACCTCCAGCATCACGTAACGTATCAGCAGAAATATTCGTCGTTTGTAAAGGCTTCAAAGCTCCTAAAAAATTAGATCCAAGATTATTAGATCCAAAAGAAGTATTCGAAGAATTACCAACGGGTCCTCAAAATAACGAGGCTAAAGTTTTCAATCCAGAAATTAAAAGAAGACATAGAGAAGGTTATGAAGAAGGTGACTATACATTATATCATGTTATGAGTTTATTGGACTTTGTCAAAAATGAAGATCCTATTAATGCATTGGGTGGTCTTAATAGATTAACTACTGATGATATTAAAGAAGATAAGGAATTTAAAATCGTCAAAAAGTTGAAGACATTCACTCCTGAATTACAAGAATGTATCAAAGATTTGAAGGTATTGGGTAAAAAAGATTTTAAGTTAATATTAAAATTTAGAAAACAAGCAAGAGAATTATTGGGTCTTGATGCAGAAAAGGAAGAGAAACCTGAAATAGAAGTTGAACCTCTTACCGAAGAAGAAAAGATTGATAAAGAATTGCAAGAGTTAAAGGATAAACAAAAACAAAAATTGAAGAGAGAAAAGAAACATAAGAATGAAATGAAACAAAAAGAAATTCAAAGAATGCAAATGAATATGTTAACTGATATGAACATAGGTATCGAGGCCGCTTCCAGTGACTCACTTGCACTTTTCAATCTTAAGAACGCAGAAAAGACCGGACAATTAGATAAATTAATCAAAGGTAAAAAGAGTATGGTTTTTGATGAGGTTGAGCGTATCAAGGATGTTGATATCCATGTTGATGGTGATGAAGAAGGAGAAGTAGATTCCGCTGATGAAGCTGATGAACTTGAAGCTCAATTAGACGATATGTATAATCAATATCAAGAAAGATTATCCGAGAAGGATGCCAAATACAGAGCTAAGAAATTACGTGGTGATGAAGATGACGAAGGATGGAGTGGCTTCAATTCTGATGAAAATAATGACGATGATGATGGCTATAAGTTAGTGGATGATGATGAACCTGTTGATTCGGATGATGACGAACATATTAACCGTTTAATTCAAGAAAAGAAGTCTAAAGATGGTCTTAGTAGAACTGCCAAAAACTTTTTTGCTGCAAACTCGTTGTTTGGAGAACTAGGTGATGATCAACTTTTAGAGTCAATGACTCCAAAACAAGATCAGACCGTTGTTACACCAAAAAATGGAAATATTAAGCAAGCAACGGATTCTATGGAAGTTGATAGTGATAGTGATGATTACGATTCTGATTCTAGTTTTGAAATTGTCACTAATGATAAAGATGAAATTTCTAGCGATGAATCGGACAGTGATGATGATGGGCTTGATAGAAGATACAAAAAGGCCAATGAAAAAGAAAGGGTTGAACTTGCTACTGTAGAAGCCATGACTTTAGCTCATGAAATAGCCTTAGGTCATAAAACCAAACACGATCTTATTGAAGAAGGTTTCAATAGATATTCTTTCAGGGACACTGATAATTTACCTGAATGGTTCATAGATGATGAGAAGAAGCATTCCAAAATCACTAAACCAATTACCAAGGAAGCTTCTTTAGCCATTAAACAAAAGCAAAAAGAATTAAATGCTAGACCAATTAAAAAGGTATTAGAAGCCAAGGGCCGTAAAAAGATGAGGGCATTAAGAAGATTAGAAAAATTAAAGAAGAAATCTGATTTAATTAATGAAGATGGTGCCAAATCTGAAAGAGATAAAGCGGAAGAGATCCAAAAATTAATGAAGAAGCTTACCAAGAAACAACAAACTAAACCAAAAGTCACTCTTGTTGTTGCTAAAGGTAGTAATAAAGGTTTAAGTGGTAGACCTAAAGGTATTAAGGGTAAGTATAAGATGGTAGACGGGGTCATGAAGAACGAACAAAGAGCATTAAAGAGAATTGCTAAAAAGCATAAAAAAAGATAGTCCTTATGTAGATAATATAATAAACAAACCACACTCAACTTTTTAAGGCAGAATTAAGCGTTATTATTAAAGACCATAATAGTAACAAGGGGTTTTAGTCTAGCCATTTTTCGCATAAATTAATGTAGAGCGGTTATATGTTGAAAGCCAAATTCTACTTTACAACTGACGAACACAGATTAAACTCAAGTGGATTTCGTGGTGTAAGCCATTAATTCTAGATCTTCAAAAGGGGGGGAAAAAAGTTGGTACCATTTGGTTTATATAATTTGAACTTTGTAGAGTACATAATTAGACGTAGAAAAAAATACTGGCTCTTTTAAACCCGCCTTTATTGAGGCGACAGGGTGCTGGCGTGTTATTGTTTACATTTGGTTGAGATAAGCGCTACACCCCATGTTTAACAATAGGATGTCTGTGAACAATACGAGCAGCTCTCGATAAATTACCTTTCTTGAGAAAAAATTCATTTGAAGTCAAAAAAATAATCCTCAAATTTAGATTATTAGTTAAATTGCTCCTGTTGATAGGAGATAACTTTTGAACCTTATTTAGGCTGTGATTTGAAAGGGGGATACTTGCCCTATAATTTCATTCGTTAGTAACAAGGCGGCGTGCTGCAGCGCATATTTTTGTTTCACAAGAAAACTTCCGTATTAGGTTAAATTAATTTGAACAGCGAGCCAAAAACCACCGGCTAACTAGTGTGCATAGTAAACCTTCAAAGGGTATTTCATGTATAATTACTATTCGTAATAATGAAAAGGACAACTTGATAATATAATGGGTGTCCTTGAACAATATCCAGCATTCCTCTCATGAAACTTGTTTATACTACCTTTTAAGGAATACTTTTAATTGTTTCATCTCCATTAAGCGACACTAAGCTTCCTATTTGATAATCTTTTAGATTTTCATTAGTGCACCCTTTTCGTTTCAATTGTGTAACCCCGTGTTTCTTTTTATATGTAGCTTATGGCCCATACAATAATTTTTTCTCTTATCTGGAATTATTTACTATTAAACCTTAACGATTTCCGCCGTTTGCCTAAATTCCATATACCTCACTTTTTTATCTATCTCAAATTTTAAATTTACATCATCAAAAAAATTTTTAAATTTTACACCCCCTTCTAATTATTTTTTATTTCCACCGTTGGGTATAACATATATAATAGTGAGTGAATACTTAACTTTTGTAGTTATCTATCATCCCTTATAATCCATAATACCCGTTTTCCTTTTGTCTATACCTTATAAATATTGAAGTCAGCAATTGAAATACAGCTTTCCGCTAATTCCTTAATTTAATAAAATAGCATCTGTCCTTGCTGTGTTGCTGATTTTCATATCCTATTGACATTATTATTTAAATTTATAATAGACAAGAGACTTTATTATCGTTTTCCTTTTGACGTGTTTCAAGAAACCTTTTTTTATTTTTATTTCCTGCTATCTTAAGATTTAGCGTCCGTTCTTTCCTTTGCATATTAGTCGTTCATTAATTATGAGTTCATTACCAAATCCTACATATTTATCAGTAGCACCAGGGGGGCCTGAAAGAGTCCATAAACACAGAAGGTCAGCTGCAATTTCAGGTGATTTTGATTCCATGGGATTGGGTTTGTTTTCCCCAAATTCTCAATTCAATAGTCATGTCCATAAAAGTTCAATATGCTCTAATAAGACTGACGATATAGATAAGCATTTCAATTTCAATAATGAAGATGACTTCACTAAAAAATCTGAAGATTTCTCATTCCCAAATAGAAATTTTGAATCAATGATGGCTTCTTCTCCTAAGTACTTTAATTCCCCGAAAAGAAACTTAAATTCTCCGATAAGACTTAACCAAAAAAAATCGTTCAACCAATCTCAAAATAATAGTCAAACCCATAGCAACAATCACTCCTTAAATATTAATCAAGTCCAAAACCCCAATACCCCAAAAACTAAATTTTTCTTAACAGAAGAAACAAACATGAATAATGATAATGTTCCTGATGCTGTTATCGATTTAGATGAGATTTTAAATGCTAATTTGCATATAGGGAGTGATTTTACGTCAAATGGAGATGACGATTTTTTAGCGTCGCCGTTTTTAAAGCTGAATTCAAGTCCTTATATTTTCTCACCTTCTAACACGTTACCGAATCAGACATTATTCCAGCAACCAATCCATGAAAATGCTAATGACACAATTGATGAGGATGAAGAAAAGTTAGAAGCAACTTTGGTCGCATCAGATAATGAAAATAGTGATAATAATGACAATGATTTCTTCAACAATCCTCCTCCTGTTACTGGTGAATTGTATGTGAACAGCTCGGCTAATTCATCAGCCTCCAGTTTGAGACCCAGGCTTATCGAAAAGACACTTTCCAATTCTTCTAAAGACTCTGGTAATTCCAATCTCTTGCTGCAATCAAATCTGACACCAAAGAGATCTGGAGCAAAAGCGACTAGATATCAATCTTTCTATGATCAATCACATAAAGTTTCTAATGCTTTAAAATTTTCATCGACGGATAGTGTTAATTTGAAGCCTAATTCACCACAACATTCCCAGTTCCCCGTTAATCAGGCACCTCATTTTCAACAACCTAATTCACATATTAAATCTATCCAAGATACTAGACTTTTGACGCATTCCTCCAGCTTACCTAGTTTGAAGTCTCAAAGGTCCTTCCCAAAATATCAAAGATATGGCGATTTAAGACTGAAGTATTCTGATATAGCTAAATTATCACCTCCGCCTGTTATTGCTTCAAGTAATCCAAGTGTTACTCCAAATGCAATAAATCAGTGTGGTAACATACAAGAGAAGGTCAAATTACCTAAATTTCTTCAAAAAGATAATAAGATGGATGTGATTCAATCACCTTCAAATTTAAAACAAATATCAAATAGTCCTGTTAGTGTGATATCGGATGCTGGTTCAACTATTATATCTACTAATGGTACAATTCAATCTACAGATCATTCATCATTAGTATCACAAACTGAGAATAATATTAATATTAATCTTTCTGATAATAATCCGCCTCCACCTTCGATTATAGTAAGTAATGAAATTGGCGGTACAAGCCCACAGGTGTCGACTCATTCTACATTCAAAGTGGATGAGGCAGAAACAGTTAAAAATACACCTGTTTTATCGCAAGAGACATTTAAGAGTAATTCAAACTCTAATTCGCCCATTAGGAAATCTCCTAGACGGCCATTAACTCCTAACGAACAAAAACTTTTTAAAGATACAACAATTCCACCTTACAAGCCTAAGCCTAAGCTTGAAAGCATTAAGAAAAAATTAAATACTAAACTGGATTCAAGGTCAAAAGATAGATTATCTCTTTCAAACGAAAAATTAATACTTGAACCACCTAGAAACAATGGACATAGAAAGTCGAAATCCTTTTCCATGGTTTTCCATGAGCTTTCTCCTAGGTTAACAAGGTCATCAAACTATGAAGACACTGCATCTATTAAACTGTCTAGATCTAACAGATTGGTTAATTGGTTTAGAAAGAAAAGTTAGTGCGCTGACAATTTTTTCTCATTTTAATTAGTTTAATATATATATTTTCAAATTAGCGATACTAATGTTTTATAAGATTCCTGATAACTTCTTCACCTTATTACATGATAGATTTGATCAAGCCGTCAATGATGGATTCATGGTTTTTGATGAAAAACAAATTGAAAATGAGTTTTTAGAAGTTGAATTGAACGATTTTAAAGTATCAGTTCAATACAGTAAAATTCATACTCTTACTCAGAGACCAGAACGCCATGAATTTAAAAAAAATCCCTTTGAAGATCCTGAACCAGAACTTACTGTAGTTGAAGATTTTGGAGATGAGGACCAATTTCGAATTGTATTCAATAAATTTCCAGTTGTTCCAAAACATATCATGATGTTGACTAAAAAATATAAACCACAAACTACACCTCTTTCTCCTGATGAATTAATAGGAGCATACTCAATATTGAAGAAGCTCTCTGAAGACAAGGGGAAAAGATGGTTTGGGTTTTATAACTGTGGTGAAACCAGTGGAGCTTCACAACCTCATAAGCACCTTCAGTTTATGACCCTCCCAGAGAATTTCACCACATTTCCAGAAAAAATCATTTCTAACTCTGATTCCTTCATTCCAAATACTAAGCGAGAACCTTTACAAAATCCTAATATTCCATTTGCACATTTCGTTGCAAAATTACCTAACATTTCTACATTGACTTCTGATGATTTGGTTATGTATTATTCATCATTATTACAAAGAGCATTAACCGTGTTAAGAGACAATGATGCCACTGGTATTGGTTATAATGTCATTATGACTACTGAATATATGATGGTAGTACCAAGATCTAATGGAAAATATAAAGATTTGGGTATAAATTCTTGTGGTATTTTAGGGTTATTTTTGTTTAAGAACGATGACTTATTACAAATCGCCAAAGATGACACTCCAGAAACTATTTGGAAAAACGTAGGATTTCCGAACACTGCTGGTATTACTTCTGATGAATACCATTATTAAAGTGCGAGTCACTATTGGTTTCCTATTTTGGAAGTCTAGGATCAGCCAATTAGATTGATGTGATTTCGCGGTTACTCAGTTTTTTTTTTTCAACTTGCGAATACAACTTAATTATTGAAGATGGCTTCCATTACATCCGTAGTAAAAGCTGCTGATTTCATTTTATCAAGACCAACATTATCCAAAATTGTAGTTCCAGTTGCTAAGACCTTCTGCGCTTATGCTGGTTATAGAGAGATGGGTTTAAAATTCAACGATTTATTATTAGAAGAAACTCCAGTTATGCAAAAAGCTCTTGCCAGATTACCTCCACAAGACAGTTACTCAAGAGTATATAGAATGGTTACTGCTCATCAATTAGCATTATCCCATGAACTTTTACCTTCAAACAAAGCAGTTAAGCCAGAAGAAGATAACCACTACTTGATCCCATACATTTTGGAAGCTGAAAAAGAAGCTTTCGAAAAGGTCGAATTAGATAATATCGATGTCTCCAAGTAAATGCATATGTTTATAGTAATAAATATTTAGAAGTCAGTGAACAAATCTCTATTAAGTCTATAAATATATCTATGAAAAATACGTTGTAATTGTTCACATACCAATTTTGAATTTTCTTAATTGTTCTAAAGCTAAAAATGTAACAATTGTATGAGGACCTAATCTAATAAATGATGGTAACCAGCCTCTAAACATGAAGCCAACACCTTCTGTTTTAATTGCGTTCGATAAAATTTGAATAGCGTTACCGCTTCCACCTTTAGCGTTCATAATTCTAGTCTTAACAACGTCAGCTGGTGAACATACTGTAGTAGCAACCAAACCTGCTAATAAAGAGGAACTAAAGTGTGTAGATTTCTTTGAGGGATCCAAACTTAAGTTATTAACTAAAAATTTCTTAGCTATATCGTAAGTTACTACCTGAGAAGCAGTCATTAAAATACCTCTAGTCAAGTTAGGAAGTAATCCTCTAAATAAAGAAGAAACATTCTCTTCTTTTATGATTCTGTAAATTCCGTCAAAGGCATTTCTATAATTTCTTCTTTGTTCTTTTGGTAATGATGAGTCATTTTGCATTCTTATATTAACAACATCTGATGGATTACCAACTAAACCACCTAAGGCACCAGCTACCATTGACATTGGTAATAAGACAGCAGTATCAGGATGAGAATTGGTTTTTTCTGTGTAAGAATCTTTCAAAAATTCATAAATTCCGAATCTAGCTGTGGAATAAGTTGCTTGTCTTAATAATGAAGCTGTCAATCCAGAATAAATCTTGAAAAATCCTTCCTTTGTAATAATCTGATAGACCATAGAAGCTAACGATTGGCCCGGTTTTGAAGCTGTTTGTAAACGCACTTTTGCCAAATCCAAAGGATGTGTTACAAGACAGGCGATCATACTTGAAGCACCTCCATACCAAAATCTAAAGGTTAGTAAACTTTTAAATCCATCTCATCGCATTCATCAATGTGATATTTAACGAATGATATTTCATTTAAATCACATACGGATATTTCACTTTGGCTGTGATAACAGGTGTTTTTTCTGCAGAAGTGGACATATTAGATCTTCAGATAAATTTCTTCTTTTTTTGAATCCACCGGGAAGTAGAATTTATATATATTTTTTTTTTCCTCAAAATTGGTTAATCTCGGAATCTCTCAGATTTTTCCCATAGTTTTCCCTCTTCCGACAAGGTAGCTATTAACTAAAACATTCTGGCCTTAGAATTATATATACCCCACTAAAATAACACTCAACAATGAGATGCGTTTGTCCTCCACAATAAACATTCATCTTATACTATATCACAAGGTGAAACGATATTCAGCGAATAGCTCAATGTTACAATAGAATTTACTTAACGATTAATTTGCAATTACAAGGTCTATTTGAATTATGCTCTTTCGTTAGGACAAACCTTTACTTCCAGATGTAACTAAGATTTTGTTCCCCCTCTTCATGTCTCGGAGTAGGTCGGAATTAGTTCCTGAAAGATAAGCCTCGCGTAATCGTGTATTGAATTAATATTCTATCAACTAATTATTCCTTTCCAATGACTTAAAATCGAATCAATTGGAAAGCTTACATTATCATTCATCAAACTTTGTTTTCGATTTCAGAAGTATTTACCGCCTTTTCGTCTGAATCTTCGACTTCCTCAATGCTTGCATCTTTTTCATCATCTTCCGGTTCAAGATGAATTGCCCTTGCGTGTGCATTATGTTGAACAGTCCGTCCTCTGGTTGAGAAAACCCCTCTAGTAACTCCTTTTCTTTCGAATATGTGATCAATATCTTCTAATTCTAATCCAGCTGTTTCAGGAATGAAACA